>CM071797.1:42009748-42435374 GCA_036559045.1 Platycarya longipes
CCTTCACCTGCGCAAATTCCAGCTTCTGTGAGTTTTTGGCATTATTCTCGAATATGTGCTCAAAATCAATTTCTATGGGTTTCTCCTGTTTTTGGGCCAAATGATTGTCATCATTGGTTTGCCATTTGAGTCTCTTACAAATCATCTCTACATTTTGCTGCAGGCTGAAGTGGGATTTCTCGTAGCTAGGTGATTGCAACGCGTTGTTCTCGAAAACACACCATACTAAATCATAAGATCAAGATTTCTATAAATCTTCATTCCAACTAATCATTACCAACTACTACTTGTTCAGTGTGTGTATCACGATAATTCCTTCAACTAGTCTAGTATCTATACATCAACTTTAAGTTTCTATATTTCAAATGATTTGTGTTGGTTTCTCCTGGCGTGTCTTTAATATTTCACTGGAAATGAAAATAAAGACATTAGGCAGAGGGGGGGGGGAGGGGAAATGTGTGGGACTTGCATATCCTAGTACTCGCAAATATCACAATAGAGAGCCATTTTATTATATATATATATAATATATAATATAGTTTATATAGCAATTGATTGATCAAACAAATTAGGACATTGCTTTTTTTACCTAGCTACCTATTCATATTTCTAAAATACAAAAGTTTATGGTTGCCTGGCCAGATAGCTTTGAATACAAGGATAGAAAGAGGAATAACAAGTAAACTTTCTATATGAGTAATTAAAACAAAAAAAAAATGTTGAAACAAAAACAAAGGGGAGATTATATTTTTAGTTTTTATTCCACATGGTTTAGGTTTTTCAGACATGTTGGTTGGACTTGTGACAACTCTTAAAGAAAATTGTTGTCCCAAGTACATTAAAGAATGTAAAAAGAGTAGGAACAAAAAGAGACAAAAGGAATAATCTCCCACAACTAGTAATCATGAAAACATCTAATTTTATGTGTATATATGTATATATATATATATATGTGTGTGTGTGTGTGTGTGTGTGTCTTGTTGTCCAAGAGGTGAGATCCAAGAAAACTTAAAATTAGAGAAAAAAAAGAAAAGAAAGAAAAGGTGGACAAATTGGGTTGTATGAGGGGACATGTCATTATCAATCTTGGTTAAGCCTCATCTTGATCGATCATATGAATCTCTATCTTCTATGTCTCTACAAAAGTTTGTTCAAGTCATCAACAAGCTTATATAAGTTGAATCTTCTTGACCGATCAATCTCTAATTTTTTTTTTAATGATCTAGAAGGTTTTGAACTTAAAAAGGCATAGATATATGGATATTATGAGAAGGGTTGAAAATATTGTTCGAAGGCATTAATGTATGTGGGACGCAGTAGCACAACCTCCAGCAATCCCACACACATAAACCGCCCCAAATACCCCACTTGCTTGATTCACACTATTTCTGGTTTCTTAAAGCAACCCCACCACCCTTATAAGATAATATTGATGCATTTTGTTGTACCTCTAAGGTGCATGATCAACCTCAATTCGCCGTCCAAAATTAAGTCACTTGTAAGGTTGTGCATGCTCTCCATTAATTTTTTGGGATGTTTGAGGGAGAGATCAGAATAAGAAAAAGGAAGAGTGGCATTTGTTCGATATTGAAGCGTAAAGGAAGACCCTATTTTCCTTCAGAAATTCTAAAAACCATCCCGATCATAATTGGCGCGTGAATAAGTTATGCTTCATCCTCCAGCTTTTTAGCTTTTTTTTTTTTGTCATCTCTCTTTCTCCTTCTGCATGTGTATTGCTTATTTGGTCTTTTGCATGCAAATTTGCCTTATTTACAAGGTAACAATTTCTATGTTTGTAAATCACGACAAAATTAGGGCCCTAGTACTTATAAGTTATTACAAGTATGGATAAAGGCAACAACAAAGTGATAAGGAAGGAACCGTGAAAAGTTATTGCCATTTGTTGCTACTTGCACACCATTTTGGATATCTTTCTTTTTGTCCTACCTGAACTCTAGAGCGTGATAGAAAATACATGATACTATATGCTATATAATATATATAGAAAATACATGATATGGTATCATGTAATATATAAAAAAAAAAAAAATTAAGTAATGTATTTACTCATTTTTTTCTGCAAATTTATATCGTATATTCACACTCTATAACTCTAAATAACATTTCTTAGATAATAAAAATTGTATTAAAAAAAACCTTCAAGTCTAGAGTGAGAAAGATATAGACATATGAAATGGGTCCTGTAGTACAGAGGGATCAAAACCCCTCATATTCTTTATTTTTTACTCATAAACACTAAAATCAAAATAAGGAAAGAAATCTCTTTACTCTTGGGCAAATTGGGAAAGATTTAAAGAGGAAAAAGCAAATTACATATGTAGAAACCATATCTAAATAGAAAATCTAATTCTCACCAAAAAAGCTAAAAATAATAATTACTATGCTTCCCCATTATCTGACATACTTTACTACTTCTAATTTGCTTGATGATAGTTCTATATATATCCATATCTATCTATCTATATATATATATATATATATATATTAATATTCATTACTACTATCACCTGAAAAATAAATCTTGTGTTAAAGAAAAATGTATTTATCAACTGGATGGCTGAAGTAGTACTCATTACTTTTACAAATTATCATAAGGAGAAAATAGGCTGTTATATCATGTTCAGACATAATCGAACTAATAATTAGTATGATGGAAAGTATCCCACATACACACACATACACATATATATATTGTTTTGAATGATATCTGTAATTCAATTGCTTAAGTGTTTATTCCGTCCATAAAATTAAATTGATGGTTTTTTTCAACTTGGTATAAATCGCTCACAAAGATTTTGAATCCAAATTAAGGAAATGAGGTATTCATGCCTGTGGATAGAAAGGGATCATCCAAATTAAAGTGGCTTCAAAGACTTACATATTATTAAATCTCACTCTAATTATATTTGTAATTAACGGACCTATTCATCATCATCATCATCATCTTTGCTTAAAAGCATCACGATTAATTGGATGTTAGAAAATTATTGAAAGCTCCAGCTATGATTTTGGACACATTCATTTTATCAAATTTGAGTTGTACATTTAAGTATTTTGGGTGGCTAGCTAGGTGATAAAAGAAAGATTTCCCCAACACCCAATTCCCCTTTTAAATAGTGAAAGACCATGACCAAAACATAGCTAGTAGCTTGAACCAAAACAGTCTAATGGTTTCTTGATTAATATTTATAAGATCTGGGGTGGTTTCTATGTTAATTAAAATTTTGTTTTCTTGCCTGAGTTTCTGATGACAGCAGGATTTTAAAGTGATATGATTTTGTGTAAAAAGATAAAAAATATGCATCTAAAAAAGAGAAGTAACTTTTCTTGGCTGAGATTCTAAATTAACTTCAAAAATTGTTAAGTGGATGATGTGCAAAAGCTTATATACACATGCTCAAACTAACACTCAAACAATGTGAAATAGTTTAAATTGTAAAAGAGGGTAACTTCTTAGAATGCAGCGTAGAAAGTTAATCTAGAACCCAAAAAGCTCAGAAAAAGAAATATATCACAGATAAATAGAAAATTTCCAAAACCTAAACGGTTCCATATGCAATATGTGTATATATACACTAGCTTGTTAAGTGAAAACTATGCATTGATTAATGCATAAAATCCAACTTTTAAGTGCATGTGATCTATATTTCCCCCTCCTTCCTATTAGTCCCACAATCTTGTGCCTTAGCTTTCTATTTATTCATCAATTCTCCACCACATTTGCAAATTCCTAGTAGCTCCATGTGTGACTTGTACTCCATCTACCTAAATTAAAGTTCTACAATTGACTTATCTTTATGATCTTTATGCCTCACATATCTTCTTTTTAGATGGACAAAAGCTGGATGAATTTGGTAGATAGACTTGGGTCACTTGCATATGCTGAAGGTGTTAGGAATTTTCTCACAATGGCACGAAACCATTCCATGGGAAGTGATCGCATTCGGTGTCCCTGTCGTAGATGTTTAAATAATCTTCACTTGTCTATATTTGAAGTGGAATCTCACTTGTTCATAAAGGGAATAAATCCAAACTACACTCGGTGGATCTTTCATGGAGAGGAGGAAATTCTCCCCGTCATTGACGACGATATATTTGATGATCCTTCTATTGGAGTGGAGGAAGGGTTCATTGATGACATGGACCACATGTTAGATGACATACAGACAGGTACAGACAGAGATAGAGGGCAAAACAACACTACATTCCCTACCCAGGCAGAGATTCCACAACCACATCCAAATGCAAATTTTGAACAACTACTCGAGGATGCCCGACGACCTCTGTTCGAAGGTTGTACAAAATTCTCAAAGCTCTCATTCATTGTGAGGTTGTTACACATCAAAACACTCGGTGGGTGGTCAGTCAAGTCTTTCGATATGCTCCTAAGCCTTCTACGGTCTGCCTTTCCTGATGTTTCATTACCACAATCATATCAGGAGGCACGATCCTTGGAGCGAGGTTTGGGTTTCAAGTATGTGAAAATCCATGCATGCCCCAATGACTGTGTTTTATTCTGGAAGGAAAATGCTAATCTGAATGAGTGCCCTGTATGCAAGGCTTCGCGTTGGGTACCAAATACCCACGGGTCACGGGTGATTCCTCAAAAAGTGCTGCGACATTTTCCTTTGAAGCCAAGATTGCAACGTCTGTTTGTCTCAGACAAGATAGCAGGTGATATGAGATGGCATAAAGAGAAGCGGGTGACCGGGGATAATAATATTATGCGACATCCTGCCGACTCTGAGTCTTGGAAGACATTTGACCAAGATCATACTTGGTTTGCAAGGGATGCCCGCAATGTTAGGCTTGGTCTGGCCAGCGATGGTTTCAATCCCTTCAACAATTTGGCTAAACCGTATAGTATTTGGCCAGTGATTCTTGTCCCATATAATTTGCCACCGTGGTTATGCATGAAAGACCAGTTTTTTATGACATCTCTCATTATCCCTGGCCCAAAATCACCGGGGAATGATATTGATGTTTATTTGCAACCGTTGATTGATGAATTACTTGAATTGTGGAAAGATGGTCTACCTACATATGATGCTTCCACTAAGGAAATGTTCGTACTTCATGCTGCCTTATTGTGGACAATAAATGACTTTCCTGCATATGGAAATCTATCAGGTTGGTCAACAAAAGGAAAATTGGCTTGTCCCTCATGCAACGTTGGCACCGATTCCAGTTGGTTGAAGTATGGCAGGAAACAGTGTTACATGGGACATCGACGTTTCCTACCAATAGATCACAATTGGCGATCAAGCAAGGGTTTGTTCAATGGTAGAGAGGATCATCGCATGCCACCAAATATTCCCAATGGAGCACTACTTTTGACTCAATTACAAATGCTTGGACCATTTCAATTTGGTAAGTCTGTTAGGAAGAGAAAACGAACTACAGAGGAGTTGAACTGGACAAAGAAGAGCGTCTTCTTCAAGCTACCTTATTGGTCTACATTGCGGTTTCGACATAATTTAGATGTCATGCATGTGGAGAAGAATATATCTGATAACATATTGGGCACCTTAATGAACATTCCTGGCAAAACTAAGGATAGTATAAATTCTCGTCGTGACCTAGAAGTCTTGGGCTATAGAAAAGAATTACATCTAAAGCGGATCAATGACCGTGTTACAATGCCACATTCCATGTACACATTACATGGGGATGAAAGAAATAAATTCTGTGAATGGCTTGCAGATGTAAAATTTCCAGATGGGTTCGCCTCCAACATCACGCATTGTGTGTCTATACGAGATTGCAAAATTTCAGGATTAAAAAGTCATGATTGTCATGTCTTCTTGCAAAGATTGCTCCCTATTGCTGTGGGAGGGCTTTTAAGAAGTAATATTGGCTTGGCTTTGACAGAACTTAGCAGTTTCTTCAAAGAGTTATGTGCCCAAACACTGAATGTAGACCGCCTTTCACAACTTCAAAATGATATAGTCACCATTCTATGCAAACTGGAGATAATATTCCCTCCATCTTTTTTTGATGTTATGATCCACTTAGCTATCCATTTACCCCGTGAGGCCATGCTTGGAGGTCCAGTTCAATATAGATGGATGTACCCCTTCGAGAGGTATCTAGGCAAGTTCAAACGGTATGTTAAAAATAAAGCCCGGCCAGAAGGATCAATAGCAGAAGCCTACATTCATAAAGAATGTTTGACATTTTGTTCGATGTATCTCCAAGATGTTGAGACAAAGTTTAGAAGGCCAGACCGCAACATTGACGTGGATGGAGACTTGAATGTTGACGGATTCAAAATTTTCTCACAAAAACTTCGTCCTTTGGGCATAGCTAGTAATGTGCAATTAGAAGATAAACTTCATGCATCAGCTATATGGTATGTGCTGAACAACTGTGAAGAGATTGGAAGCTATATAGAGTAAGCTTCCACTAATGACTTCTTCATGGACCATGATTGGGATTCCACATGGAACTATCTTACTTTACGTAACTAACTATTCTATTGTTTCGCCGTGGTTGTGTTCTCCAAATGCAGGGAGCATTATGACAAATGCAAGACAGCGAACCCAACTGCTATTGAGGGCACGCATCAGACTGAGTTCCCAAATTGGTTCAGGCAACGTGTAAGTTAATTCCAGTTCATCCTGTCTACTTAGAATAATGATGACCCTAGGTCATAATTTGCGTTATTACATGTTGACGTGATTTGGGCACCTTATCATCTTGTAGGTTCAGGAGGAGCGTGCATGTAATTCACTAAGTGTGTCAGCCGATTTGTATGCGTTAGCTTGCGGTCCTGACCGTTGGGTTGCTTCATATGCTGGTTGTATCATAGACGGTAAACGGTTCCATACCAAGCAGCGTGAACTCCGACGACGTTCACAAAATTCAGGAGTTGTGGTAACTGGTGACGAAGATACTAATAACGTAGACTTTTATGGTGTTATCAATGATGTTGTGGCGTTACGCTATATGGGAGGTCGTCAAGTATACTTGTTCAGTTGTGCTTGGTTTGATGTTGGAGATAAGAAACGGGGAGTCCGAGTGGACAATCACATGACTAGTGTCAACATTGATAGGACTTGGTATAGGGACGAACCGTTTGTGTTGGCATGTCAGGCTTCACAGTGTTTTTACATTAGAGATTTGAGAGCAAAGGGGAATTGGTTTGTTGTTCAACGGTATGATAATAGGAATGTCTACGATGTTCCAAGTGCGCCAAGGGTTTTGGACAATATTGATGATGTATCAAGCGATGATGATGCCTATCAAGAAAATGAGCAATCATATGATTATCCACTTTTGCATTGCGGGGTATGTC
This sequence comes from Platycarya longipes, assembly GCA_036559045.1. NCBI lineage: Eukaryota > Viridiplantae > Streptophyta > Magnoliopsida > Fagales > Juglandaceae > Platycarya > Platycarya longipes. The sequence continues at coordinate 42,017,067 of CM071797.1, forward strand.
CAGTGTCAAGTTCACTTAGTAGGGTTGATATAGAACCTATCCATATCGATACACACGACCCTGTGACGCCCTCAAACGATGGGAGAAACTTGGATGACTTTATTGATGATGGAGTAGTTCCAACTAGCTCTGGAGACGAAGATGGTGATGAGGAAACTTCAGATGATAACAACCTATCCACCAGCGAATAGTCTGAGCTAGAATAAGTATAACTGCGCATGGATGTTTCAATCAATATGTTAGATGAAATACCATTACCTTCATGCTATATATCAATATATATTGAATTCAAACAGATTTATAACATATGCTGGTGTTACATGTATATTTGCTTTTTCGACTTCGGACTACAATCTAAACATCTAAATCATGTTTGTTTTTGTTACATTTTAGGTGCTCGCATATAAGCCGACCGGTTTGGAGGTTCTTCAACAGATTGAATAGCATGCGAACCATCAACGGCCCAGGTATCAAAAAATCATATCAATGGCATTTTGTAAACTGTGCTAACTTAACCATATCAATGGTTTATACATCAACCTTTTACTAACTTAACCATTTTGTCTGCAGGTGACCAGACAGGGGCTCCGAGCTGTGGTCGACCCCGCGGACGAGGCCGAGGTTTTCCTCGTTGGGTTCGTCCAAGATCTCGAGGCAACCAACCACGTGGCTGCCGAATAAGTGAATGTGAAAGCCCAGCATTGGCCCGGCCTAATGAAGTAGGGTCAGATGACTCCACTCAGGCTCCGAGCCAATCATTAGAGCCCATGTGTGCGGATCCAATTCCAGGGGTTGGGGCAGATGACTCTGCTCAGGCTCCGAGCCAATCATTAGAGCCCATGTGTGCGGAGCCAATTCCAGAGGTTGGGGCAGATGACTCCACTCAGGCTCCGAGCCAACCATTTGAGTCCATGTGTGCGGACCCAATTCCAGAGGTTGGGCCAAATGGTCCAATGAATAGGTTTGAGCTGGAGACAGACACTTTAGATACTCTACCAGAGCCGATACAAGAACCAGTGGTTGAGAGCGGACCAATCGGTATAGTCTACAGATCTTGTATCTAAATGTTTATTTAAGCAATCATAATTTACTATATATGCTTCGTATATTATTTTCCCTGACCATGCATTTAGGCCCTTGACCATGAATTTATTACCATTAATGATTAGGTGAGAATGTCCAAGCGAACACCCCATCCACCCAGCCAGAGACATCCAGACGTGGTCGTGGGCCCACAAAGTTGGCCGAGTTTGACAAACTACGCAAACATGGTAAAGTGCTACTGAAGATAAATCCTGGGGAAACGGATCCTTGCTGTGAGAATGCATCCATGTTTACTTCTTGCATAACATGGATAGTTAAACAGCATTGCGATATGAGTTATCCCCGCTGGAGTGATGTACCTGAAGCAATGAAGGATCACTTGATCGAATGGATTCGGGTAAGACTGAAATGCATAGGCAGTGATAGATTTTAAGTTGAGATGTTGGGATTGGTGTTTTAGTTTGAATTTATTTTTTTACTTGAATTGCAGGGCGATTTTGAATTAGAATGGGAGTTGGAGAATCATCGTTTGGCAGTGACTAAACAGCTCAGGAAGCTCTTCAATGCATTCCACCATGAACTGCATAGGATTTATACGTCATTCCCAAACGAGGACGAAGCTTTGGTGACTGGGTGTAGTCTTGTCACCCCTGTAGTTTGGGTTAAGCTCTGCATGAGATGGGACAGCGACCACTTCAAGGTATTCCTTGTTTTGTTCTTCAATCCAAAGTAGTGCTTGGTAGTTTAAAACTTTGAAAAGAGCAACTTCATTCCATTTTGGAATAACAGAAAATATCAGAGCAGAATCGAGAGAACAGAAAGAAGCAAACAATCAACCACACATCCGGTCGTAAATCCTTCATTAAGGCCCTAGAACAGAAGGTATAAGCTCTAACATACACTTATTAGCTTCAATATTTCAAATTGTTTTGTGTCTTCAGAATCAATGCATAACTATATCAATTTAGCACTAAATTAAATAAAGCTGACCACTAATTTTCTTATGAACATGGATCATTTATAATACACCTTACAAATACATGTAGCGTGGTGAGGGGGGAACTTTGGTGGACTTCTTCAAGGATACTCACTGGTCGAAGAAGAAAGAGACATTTGTCACAGAAGAGACTGGCGAAGCTTATGTTAGTAACAATCTCCTGAAGCGAATTTTTATTTGCCATTTCAACAATTTACAAATTATGTTCCCTTTTATTTTTTTGGCAGAATACTAAATGCTCACTATTAACTATGCGACTTATGTCCTATTGCAGAATAAAATGGCAAAAGGGATCGAGACTCTGGAACCGGAGCAACGAACTACTAAAGCAGCCGCGGGTGTTTTTAGGGAGGTACTTGATCATAGACTAGGTTACTCAAGAGGACTGGGGGAGATGGTCATCCCAGAGGCTAAAAGACAGCGAGACCAGGCACAGGAGAGAGAATACCTTGCTTCGATTGAGAAGCATAAGCAACAGGCTGAAGCTTCCACTAATGAGTTGCAGGCTGTGAAGGTAAAGCTGGTTGCTCTTGAACAAAGACAGGAGGAAACTGATCGACTTATGCGGGAGTTGCTGGGGCAGCATGCAGGGTCCATCGTTGCATCTCGTCAAGAGACGCAATGAGCTGGGTTTTTTAGTTAAATCAAACTTTTGAAATAATTTTTTGACTGGTCTTTCGGTGTATTTTTGGTGATTATATTTTGATATATTTTGAGAGGCTTAATCAAAAGTATATTATGAGGGAGCAACAATGGTAATATCAGACATGTAAGTATTTGCCTTTGAAATAATTTTTTCTGTAGTATGCTAACTTTTCTGGTATTGAGTGTGAGGTGGCTGTTTTTGTAGTATGATGAACTAATGTTTTGTGCTGATGACGCTCATGCAGGTGGCTCTCAATTCCTATTTTGGATTTAAGTGTACGACAAGGATGGTCTACTTCAACACATGTTGCACTTTCTAGTTGGTAGATTAACTTTGGAGCTTGGGTAAGTACATCTTATGTTTTTGTTGAAGTGTGTTGTTTCTTTTCATGGTATGTCATTTTTTCCACCTTAGATGAATAAGAGCATACAACTTCACTTGGATGTTGCAAATAGGAATGGGTAGTATAACTAACTATTTAAACTGTTCGATGTATGATAAATTCCCAATGATGGCATGTTGTAAGTTGGTTCATCCTAACCACATCATTTTAATTGTTTCTTCATAGGTATCTCTTAGGCTCTCATTTTGGTCATTCAAAATTGAAGAGAGTCCGACGATATATTATATATATATATATTTGTTAGTATGAAACTTCAGATCTAAGATGGTTACTAACTGCAACAAATGTGAAATTCTTTCACTTTTCCTAGTCATTCCCAAGTTTCTTTTTACCCATCTCTCCTCTATAAATTGAGATGGAACCCCAGCCAATGGCAGCACATCTTTCCAATCTCTCTCTCTATCAGACAAAAACACAAACACATCTTAAGCAATCCTGAAGTGAGGGAAAGTTCGAAGGCATCATACATTTAACTGCATTCCTCAAAAATGGAATTAATAGCCTTTGCTGACCAAAGGCAAGCCATGAAAAAGATGCTAACATGGAATTAATAGCCTTTGAGATCAGTCTTTTTGTTCTTTTTTTCCACTTTAGATGCATAAAATTAAAGAAAGTCCTTTTGTTCTCTTTTTCCACTATAGATGCAGAAAATTGAAGTAGATGGGTTATTGACAAGCCATTTCACATTACAATAGTGCCAAATATCTGTTTGGGATGAGTCATGCATTTTGTTATATGTGTAGAAGGCACATCTTGAAATTTGGGTGCATTTGTTTAATGTTCTTATGATACATGCAGTAAATTTTTTTATAAAGTTCACTCCATATTATACTGACATCTCCAAGATGTTGGTGCATGTATCATTTGATCTCTTATTGTCATGCATGTATTCTTTGATTTATTGGAGCTGGACGATTTTAAATTCTATATGACATATTTTTTCTCAGCATCTTCATGGAGTTGATTGATTTACCTGGGCTGGATCAAAGGATCATGGATGACTCACTAGTAAGTGGTCTAAATTACATCTAGACCTTTTGCTTATCAAGGCATAGGTGCCCTAGGCCTAAGTGTTGATCATTCTTGCAATAGACTCCGATAATTTCAGTTCATTGATACTTTTTACTTTTTAAAAATAGGTTCTCAATGAATTTTCTTGCAATTGTTTTGGTGCACTTGAATTATTATTGTAAACTGTGCAATTTGATTGATAATGTTCAGAATGATCCTGTACTCAGACTAAGCCTTATAACTTCTCATTAATAAAAAGAGGTTTCTTACTTATTTTATTCCATGTTCTAAATGATTCTTGTATAGGTTAGTGAAAACGCAGAGCACAACGATGCCATTGTACTAGTTATATGTAGTACCAGCCGCACATTCATTGTGAAGTTGCTTCTTGTCCAGCCATCAGAATCGCCAAGGAAAATGATGACTGCATGGTAACTTTCTCTTTCGTTTGTGACCTTTTTACTAGGGGGAGGTTAAATTTGATTATGTTCCTTTATATGAGTGTATATGCTATATTGCTTTTTTAAATGTTCAGTACTTTATAATATGCCTGGTTGGATTTTGGCTTATGTATTTTTCGAATATTGATGCAGAGTTGATCAATGTTGGACTGCCAAGATGTGCTGCAGTACACATCACATGACCTATGTGCAGAATCTAGAGGCATTGCTACAATGGCGGGCTGAGAAGATAAATGAAGTTTTGATTGTTTGATGGTCTACTAATGTGACTTGATGTAATATTTAATTAATTGCCTTAATTTATGCACCAAGGCCAGTAAACCATATTAGATGACTAATTATGGTTTTATATATATATATATATATATATATATGTGTGTGTGTGTGTGTGTATGAAACTGAATGACTAGTTCGATATATAACTATCAAGTACCAGGTGATCATTGATATTGGATATTGATCATTCAATATATATATATATAATTGGATGAAGTCTTATTGGATGGCTAGTTATTTGTATTGGGATTATGCAAAATGGATGTATTTTAGGCACGCTTAATGACTCACAGAGGAGTTTATAAATTGATGGAAGGAATTTGTGGCTTTCCAGTGCATGAAACAGGTTAATTTGCCTATAGGAGTTCCGTGAATGAAATAGTCTTAATCACCCAGTAAAGCCGGTCATTTGCGGCGAAATTAAGCTATTTCCGGCAAAAATTAGTCGCTGCGAAAAGTAAACGGTGCCAACTAACTCAATTTTTAGCGGCAACTAAACTCGCTGCAAATATTAGCGCAGAATTTCCAACGAAAATTAATCGCTGCGAAAGCTGACGGTCCGTTTACGCTGGAATTTTTTGCGACGACATAAATCGCCGCTATTTTCAAACTCATAATATTGGATGGCAATATTTCCGGCGAATTAAGAGTATAAGCAGCGCAGAAATTCGCTGCAAATATTAATTCCCGGCGTTTCCAGATCTGCATGTGAGATACAATGGCGGCACGAAGAGTCTCCTATTGCGGCGATAATTTTTGCTGCAAATAAGTGTTTATTTGCAGCGACTTAGTGAGTTCGCTACAAATATATAATTAGGGCTTTTCGATGGCGGAGAATGTGCGGCGTATGGTAATCGCTGCTAATTAGCATTAGCGGCGATTTACATATGTATTAGCGGCGAAAGTATGCGCCAGGAATTGTCGAATATGTTGTAGTGACATATCATCTCATTTAACTATATTCCAAACGGGCCATTAGAATGTTTAAATTCTTTTTTAAAAAAAATGTAAAAGAACAATTTTACGCTATTAATACAATGCAAGACTCATATGATCTCATTTAACTAACCAAACGGGCCATTAGATTTTTTTTCCATAAAATTGTGCTTCTAAGCGGTCCAACTGATATAATGTATATAAGTGTCTTCCTTTCATCTATTACCACGTCAGAAATTTCATCAAATCACAATAACCTCATTCACACATTTATCTCTCAAAACAAAAAAAGGAATATAGCCCTGGTCGATAGCACTTCCGTCTGCCCCTCTCTACTTCTATCTCTTTGCACCGCCGCAGGATAGCAAGTTCAGTTCCACTGCCACACTTCGACTCCATCTCAGATTCTCTAGTTCCCTTCTCTCAACACTTCCTCTTTTATTTTCCCTTATGGTGATTTGTTGTTTGTCGCTGCCACCAATCACCACGTCACTCACACCAGTTCCAGACCTCAATATCGATCCACTCCTCCGCTACCAACCTCCATAATAGAACCCACAATAGTCTTTCCACATCAATCCCAAATCTAGAAGCCACTGCATACACACACACACATACATAGAGACAAAGGCTAGTGCACTACTCAAAGCCCCACCGTGCGCCACTACCCCTTGGCACTGCAAGGAAAGTGCATCGTTAAGCCCCACGTCTAACCTCGATAGCTAGCCTTGAACCACCACAAAAATAGCCTAGACGCCATGTCCCAATCGCCTAACAAACCTCTATTTTTGCTCCTAAAAAATAGAGTACAATTACTTCCCATGCACGACAATCCCGTATGATTAAACTGCTATAGTGGAACCACTGCACCTCCTAACACCACCACTGATAGCACCCAACGCCACCATAACACATGACAAATCTCTTCTATTTTTCATACCTAGGAAAAATAGAGTAGTGAGCACCCTACGAAAACCACACGAAAGGATCCCCACACCACAAGTTTCACTGTCATGAAGCGAGAACAATGCTCAACTCAAATCTACATTTTCTCAGCTCAACTCCAACTCCGTTCCTCTATTGTTAAAGGGAAACATATCACTGTCATTTTCTCAGATTTGCAATGCTTAGCTCATCACTATTTTCTTGTTGCTATCGACTCCACCACAACTCACTCTTTCGGGCTTTGTCTCTGTCGAACCTAGCTACACCTCCGTCAATCTCCACCTAGACCTACTATCGCAACCAACCCCTCGGTGAGCAGCTGCTCGAATCCCCCCTCCCTCTCTCTCGAACGTGCTTCTTAAATAGTGGTGGAAATCTAATTTTGTGCATCCATATTATAGTTGTGGTGAGAAGCTTACGTGTCACTTAACTATTGGCGATTTGTTAATTGGGAGTGGTTGGATAGACTGGTGCTAAAGTTCTCTCTTTTTCTTGTAGTTCTGTATTTACTCTTTGTTTTAAGGATTTCTTGGTGCTTGCACATGCACAACTATAAAATTTATTTCTCTTAAAAAATTATTCGGAAATTTGATCTTCCTAAATACAATGAAGCCAATATTTTTATTATTCTAAAATAACTTAAAATACAATTTTATGGGAATCTGAAAATAGAAAGACTGTAGGAGAAAGTATGTGGTAAGTAACGCACCACTTAATATAGATCATAACTCTTGCTTATCATTTTTTATTTTAAAATGTTTAGAAGTTATGATGCACTCCCGAATGGCTTCTTGTGATGCTACATGTCACTGCCTAATGTGCATCATGGTGTCTAAAGCCGGTTCCATTCGGTCCAAGAATTTGTGGACCGGTTTCATTCGATCCAAGAATTCTCTCACCCTGGACCGGACCGAACAGGAGTTCGGTTTATACCGGTCCGCTCCAATTCGGTCCAAGGACGATTCGGTCCGGTCCAAGGGTGCCCCATATGATTTAAAAAACTAAATTTAATCTAAAATATTACAATGATCAAATATTTTTTTGACCCAAATTTAACTACTATGAATTATAATATGTTAATATTATAAGAGTATATATTATAAATTAATATGTTAGTATATATTATATATTAATATGTTAGTAAATTATAACTAATAACACTATTACATTAGTATATATATTTATATGTTAGTAAATAGTGAAAAATTAGTAATAATATATTAAATAATAATAGTACACTTATTACTTATAAGTTATTACTAATATTCTATATAGATATATTATAATTTATATTTTTATACTACAACTAGTCAACCAATAAATTATAATATGTTAATATTATAAGAGTATATATATTATATATTATATATTAATATATATTATATGTTAATATATTAATTTATATTAATATTAATATTATAATTTATATACTATTTTTATATATACATATATAAATATATATATATATGTGTGGGGTTCGGTCCGGTCCGGTCCGGTCTGGTCGACCGGACCGGACTGGAATTAATCGGTCCATGTAAAATTTGGACCGGACCAAACCGAATTCTATTTGGTCCGGTCCGGTCTCGGTCCAGGACAACCGGTCAGGTCCGGTCCACCAGTCCAATTCGATCTTTTTACAGCCCTAGTTTGAAGAAGAGAAAAACTTAAAATCAGTAGGGTGTCCATTCCACTTTTACACCCGCCAGTAATATTGTAACATGTGATGGATTTATTGAACTTACAGTGGGTGTACATCCATTCTCCACTGTCTTTTCTCCTCTCTTCCCCCTTCTCTTCGAAGGTCTCCCTCAAACCCATGTTCAGCACCTTCAATTTTTCCCATCCTGGCAGATCCCATCTTTGTCTCCTTCAACAGATTCTATCAAGACAGATCCCATCTTTGAAGCCATCTTCGTCTCCTTCAAGAAATCCCCTCTCAATAGATCCCATAGTTCCCTTCTCAACAAATCCCATCTTTGAAAGCCCATATTCTTTTCCCTTTATTCCATCATCCGAAACCTCTTTCTCCTATCCTATGTTGAACCCATATCAAGAACTTTTTTATATTTGATTGCCCAATTTAGTGACGAAACTCCTTTTTTCCCCTTCATCATGTGAAAAATCCCTTGAGTTTTGACCTCATTAGAAGGGTGATATAGTTCACTTGTTCAGTTAAAACCATCTAAATTTAAACGCAAAGTTGAACCTGCGTTTGTGTGCGTGTTGGTAGAAACTTTGTTTAGTATGATAACTTTGTTCAGTTATCCTTCCCACATGTTCACTTGTTCAGTAGGTTATTCCATTGTCTTAAGTTCTCCAGTAGAAAAATATATTGTTCCTAATATAAAATTTCTCTTTTTCAATATTCTATATATTAAGTGCCAGAAACTTCTAATGATGAGCATGCTAAACTCACGAAATTTTTTGGGGATGAAGTCTGAGTGCCATGCCATGTTGGTTTAGGCCTTTTATATTCACTGAGTGTTTTGGGCCTAGAGCAATAATAGTTAATAATTCTACACAGAGTCTCCATTTCGTTGGAGTCGCTTGAGTCGGCTGACGTGGCATGTCTGATTTTTTTTTTTAAAAAAAACGAAATTAAAATTAAAAACGAAGCAAAATGGCGGGATGCAAATAGAAGAGAACCATTTCATTCATGCGATATCCCAAACACAGACCTCCGGCGATTCCCATTCCTCGAGTCCGGCGAAAGAAATCCCAACCCAAACCTACGCCAGCGACAGAAAGCCTAACCCAAACCCACTCCGGCGACAGAAATCCCAAACCCAGACCCACTACGGTGATTTGAAGAGAGTGAAACCTTTGACTCCCGCATTGTGGAGAGAGAAGCTCCGGCGATTCCATTCGGTGAAAACCTCCGGCCATTAGTTTGAGCGAAATCAAAGGAGAGAGAAAAATCGAAGATCCCATCGCCTGCCATCGCTTAAGCTCAGGCCATTCCTGCTGTCGTCGTTGTGAGAGGGAGAAGTTGAGCTTATTCCGTCTGTCATAGCCATCTTTCGTCGCCATTGCCGTGAGGTAATTTGGCTGTTTTTCATTTTTACTATTGGAATCCTGACCTATCAAATCTACTTCTGCTTGTAAATCGATGTTACTAATTTATTGGTTTTTATTCTGCACTACGACTGATGAAAGGCGAGGGAAATTTGGAATCGCGGCTGGAGAAACAAAACCCATGAATGGTGTTCTTGGTCTTCGTTCTACCTTTCTTCAGTACCATCTGTATTTGGCGGTAGTTCGTATGGGATCTTAGTGTAAACTTTTGAACTTTATATCTGTTTCGTTTGAATTTTTTTTTTAAATGTTTCGTTTGAAATGTTAAAGGTACAATATTTTTGCTCTTTTTTTTTAGAATAATCTTGGACTATTTTGACTTGTTTTGCTTTCTGATTTATCTACTAATTTATATGAGCATGCAACATGAATCCAGATTCTTTTTAGTTTTCATGTTAGTGATATCTTGTAGTCTCCACATTCTTGGAGTGGCTGCATTTGTGTATGACTAAAGCCACACGCTGCTACATTGCAATTCACAATTCCTTGGCCACTGCAAATTGGTGTTTTAAGCATAATGGTTATCAGAATATCTGTTGGGTGTCTTGAGATTTGTCCTCTTATGGATCTCATACTCTTTGCATCTCTTTATCAATTTTCTTGACAATCCTTGCTGGTTTCCAAAATTCTTTCTTATTTTTTCTGCTGCCTTCAGTTGCTGTGGTTCTTTATTTTTGTTAATTTTAATTTTTATGGTCGACTTAATCGTGACGTTTTGTTCGGATTTTCCCACATGAAATGGTCATAGGTTGTTTGGCTGGTCATGGACTCATTTGCGCACACATTGTTTACATGTTTGGCTACTCATTCGATTGAAGGAACTATTTAATTTAGTTTTATATGTTTTGAGCTTGGTTCAAGATCAGTTTCAGTGAGAAGTTATGATTAAAAAAATGGTTTTCAATGCCTAGAGAGAATATTCTACTATTAATGTGGTGAATTTAATCTTTGAGTATGTATGGAATAGTTAAATTATCAAAACTGAAAGCACAACTTGACATTGGTGAAACCTAGTTTTGCAGAACGATGATTCAAAGTCAAGAAAGTGTAAGTGTATCCCAACTTTTTTTATGTTTTAATGCTAAATATTGAAATGACATTAATATTTGGGTTTTATTGTTTATAGATACAAATTATGTTGAATAGATCACAACCGATAAACTTTGGGTTGGATGAAACACAATCGCAAGAATGACATGATTCAATCTAGATTATTTTTAGTATTGTGTTGTATTTATTGTATTTTTGTGTAACAAATGTTAGCTATCGGTAGCTTTTCTTCCGTTGCTTGTTGAATTTGTTATGAAGGATGTGAAAGTGATATATAGCTTGTTGTAAACTTGGGTCATGCTGCTTGTAATATCAGTCTGACTTGTTACCATGATGTAAATTTAAGGTTAATGTGGGTGACCTATCAGAGTAATCAAGACATGTAATGATTGTTGTAATCTTTTTTTTTTTTTGTGAATGATGAATGTTCTTTTTTCCAGTTGAATGAACAAATTTTTTGGACCTCTATTTGTACATATTTTTGGGCATGTTATAAAGATGTTAGCATAGATGTTTAGATCACAATCTGGACAACCAAGCTTCAAACCAATAAAAAAAAAACTAGACTTTTTATAATCTCAACTAAAGACAGCTTCAAGTCAATCAGAATTACATAGAATAATAAAAGCTTCTGATCGTTTGAGCACATTCAAATTTACATAACAAAACCAAGGCATCCTGTTTAACTAGAAAACCTCAAAATATATACAAAAGTAGTAGTTATACAACGAGTCAATCATCTCATGTGCTCTAAAAGTTGTAGTAGTAGATATTGGTTGACTTATAAGCATGACTATCAACCTGTTTAACATTAACTAGAAAACCTCAAAATATATACAAAATCCTTTCAATTGTCTGAAGTACATGATTCGCACTAAATATGTACAATTTAATTACAAGCAAAACAGCTATACACAAAAAGTTATGATTTGATTTACACAAATAGCAACAATTGGCTTGCCAATAAACAAATCGAGTGGCTTTTGCATCATATACAATTTAGTTGTTCAAGATTGGTGTAGAAAAGCTTCAGCTTTAGCTCATCCATGCCCTGACGAGTGGTAAAAAAATGAGTAGTTAATTTCAGATTGAGAGCTCTAAAAATAGTAGAGCAGAAAAATATGAAAATTTCATGGAACAATTGCAAAACGTAGGAACATAAATATACAAAGAGAGAAAATAGGTAGAAGACAAACACCTAAAAACACAAACAGAATTCACCAATTATGGAGTACGCATTGAATGTTTAATCAATATGTTGAAATTGTACAGAACAGTTCCAAAAGGCAAAAATATAAGCATATACCAAACTTTTAAGAAATTGAAAAGAATTTTAATGATTTCAGGGGCGTAAAATCAAAATTAGCCAATCGTCTCAAAGGGGCCATGGACCACGACTTCCTTTTTGAAAATTCATAAAATCTTATTGGCATAAATAGAGGCTCCAAATAAATCAAATTGATGAAAAAAGTTTTAAAAAGGAGGGCGAGTAAAACACCAAAAGAATGTCATTATGACTAAACCTACATCTGAAATCTGCATTTGACTATTTAACTTAATCCAAAGACTCCCTAGCGTTCTTTGTCTGATATGGACCCAAAACATTCACTTTCATGGAAGAAAAGGTAATTAACAGATGATCACAAAGTAAATAGATGTTCATCCATATATGTAGCCAATTGGTGATGGCAAATGTAAATTTGTATGTGAAACAGAGCTGTAGTTTACAAATTTATGCAACAACTATCCATAATCACTAAAAAATGAGAGGACTAAAAACTATATCAGAAACTGAAATATTTTATGCAAACATGGCAAAAAACTCATGACTCGTGTGCATAACTCATGTACTTTTGTAAAAGTTCCACTCTTAAATTTTGTAAAAGATCCACTAAGCTAAACTGTGCATAACTGATGTAAAAGATCCACTCTTAAATTTTAAGAACCTCACATTCATACAACTGATGTTCATATATGATATTCAAACCATGTGCCTTCAATCCCAATCCAGTTAAAACAATCATACAAATGTTCATGACTACTCTTATCCTTTCCATCAAAGATAAAAAATTGTCTTATAGTGGCCATCAAAGCTAAACAAATGTTCATTCCAATACAAAAAACAAAACAAATAATTAACTCAATTAAATAAATCTCCATGCTCAAATTTTGTTCTCATGTAATATTAGGCAACATGAAATAATTTAATTAACATCGAACATGATGTAGCATCAACAATTTCAATGATGGCTATCAAACTAATTACAAAGACCAGTTCAAACTTCATGCATCTAGAAAACTTCACAAATAACTATCTATTACAAGAACAAGGGAATTATAACGAAAACAAGACAAATGGGGAGAAATAAAAGCAAAGGTTAGGAACCAGATTGTTGACCAACAAAACCAGCTTTCACAAGAGGACAAATCTCAAGACACCCAAAAGATATTCTGATGACGCTTATGCTTAAAACACCAATTTGCAGTGGCCAGGGAATTGTGAATTGCAATGTAGCAGCGTGTGGCTTTAGTCATACACAAATGCAGCCACTCCAAGAATGTGGAGACTACAAGATATCACTAACATGAAAACTAAAAAGAATCTGGATTCATGTTGCATGCTCATATAAATTAGCAGATAAATCAAAAGGCAAAACTAGTCAAAATAGTCCAAAATTATTCAAGAAAAAAAAAATAGCAAAAATATTGTACCTTTAACATTTCAAACAAAACATTTAAAAAAAAAATCAAACGAAACAGATCTAAAATTTGAAAGTTTACACTAAGATCCCATACGAACTACCGCCAAATACAGATGGTACTGAAGAAAGGTAGAACGAAGACCAAGAACACCATTTCATGGGTTTTGTTTCTCCAGCTGCGATTCCAGATTTTCCTCGCCTTTCATTAGTCGTAGTGCAGAATAAAAACCAATAAATTAGTAACATCGATTTACAAGCAGAAGTAGATTTGATAGGTCAGGATTCCAACAATAAAAATGAAAAGCAGCCAAATTACCCCACGGCAATGGCGACGAATGATGGCTATGACAGACAGAACGAGCTCAACTTCTCCCTCTCACAACGACGACAACAAGAATGGCCTGAGCTCAGGCGATGGGATCTCCGATTTTTCTCTATCCTTCGATTTCTCTCAAATCAATGGCCAGAGGTTTTCGCCTGATGAAATCGCCAGAGTTTCTCTCTCCACAATGCGGGAGTCGAAAGTTTCACTCTCTTCAAATCGCCATAGTGGGTTTGGGTTTGGGATTTCTGTCGCCGAAGTGGGTTTGGGTTGGGCTTTTGTCCACGGCGTGGGTTTGGGTTGGGATTTCTTCCGCCGGACTCGAGGAGTGGGAATAGCCGGAGGTCTAGGTTTGGGATATCGCATGAACGGAATTGTTCTCTTCTATTTGCATCCCACCATTAAGCTTCTTTTTTAATTTCGTTAAATCAAAGGTCCAACGACTCTAGCGAAATGGAGACTCCGTGTAGAATTATTCATAATAGTTAATGGAGTTTTTTTTTTTTTTTGTAGAATATATGGAAAGTAGCGAAGTAGACACCATATCTAATTTACGGTCTATGAGGGAAGTAGATTACGTAATCTCGAGAGAAAGACTGCTATATTATTGCATCATTTCTTATCAAATTTGGACATCGGGCAACCCAAAAAGTTTTGATTGGCGACTTTTTAATTGTCCCTATCATAAAGTTAAAAAATAGTGCGTTGCTTTTGAATGGGTTGATCTTGAAATGGAATTGTTAATGCCATTTTTAAACATCGTAGTTAAAAATACATTACCGGGGCACGTTGAGGTAGCGTAGTGATTTTATTGGTGTAGAGACTCGGGCAATGACCCTATGCGAATGTACAGTGTCTGCGGCACATCCATGGCAATGAACAATATTGAAATGTAGAAGACATAATTCAGGAGAATAGAGATTTATATAGTTCAACACTAGGCCTACGTCCACAAGGGTTTATAGAGGGGAGTTTTCACTATAATAAGCTTGTTTAGAGTATCTCATTGCCACTCATCCTCACCGTACAATGGAGACTTGAATTCTCTTGCTTTTACCGTTTACCAGGAGTCTTTTTGTGTTGAGGTTGAAGAATATGAATTATGGCCAAAAGTCTCCACCAAGTCTTCGAAAAAGATCCCTAAAATCGTGTGTGCATGTCCGTTTGATCTCCTAATCCCCTTTCCTTCATGTCTCTTTCCCAGCTTTATGTCAAATGACACATTTTCCTCTCCTAAAACTTTATTCTTCCCACCCCTCAAATACAACGCTTTGTCCCCTATTCTCATCTTTATTCCCTTCCTTCTGGTTGGTCTCCTAATAGGTTGGGCCTAGGAAATTCTAGTAACATAAACTCACAAGCAAGACATCGAGAATTTTTTACGTGGAAAAACCTCCAATGCAAATAAAAAAAAACTGTGGGACCTAGTCCAATTAATGTAACATTATAATGGAAAGACCAAATCATATGGCCAATACTCCAACAAGATTAGCCCATAATGTAATTGGAGTTTTATTGAAATCTTATAAAAAGCAAAAACTTCTCCTTCCCAAACAATGTAAAATTTCATATACCACTTATACTTATCCTTATCATATGAAGTATCAAAGTCTACCCCTTTTAAATTTTTGACGTCCTCGTTGGCCCCTTCCATCGTAAGTAGCATAACTCAACTCCCACATTTCTAATTAAGAAAAGCTCTAATATCATTTATAACTCTTCAATAGAACGCTCAAACCATATTATCTATACTCCAATAGGACTAGTAAATGATGCAATTGGAACCATATAAAGAGTAATAATATCTCTTTTTCAAGCAATATGGATTTTCATACATCACCTACCAGTATCTATATTATATAGGGTATTATATTAAACTTTCAATATCAACAATAATGAGGTTACAGATTATCTTTTGTAGAACACTATCTAGAGGCTGCTAATACATCAAGAATATCTCTATTCTTGGTTCAATACACAATCATCACCATACAGATGAAAATCACAAGAGTGACAAGAAAGATTTTACCAAATGAGTATTATAGAAGACAAATGAAGATGAATCTCAGTGATCAGGTACAGTCAATATAAAGCTATCAACATCATGAACAACACTGAAATCTCATCAAAATCAAATCATGGATGATCTCTTAAAAAATTAAAAAAATTATAATATTATTAAATAATATTTTCTTAATCATTAAATTAAAACAAAAAACAAAATGGGGGGGGTGCAATGCACACAAGTGGGACTCAAATAAGGGTGGCTTTAGCTTTTTGCCTCAAGAAAACTGCCTCAATTTTTTTTTTTTTTATTCAAGAGTCTTATTATGACCCCTAAAGGCACATCTTTGAAATATAAGCCATCGAATAACATCAATCGATGTTTTACTTGAAGTCGATTATTGAGAATTTGTTCAAAACTTTGTGCATTTATCACTTTATAAATATGTTGTGATTGATTTCATAAATCCTTATTATCACAAGAGCAAGAATCATACCTAATATGATTCAAAAGGCACAACATTTTTCATTATTAATTTTTTTCCAACTTCTAAATCCTATGACAATTAATACATCCTATCCAAAATGCTGAGATGTTTTCATTGTAAAAAGATAATAAGTTAAACAATATGCAGCATCGTTTGATGGAGAATATTCTAACCAAGATTTAAATTATACAAACAAAGAAACTTGAAAGCGACGATGATACTTTTTAGAACTAAAAAATAGATATTTTGAGAGACATATTTGATATGAACCCATTTTCAAGTAAGCTCTTCTCATTTCATTGTGTTGATTGATTGGATAGTTCCACATAGGATGACGTAATTCTGGATCTCGTCTAGAAAAGATATATCAATCTTTTTATAATCAAGTATTGAATATGTAAATGAATATCTTCAGACTCTAAAAGTGGAGAGTTAAAATCAAAATTTTTCTTAGATTTGATCCTTGGAATTTCAAAAAAATAATAATAATTGAAATATCAACTTTTTTTCTTTTGAAGAATGAGTTAATAATTTTTAATTTAGACATCATTTATAAACTTAAGTTTAAAATCAAATTGGAATATATAAAATAAAGTTAGATAAACTTCATAAATCATTCTAATAATAAGTTGTCAAAAATAAAAGTCAAATAATTTAAAATTGAAAATCAAATAATTTATCAATACACAATTGATAATACTATCAAAAGCAGTTTAAAAAAACACATTTAAATTAATACGCATAATTAATATATATAATATATCAATCTGAAATATAATATATCAATCTGAAATCATTATAAGCAATAAAGATGTACCGCGTATGGACGAAGGAATAAGGACGATGGTGCCGTGCCGTGGGAGGGGCTAGCCAGTGCAGACAACTGTTTACTTCTGTAAAAAGACAATCTCCAAACTCGTTATACTGACCGAAACCTTCAAAAAATTTAAAATGGGCACCGGACCTTTAATTAAAAAAATAAGTAGACAAAATTGATTCTAGCATGCTATTGTATAGAGTCGGATCAAACTAAAAAAAAAAATGGATGAGTTTGAAAAAAATAATTGAAATGGTGAAAACAATAACATTGTAAACAAACGAAAATTTAGTGACATCAACATAAATAAAATTGTAAAAACATTTAGTGACATCCATTATTTGCTTACGGCTTACCTTATGGGCCATGGGTCTCATGACTTTCAGCAAGTCCTTTTCATTCTGATTTGCTAGAAGTAGGAGTGTCAAAAAAAAAATAGTAAGCTGGTAAATCTGTCCGAACCGATTCAAACTAGATCAGTTAGATTGGGTTTGAACCGGTCCGGTCTAGAACCAATTTCAAAAACTCAAAACCGATAAGATTCAGTCTGGTTCCTTTCATTTTGAAACCGAATTGGACCGGTCCTAGTGACTATATTTTTTAAATTATTTTTTTAATATTATATATAATATATTTTTATATTTTATATATAATACATAATAACATTGTAACACCCCAATCCCCGTAGGCTAGGAGATGTCACTTAACTCTTTCCACAACATTTAATCCGGAAAAGATTCTTGATTTTAATAATAGAAAATAACATTTATTCCAAAAGCGAAGTTATAATAAAAATCTCTTTTTCAATCCTCAACTGAACATAACTGAAAGTAGTTTGTGTCGTAAAGACACTTATTTACTAGAAAACATAAACTCAGCTAAAAAGAAATAAAATTTAAACGTGTTTCATAAGGACACTTGTTTTTAATAAAATTTAAAAATTTTAAATAGCTGCTCAAATTACTCCTGGCCTGTCTGCTCGCACTAGTCATCTTCATCACCTGGGTGTTTTAAGAAAACAAGAAATAAACTAAAATGAGTCGATGACTCAGTAAATAAATCCATCACAACGTAAAATAATATTATAAGAAATTTTCATAAAACTTATGCTGAATTCTGAAATATAATTGTACATGTTAATGCTGATGCCATGCATAATTGACTTGACTGGCTAACTGACTTAGGTGACTGGTCTGAATTAATTAATAGGTTTGACTGATCTAAACTGACTAACTGAATTGATTTAAATGATCTGATTTGACTGTACTTGTTTAACTGAACTGATCTAACTGAGCTGATTGGCCAACACATTTAACCCTGTGTGCATAGTTGTGCACCGGTCCCACGTCTCGCTGCAGCAAGGGGAGCCACTGATAGTACTCTAGCGTACTATGGTGGACTACGCTTTGGTCCGTGGCTTGCACATTCACCCTGATCTGATATGTATTGGTACCATGCAACTGAATGGTCATCTAAAATTACTGATTTACTGAACTGAAACTAACTAAACTGTTTTAACTAAATGATTTAACTGGAAGACTGCTTAATTGATTAATTACTTTTTGATCTGATTTAATTTTATACTTGAACTTACCTCAACTTATGAGACTTATGCGACATGAGATGCATAATACATACTAATATAAATAACTAGCTGAATCTGAATGTGATGCTGAATGACATAATCGTGTACTGTGCTATGCTGAACGACATGCTTGCATGACGTGAGGGGCATTTGAAAAGGTTATCAAAGAACTGGCTTTACTAATAATATAAAATAATGTGAGGATCCTAGTTTTGTGATCAAATTCACTTATCTTGTAGCGCTGCTTCCTAAATTCTCCTTCATAACTTGTTACCTATACGAAATATGGATCATCACTAACGTTTCTAGAATGACATACATGTCATAATATTTTACATATCGTGAAAAATAATACATATTATATTTCAGATAAAAGACATTAATTACTAATGTTGCCAAGACTAATAAAATACTAATAATATGTTTTACTTTAAAAATATAAAATAATCAAAATTATATTCAATAAGTCGTAGAAACTTAAATTCATAAAATAACTTAATATAATTATTCAATTTTAAAGGAAATATAATAAATTCTAAAATCATTTGAACATATTCTAGAAATAAGTTCGTTATAAATTCCATAACTTCTATTTAAAGATATATCCTAATAACTTCTTAAAAGTCTAATTAAAATTCATTTGGAATAGTAGACTCCAAAAATAACCTAATTGAATACTTTAAAATTTACTTTGAAAAAATCTTTTCAAATCCTTTAAATACTACCTGGTAAGGTAATTCTCAGACTAATAATTTAGGTAAAAACTCTTAACTGAAAATCAGGAGAATAACCCATTAAACTTAGAAGTATTCGGTTTCAAAAATCACAGCAACTGAGTATCGTCGATTAAGGGGAGCCAGATGGAGAAAGAGAGAGCTTGAAAGCTCACCAAGGATCTAACGATAGGGAAGGCTTCACTGCAACAGCTTCACTGAGAGACACGGATGAGCGACAGACTGGGGCTGGGGTGCTATGGAAGATCACTGGGCTGAGAGAGGAACATGATGTGGTTGCTGTTATGCTCTCGTTGGTTGTTTCAGCGCAGTATGGTGACGATGTGGTGGTGGCTGGCGGCGTGAAATGGTTGGGCTGTGGCTTTTTGTTGAGATGATGATGCTCTGTTTTGAGGGGCTGAAAACAGAGTTTTGTTGGCTACTTATGGTGGTCTTCGAGCGTGATGCATAGCAACGGCATGCAACGTGGGAAAAAACCACGGTTTGGCCTTGATCTCTAACGGTTCCAGGTGAGGAGTTTGTTGGCTCAACTGAGGAGAAAATGATGCTCTGTTTTTGGTTGGCTGAAACAGAACACTGCTTGCAGTTGCAGTGCTTCTCGGTGGCTGGGCACGGAGGTTTTAGTGGGGTTTTCTGTAGTGGTTCTCGGCATGGTGCAAGGTGGTGTTGTGTGGAGGTGATGAAGGCTAGGAGGTGATGCAGGGGCTGAACGTTGGGTTTGTTGGCATACATGGAGGCTTCATGGTGGTGCAATACGGGGCTGTCATGCTCTGTTTTGGCATAGAAAAACAGAAGTTGCATTCACATACGATCCCTTGCTGTCCGAGGAGGAAGGTGGCCGTGAGGTTTCAGCGATGGTTCCAGGCTTCGGGTTCATGTCTCCCTTACTCGGACTGTCGAACGTGGAATTCCAACGTGGAGGAGCTCTCGGTGGCTAATGGGCGTGGCTGCGTGCATGGCACCTTCTCACAATGGCAATGTGGTGTTCTCTCACGTGTGGGTGGCTGAAGATTTCATGGTGAAGAGGGGAGGCAGTGATGGTTGCAGCTAGTGGTTTGGGAATGTGAAGGGCTGGCGGGAGTCAGTACGATACGTATATTTATA
This sequence comes from Platycarya longipes, assembly GCA_036559045.1. Taxonomy (NCBI): domain Eukaryota; kingdom Viridiplantae; phylum Streptophyta; class Magnoliopsida; order Fagales; family Juglandaceae; genus Platycarya; species Platycarya longipes. Next base: position 42,037,667 of record CM071797.1, read on the forward strand.
GGCATTTGGAAACAAAACCCTAGTGATGAAGAAAAAGAAGAGACGTGCATGCTGGTGAGAGACGTGTGTGAGTGAAAGTGGTCTTGGTTTCGATAGAGAGAAGTGATTTAAAAACAATCTAATCCGTTAATAATTTTTAAAACTTATTCAAAATCAATTCCCACCTCAAAACATGTCTAGAAATAATAATAATAATAATAATAATAATAATAACAATAATAGTAATAACAATAATAATAATAATAATAAAATTGATAATAATAATAATAATAATAATAATACTAATAATAATAATAATAATAATGATAATAATAACATGATGATGATGATAAAATACTAACAAATATAATATCTATAATAAAGTTCGCATTTAAAAAAAGAGAACTATTTATTGTTCTTATTAAATCCTGTCAAGGTGATAATGCTAAAAATAAGGGATTCAAACTTCTTGAAGTATTGTCAAGGTACCTCCTTGAGTCCATATAAACTCGTTTCCAATCAACACACAAGATGATTTTTACCTTTTCCTATGAACCTTCTAGATGCTCCATATATACTTCATCCTTGAAATCACCGTTGAGGAAAGCAGTCTTCACATCAAACTATTCAATTTCTAAGTTCATACTCATAGCCAAGCCCAAGACAACTCTGTTAAAAGACATTTTTACCATAGGCAAAAAGTTTCTTCAAAATCAATGTTTTTCTTTTGACTAAATCCCTTCACAACCAAACGTGTCTTGTACCTTGGTTGTGATCTGTTGGCTCAGTTTTCAATTTGTAAATCGATTTGATTTTTAATGCTCTTGGTTGTTCTACCAATTTATAGGTATGGTACTCATACAAGGATTTCATCTCTTCTTGCATAGCTCTCAACCACTCATTTTTCTGATCATGTTGTATAGCCTCTTGATAACATTCAAACTCTCCCTGATCTAAAAGTAAAATATACTCAGTAGCAAGAAATCTGGTAATAGGTTTATGCTCTCTAGTAGATCTTCTTATCTACTTTTCTGTAGGTGGTTCTAAAGGAGACCCCTCTACATGTTAATCTGATCTCATATCATCATTTTCAGGTTTGCCTCTTTCAACAGTATCAACATGTTCTTTTAATGCATCTCCCTCATGTCTTCATGCATCATAGAAGAACAAAAGAATGAATTCATATAAACAAGTTTTTCATTTAAAGACTTCTGCTTTTTACTTTGATTTACATCTTCAGTGGTTTGATCTTCAAAGAAAACAATATCTCTGCTTTTTTGAAATTTCGTTTTAACTAGATCCTACAATTTGTAACCAAATTCTTCATGTGTATCATCCAGGAAGATGCACTACTTGGATTTTCTATGAGGTTTAGACCTCTCATCCTTAGAAATATGAACAAAAGCTCTATAACCGAACACCCTAAGATGCTCGAGTGAAATATCTTTTCCTGTCCAAATCCTTTTAGGAATGTAATCATCCAAGAGAACTGAAGGAGAAAGGTTGATCAAGTCAACAAATGTCCTCATTGCCTCACCCCAAAAGGAATTAGGCATATTTGCATAAGAGAGCATACACTAATTATTTCACAAGTTGTATTGCTCATTCTCTCCACTATACCTTTTACTGTGGTGTCTTAGGAACCATATCCTCGAGCCTTATGCCGTGACTTCTACAGTATTTTTCAAATAGTCCATTGTACTCACTTTCATATGTCTTTTGGTTACTCTTTCAACTTTCACATGTAGTGCCTTGAACACATCTAACACCTAGTCTTTAATTTTCTATAAAAAAAAAACCCCCACTTTTCTTTGAATGATCATTAATAAAAGTGAAATGATATAATGCACCATCAAGACTTTTGGCATTCATAGTGCAAACATCAGTGTGGAAAAAAATCAAGAACATCACTTTTAGAAAGACAAAATTTGTTAAAAAAATTCTTTGTTGCTTTCCCATGAGACAATCAGTATATGGCATTAGTTGCGTATCTTTGATATTGGATAGGACATTCTTCTTTGCAAGAATCTGAAGTCCGTTCTCACTAATATAACCAAACCTCTTATGCCATAGCTCAGTGGAGACTTCATTCTCAGTAGCAATAACACCGTCCCTAATGAATCTTGCACCTGTCTTGTAGAGAGTGTTGATCTTCTTTCCTCTGGCTAGAATAAGAAAATCTTGCTAAGTTTTTACTTTCCATCGTCAAGATGATTATGGTAGCCTTCATCATCCAATTTTCCTGTTAAATCAAATTAAAGTGCATATGAGGAATATTCTTAATATCTTTGAGAAGCAATTTGCACCCAATGCTAATTTTCAATTGCACTTTCTCAATGCCCACAATCTAATACTTTACTTCACTTTCCATTCAGATCTAACCAAAGTCACCACTAGTATGAGAAGAAATATCTACGTGGGATAATATGAAAAGAAGATGTTGTATTAAATACCCATGTGGAAAATTGATAAACAATATTAACATGAATATCATCATAAACAATGATCACATTAGTATAAGATGCAAGTACTGCAATTTCTTTTTCTTCTTTCAGTTGTTCCTTTTTAAACTTCCTACACTCTTTCTTTATATACCCAAGTTTACCACAATGAAAATATTTTAACCCGCTTCTTGAATTGGACCTTCCTTTTGCGTTGTCACCATTATTATCACAAGGTTTTATACTTTTACTCCCCTCACTTTTTTGTAACAAGTATCTTTGAATGAGAATGAATGAGATGCTCTTTTCTCCTTTCATTAAACATGTTGTCTTTCACCATACTCATAGTTATTACACCATTGGGCATTGAATTACTAAGAGATACGACCAAAGTTTTCCAACTGTCTGGCAAAGAATTCAACAAAAGTAAAACTTGAACTTCATCATCTAAGACAAGTTTCATGGTAGACCACTCATTTAATAATTCTTGAAAATTATTAAGATGTTTTGCAAAATTTTGTCCATCCTTATACTTTAAATTCACAAGCATTCTTATCATAAACGTTTTATTTTGTGCAGTCTTTCACTCAGAGAGACTTTCCAAGTTCATCAAAAGACTATAAGTATTTACTTATTTAATTGCATGATGGAAGACACTTTGATCAAGCTATTGCCTGTAGGGCTGTAAAAAGACCGGATCGGATCGGTGGATCGGATTGGTGGATCAGACCGGACCGGTTGTTCCGGACCGAGACCGAACCGGACCGAATGGAATTTGGGTCCGGTCCGGTCCAAATTTTACATGGACCGATTAATTCCGGTCCGGTCCCAGTCCAAAGGATTTCTCCCCCTGGACCGGACCAGACCGAACCCCACATATATATATATATTTATATATGTATATATAAAAATAGTATAAAAATTATAATATTAATATTAATATAAATTAATATATTAATATATAATATATATTAACATATAATATATATTAACATATTAATATATAATATATACTCTTATAATATTAACATATTATAATTTATAGTAGTTAAATTTGGGCCAAAAAAATATTTAGCATTGTAGAATTTTAGATTAAGTTTAGCCCATTAAATCATATGGGCCACCCTTGGACCGGACCGGACGGCCCTTGGACCGAATTGGACTGGACCGATATGGACCGAACTCCTGTTCGGTCCGGTCCAGGGTGAGAGAATTTTTGGACCGAATGAAATCGGTCCACAAATTTTCCAGACCGGACTGGATTGGACCGGACCATTTATACCCCTAATTGCCTGATATGACCAACAACTTTCTTGTTTATTTTTTTCACTCATCAACAGTTTTCTTTTTCGATTTGACACTAACAAAATAGGCTCAAATAACTCTTTGTAATACGGAGCATCCTTCATCCTTGTCTTCCAAATTAAGTAATTGGAAGAAGTGAGCTTAATCATACTGCTAGATGAATCCTCCATATTTAAATTATACCGGTAATTAACAAAATAATCAACCAAAACCCTGATGCCACTTCAAAATTTTATTTCAAAATTTTATCTCAAAAATCTTGAATTTCTTAATTTTAAATGAGTTGAATACTTGAATCTCTATCAATGCATGAGCCACTGAGCACTAATACAATGGAAACCAAATTTCAACTATTTTAATTAAACTTATTAAAATAAAATAAAATACCAAAAACTTTAAAATAAAAAAATATTTTATTATTAAGTTGTGGAGAAATTGTTGACAAGTGATAATTCACTACAAACAAAAAGGCTTTTCTCAGCAAAATATTAATTGCCAAAACTAAAATCGCGGGGAAAAAAAGGAATTCTCAGTGAGGTGGCTTTCTCTGTTATATTTGATATTTAATTTCACGACTGTTTTATTGCGGCAAAAATGTTTACAATTGTGGCGAATATATTCGCCAATATATTCATAGAAATTTTCCCAGCAAAAAATGTTTGTTGTGATTTCTCACTATAATGGCATCCTACGCCTTGCTCCACAAATTATAAGTGCACTCGTAAAGCCCTTACCTACTTAATAGTGACACTTGAATCGCAAAGTCGCCTGGGTTCCATGCACCGCCCCATGATTCGCTCGCCTAGGTCTTGACACTTGGGTTCACTGCCCAAGTGTACTCGCCAAGCCATTACCTAATCAACAGCAGGGCAGTCTGGCATCCTACGCCTTGTCCCACAAATCGCTCACCTAGGCATGCTAAATACGCACATTGCAGATATTTCCCATGTACAAAACAACAAAAAAGAAAGACAAACCTCACCACCCTCGAGTAAAATCTCTATTGAACTTGCGTTGATAAGGATTCGCGGGGTACTATGGAGGGGAAATAGAAAAAGAATCAAGCATGCACAACTATGAAGAATTTTACATAAGGAACACATTAATGTCATTAAGAATGATTGGAGTACATTTAAAAAAAAAAAGGGAAGTGTCATTTCGGAGGTGGGGGCGCATGAAGGTCTCGAGTACCAAAAGGGGGCTAGTCGGATGTTCCGATCCTCGTAGCTTCGCCTTTGGAAACTGGGTCAGGAACGAGATCTTTGGGGTCCATGCCGACCACGTCGAATGAAGGGTTACGAATAATTTCCTCCCTCAATCGCCTCAAGCCTTCCACATAGCCATAACCCCACGCAGAGATGCCGAAAAGGCAGAACCGAGTTACTTGGCGCCTGAGTATCTCAAGTTCAATATTCGCCTAGCCAAGGGCAGTCTAAACGCTTGCCAACTTGGCAATACGAGCGTCACGATCCTGTTCTGCCGTCTCGATCCTAGCTTAGAGAGTTTTCTACTCAGCCTCCCAAGTAGCACAAGAGGCCGTACCAGCTCCCGGTACTTCTCTTCGAGCTCACGGACTTGTGCTTTTACCCGTTGCAAGGCGCTTTCTACCAGCCCTGCCACTTCAAACTCGATCGTGCCCGCTATCTGGTCGACGGCCTGAACAACATAAAAAATTAGAAGGGAAATAAAAATCAAAACCAAAAAAAGGGTGAACGGACACTTACCTAGGCTAAGAGGGACTGAAGCAAATTGGTCACCTTCCCCGTTTGCTCAGGAGAACGAGGAGGCAAAAGTACTTTAGGTGGCGCCTGTTCGGGAGTAAAGGGGGTATAGTCCAAGCAAGATCCCACCACCGACCTTGTGTCATCATCACTTAGTTGGACATACTCTTGATTGGCATCGCCCCCAGCATTCTCAACTTCCAAGGCGACTGGTTGCACTTCTCGCTGGCTCCCCACTTGGTCATTACCGACCAAACCCTAATCAACAGGATCGCCCACAGATAAGCCACGATCTCCAACCTCACCATGTAAGGGAACTCCTTGCTGGTCGGCGACGGCTTCATCTCGATTGCCAGCCTCTGGTACGCTCATTGCTTCGCCCTCTCGGACCTTCTCTTGGCAGCCATCATCAACAGGTAAGGTGGGCGATTCTTTCAAAGTAGGTTGAGCTCCCAAGCTTTGGTCTGGTCGAGAATGCCCAGAAGGAGGAAGCTACCTAATGGCTGCATCTCGATCTTCTAGAACTTAGGCAAAACCTTCAGCATATGACTAGGAATATGTAGTTCCAATTGCGTAGGCTAGAGGATGTGATAATGCAGCCAAAAAGGCCAGCTCAAGCTCATTCCTTTCTTCTCCCATTTGTAGGAGTAAAGGTCGCTCTGCAGGAGCGGGCGCAGTGCACAAGGTAGAGATCGGGACAATACCTCTTGTACCACCACCTCCTCCTCGGCTCAGGTTAACTCCAAGGTCCTGAAAGGAGAAGCAAAAGATGGCAAAGGAGGCTTGAGCCCAGCCCTACGACGAGCAGCATACTGAGCCTTAGCAAGCTGTCACCTGACAGCCTCCTGAATAGGAGCCCAAATCTGGACTCTAGAAGAGGGACCCACAATAGTAGGACCCCCTTTCTTGGTAAGCTTTTGGTCGCCTTTCATGTGGTGAAGGAGGAGTTGTATGCTTGTGGGGCAGGACTTGGCGTTTAGGTTGTTCACCCGCCTGAATGCTTAGAAGATCCTGGAATTTCGTCCAACCTCATCTCGGTTCGACCAAGTGTTTTTTGATATTCTCCTCAATTAGCAGGTGGTCTGATGCCAATTAGTGGAAGTGACGCATTGCCTAGGATATAACTGTCTCAATCCGAGCATGCTCCTTTTGGTTGAGATCAATATCCATAAGGGAGGCGGGCAGTAACACGCTCCAATTAGCTTGAATGGAGAATTCCCTCATAACTTTGTCCTCAGAAAATTGCCAGCCATCGCCCTTAACATAAAAAATCTTCCTTGTATAGTCCTTCACGTTGGAGTATCGACTCTCAAGAGTGCACAGCTTCGTTTCACCATCTCTAGCCTGGAAACCAATCAAACTTTGGGACGGCTTACGAATAAGGTCATAAAGGGAGAGAAATTCCCGAGCTGTTAAGTAAAGATAAGCCTTTCTAGACTCCAGTAAAGCTATTTGGAACACCACGCAAGATGCCAGCAACAGTCGCCAGGCGTTGGAAAACAATTGTGCAGGGGTCAACCCAAGGTAGTGGAGCACCTCTCGAACCGGACTAATAAATGGAAGGTGAAGCTCATTCTTAAACATGGCTTCATATAACAAAACATGCTGAGATTTTCCATCCGCGTCGCAAGGATGGTCCTGGACTACCCCCAAGCTCACGAACCTCAAAATGTAGCCCAGTTTGCGAAGGGATTGAATAGCACAAAGGGGGTAAGCAGAAACCCAATTATGCCCAGCAAAAACAATAGAAGAGGTTGCCATTGAAGAACAAGAAGCAGCAAAGGAAATATTGCTAAGAAAATATTGAGTGAAAGGATGGAAGCTATAGCAACAAAGTAACAGTAAAAGAGCAGAATAAGAGTTCCAGAGAAGGAGAGCACCTCCTATTTATACCAAAAGAGCATTCATGGCTCACGAGAGACAAGGTGACGTGAAGGACTGTGTAAAGATTGGTAACCGTTGAGAAGATTAAACGACAAGCACATGAACCACACGAACCAATTAAAAGAGGGAGTTACTGCAACATAACGCGTCTACACCACATACCAATCAATATACAAAGACTGGAAACAAGTAGTCGGGAAGCCTAAGGGTCAGGCTCATAATGAAGATGTAACAGGGACGGCTGAATCAATAAAGATAGCACACGAAATGTCAGAGACCTCAAAAGACATGCTTATCGACTGACTAGCGATGATTGCCTAACCTAACCTGTCAGACATAGGGAAGACAATTGTCCTCATCCTATTTACTCTAGGTAAGTTCCCCTAAATAAATTTATTCTTGCCATACATGCCCAAGACTTGCCTTGCCTAAGGTATTGGGTCAGTCAGGATAAGCCGTAAGGCCCATGAAAGAATTGAAGGAATCCTTACCAAAGTACCTTTGGTAAGTATTCACAGGATACTGTGAGGGGAAGATCAGTCAAGCACAATAAATCCCAATCTTGTTCAAGTAAGGTCATGATTTGTGCTCGCCAATGGTCTAGGAAAGGGTCAAGACGCTCTAGACATTTGAGAAGTGTTGCCTCCAGGTGAACCAAAGGGAGGAACTCGAGGTTCAAGGCAAGATAACCCTTGCCAGCGAGAGAGGCGAGGAAATTCCTTCGTATCTAGTCTAGTTTGTTTTTATCCTAATCAAAATCATAAAAGAAAAATTCAGAAGAATGCATTAAATGACAATCTACACCAGATCATGTCACCTTAATAGTAAACTACCCAGAAAGGCATTGTCGCATTTAATAAACTAGCAAAGCCCCATCTCGCATTCAATGCGGACAAGATAGCGGGTGTTTGGTTGTATGACACGAGTCACCATGGATCAAAAATAGCTCGCCTAAGTAAAGCTAGGATGACGAGGGGATTACTCAGGAACTACAAAGGTAATAAATGGCTCAAGACAAAAAGAATCAATAACCTGATAAACCGTCATTCTCACCAACCGCCTCAATCACTAGATATAAGTCTGCACGACACCCCAGCCCCTATGAATAGCAAGATACACTATGGTTCGCAGGTAATGAATATTACAACTCTTCCATCTTCTACATTGATTCCCTATTCCTCTCTAACTAGAACGTCGAAGTGCTCATAGGACTTCAAAGTCCCACTCTTTTTTTGATCTACACAGGTTTGGCCATTTGGAATCACCAAGTGGCTCAGGTTGTGGAATATGCATCAACAACTCCAAACTGATCTCTCTAATGGGATATACAGAAGTTGGTTTGAGAGTAGTAGGGAGAAGGTTGAACCATAATTTCTAGGGCAATGCTAGGCTGCCACCCAACACTTATCATTGGGCGTGTCGCTAGTACAAAATCACTTTTTTATTTTTATTTTTTGTCTTTTTGTCTTCCTATTTTTTTAATATATTAAAATATTTTTTAAAAATAAAAAATGCATCAATATATTAAAAATTACTTTTTTAATCATTAAATTAAAAAATTAAAAAAAAATTAAATTGCACAACAATCAAATTGAGCTGTGAAAGTCAGGTAGCAAACTATCATTTTTCTAATTTCTACCTCTAAAATTCACTTTTGATAAAGCTGTACATGTACACATGAGAAGGGGATCAACAACTCAAAGTTAAAAGCTTTTGAGTTGCAAAAAATTAGAAGGCAAAAAGTTAAAAGTATACTTTACTAGTTCGTGTATACAGAACATAGTTCAGAAAAGTATGCATGACATCATGTTAAAAGTATGCATCTTTTTTCATCCAACATAGTTCATGTACACAGAAAAGGTAGCTTTTACCGACAATTTTAGTAGTGTAGAGGTCGTAGCTTTTCTAAACTTGGCTTGAGACTTCCCTTGTAAAAAGAACTTATTTTCCAAAAGAGAGTTAATCAATAAAATTGGAGTTTCATCCCCTACTCCGTGAGAGAGAGAAACAGAGACAGAGACAGAGAGAGAGGGGAAGATATGTATCTCTCTACGTATATGTAAGCTAGACCTGCCGCAATCGCTTAGTATATGCGTATAAATGCAATAGTATATGTCCAAGTTCGGAAAGGGAGTAAATCAGTTCATTAAAGATCAATGGAAGAACAGATATTTTAGTGTCACCTCTAAAAAACCTCAAATTTACTTGGAATTTTTTTTCTGCCTATGTTATGTTTCCTATTTATTTGGAAAATGACCCACTAGGAGGTTTCCTGTTATGTTTTCAGTGGGTATATATAATATTTCCTGATTAATTATGGTTGATTATATGAATGAAAGTTCGAGTATTGGATGATTGGTAATTTTGGTTTATCATAACAAATATTGTGAATATTTGAAAATTCAGTTAGGCACTTAAAAATATAGCTACAGGAAGCCAAAAAAACAAATCGTATTTATTGGACTATTTGGTGAATGGCACAAAATTTGTAAATTTGCGACGGTTCCAATATTGCTGGAAATGTTATTGCGCGCGATAAAATCTTTTTTGAGGCGTTTTATATGCACTGCAAATAATCCTTCTACAAGCACAAGAAGGCGTTTTGCGGTGGAAAAGAATCGCTGCAAATATGACTTTATTGCACGAACTTTTTTGCGGCACCTTATATTCGTCGCAAATACATCTTTTAGCAAAACTACATGTACTTTTTGGCAGTAAGTAGACACAAGAAATAATAATTATGCTGAGAAACTCTTTTTTCGACGATCAAGTGATCGCTGGAAATATATTTGCGGTGAAATAAAATGCTGCAATAGATATTACGGGACCTACTAACCAGTTTGTTACAGCGATTGTGCTGTTTTTTCTAGCGAATAGGTATCGTCGCTAAAACTTTTCCTCTGCTTGCAAGGATTTGTTTTGCCGAAAATAGACATTTGTTAGCCGGGATTGTTCACCCTCGTCGCATAATGTTTTAATACGTTTTTCGATAGCGTCGTATAGCTTGTGCCTGTAAATCGCTGCATATAGTATTTCTGGACAATTTTTCGACAATTTTTGGACCTTTGTGCTGTGATTTGTGGCGCCACGAAAGACAGCTTTCTTATAGTGAAAGTATCATTTTGTGTGTGTGTGTGTGTGTGTGTATATATCTTTATACTTAAAAAGTATCTATCCTAATTTCAACAGTAACAAACAGTTTAAATTTGGTTTAACATTTATAATCCCAAATTACCCTTCACCTATAACACACTCAACAGCTAACACACGCAGCAGCTAACCAAAATTACCCCTAACCCAGGCAGTTCTCCCCTGCCCTTCGTCTCCCATGCCCTTCGTCTCCCTCGGTTAGCACAGGCCGAAGGCTTCACCGCCGGCTACCGAGCATCTTCGACAGCTCCCCTAGGCTCCGGCGAATAGCTCCCAACAGCAGCTAACCCAAAATTCCGCCTAACACACGCAGCAGCAATTTCTCCCCTGCCCTTCGTCTCCCTCGGCTAACACAGGCCGATGCACGGCCAGGCTTCACCGCCGGCTAACGAGTCTCACCGGCATCTGCAACAGCTCCCTTAGGCTCCAGCGAATAGCTCCCACCCACCGATTTCTCAACCATCTTCAACCCACGAAACCCACGGGTCACACTTCCCTCAGTTTCTCCAAACCCACAAATCATGATAGCCACATCCGTGATTTCGCATCTCCGAAACCCACAACCATCGATTTCAGACCTCATCACACTTCTTTAATCATCCCCGATTTTGGAATGGAGTTGTGATCCCCGAAATCTCGAAATCCACAAAAGTCCGGCAAAACCCACGAGAGTTCTGATCCCCGAAATCCCAAAATCCACCAAACCCACAACCCCTATTTGATTGCCAAAATATTGAAATGGAAAAGCCAAATCATTGTTAGAGCAAATGAGAGGAGAATCGACCTGATGCGTGATCGAGGAAGCCGGGAGAACGGATGCTGATGCGTGATCGAGGAGGCAGAGGAGAAACGCAGCGTTTATGTGGTCCGTGCGTGTTTGGGCAAGCTGGTGAGTGGTGAGGAGTGATGCGGTGCGTTTTACGTTTGAGTGTTTATGTGGTAGTTGCGAAACGCAGCGTTGTAATTAAGTGGATGCGGTGCGTTTTATTGTTTTCATGATTTGTGCGCACCGTTTTGTACTTTCATTTTTGCCTAAATCTGCTTCAGATATACACAGTACCTTTCTCGTCCCTTAGCGAATATTACTCTGTTTTCGGATTAGTTTAGTTCGTTTCGTTATAGTAATTTTGAATTCCTTAGTTCGGTTTGGTTTATCTGGTTGTATCTACTGTTTTATGGTGTGACGTTGTCGGATGAAAAGATCTTTTGGGTTCTTGATAAGGGCGATGGAAGATCTTATTTTTGCTTTCTGATCGTCCGTTCCAGTCTGAGAGGAAAAGGAACAAAAAAAGCCTTTTGTTGCCATAGTTGATTTCTCCTGGTATGTTGCGTGATCGGCAGTCTCATTATTTTTTTCCAATTATTTTCCCATCTTGTTTTCATTATTTTTATTTGTACATTTCTTATTTCTCTTTGTGATAAATGGAGCTCGCCGTATGTTCTGTTCATGTTCATTCTCATTTTTTTTTTCTCTCCCAGCTCAGTCTTATTATTATTTTTTTGTGTACTTATTATTTTTTTTGTGATAAATGGAGCTAATCAATAAAAATTAATTAGAATCGTTATTTTTATTTGTGCATTTATTAACTTTCGACTAATAAATGGAGCTCTAAAAAATTGATTTACGTATACAGATAAGGAGAGAGGGGAGTACTTAACTTCAAAAATTGATTTTGAATTTATATTTATTTACGTGTACAGCTCAGTGTAAAAAATTGATTTACAATTAACTTCAAAAATTGATTTTGAAGTTATATTTATTTGTGCATTTATTTATGTATTTTTTTTTTTATGATAACTTTTTGATTATTTGGTAGAGCTCATAAAATGTACTTACGTTGTGTAATCTTCATTTTCATTATTTTTTTCCAATTGTTTTCCCAGCTCATTCTTATTATTTGTATTTCTGCATTTGTTAATTCTTTTTTTGTTGGATTGTGCTTTCCGGTGTAATTAGAGTCATTATTTTTATTTGTACATTTATTAACTTTCTACTAATAAATGGAGCTGTAAAAAGTTGATTTCCATATACAGATAAAGAGAAAGGAGAAAAATTATTTGTCTTTGTTTTTTTTTATATAAATTTTTGATTATTCAGTAGAGCTCATAAATAAAAAAAAGTTATATCTATAGACCCAAATCATAAATTAAAATATTATAGATATAACTATTAATTAAAAATTATGTAACTTTTAAATTTGTTAGTGCATATTTTGTATGAGTTGTAATGTAATAATTTTTTTATTTACTAGCACATACTTTATATAGGACTTAAGCTGTAGTTATTAAAAATCTCATTTCTTGCGGTGGTTGATCTTTACTTGTGTGTTATGATCGTCATTCTCAGTATTTTTTCTTCTTTTTCCCCAGCTCGTTCTCATTAGTTTTATTTGTGCATTTATTAATTTTTTTGAGATAAATGGAGCTAATAAAATGTCTGACTTACGTTGCATGATCTTCTTTTTCATTATTTTTTCAATTCTTTGGTCTCACTGTGTATAAACTTTTTTAGAAAACAAATAGGCACAAAAAATACGGAAACAAACATCGCCACAATTTTAACTCATCAACCCACCAAAAAAATTGTAGAAATGATAAACATAGAAAAAAAATTCCCAAAGCATAAACCTAAACATCTCAAAGTTCAAAATAAAAATAACAAAGAAAAATAAAAATCACCTGTTTTTTTTTTTTTTACCAAAAATAGTATAGAAGTAACAATATGCAGGAAGTTATAAATATAAAACCTAGGCTTCCTCAACTACTTGCCATTATGGCTAAATATGCTGCAATGTTTCTCCACAATTCTCTGAATCTCTTTCTCACTGGCTGCAATTAGGAGTTTAACAATGTAAAAGGCAGTAAGCCTAATGCTACAGTGGGACCAAGAGGGAAAACAATTTATCATCTACAAAGTGTGGGAAAAATGATAATGATAGAATTATATTCATTCGCTTGAGAAAAAGGAATGAAAGAGACCAAAGATTAAATAATCAACTCAATTATGCAACAGGAATGCTTGCAATTTTTAGAAGTACTGTACAAATTATGCTATTCTATTAACCAATCACATTTGTGCTAGCACATACTGTACAAATCCAAGGCTACATTCACAATAACTGGACAAAAATATTTGTGTATAATCAATCAAATACAATGATTCTGACAATGGACTGAAAATTTCAACTTCCCCACAAACAAATGACCACATGGCTACATAGGACTCCACCTTTGACAGACCATTGAACATTTTGCAAATCTGTCTTTTTTTTTTTTTTTTCAATAAGAAGATTTGCAAATATCAATAGCCAAACCTTGTTAGTCAATTCATTATATTCAATACTCCTTTCAAGAAGGCGAGTATTAAGTCTATTTGAAAAAATGAAAACAACAGTATCATTCATAGGATTAAGTTCTCGAAAAAGGTTAATATCTCTTATCAGCCACTAAAAAAGAAAAGTTTCAAGGAGGCGTAACAAAAAGATTAAAAAAAAAAAAGCGACAGACAATTAAGCTTTTTTATGACTAAGCAAGATGTCATAGGGGAAGTGACGGTCAGATCCCTAACCCAAAAGTGAGACCCAATTTCTTGGTTTACAATCATATATACTTACTATACAATCACTTCAACCAGAAGTGCAACCTACAAAATCACTATCTGCTGCATCAATTACGTCACCATTTAATCTACGCAACCCTTTGAACTACCTATACATCACAAAATTACAAGAAATTTAAACACTTACATGCAGATAGTTGCATGAATGGGAAAATAAATATGCTATAATAACTCTGGTTCTCATAAGCATAATAAAATAATTTAATCTATCTATGAGTTCCTTTTTTCTTCACATTTTCTTTTTAATGAAAGCCAAGGATCCAGTCTACAACTTATGCAAAGCCACATCCATGGGCGCCTGTTTTATAAGTTTATGAAACCAAACAGTCATCGAAAATAGCCTGTGCCTAAATTCAAAGTCACCAATGCCAAAACATATTAGAAATCCCACATCTCCAATCTAACATTGGAAAACGATAACAACAATATCTATGTATGAAAACACACACATATCAATGAGGCCACAAATCATGTCATTTATAGTACAGGCATACACAAACATTTAGCTTATAGTCTTTATAGCCAATTTTTGATAAATCTCAATAAACTTGATCTATTTTTTAAAGCAAAAAACAAAAAATTACAAAGGCCTGGAAATTACTAACATTAGGAGGCAAAAATCAGAGTCATTTTAAATTACTAACATTATGAAACAAATACAAGTGCTAACTAAAATATTCTTCTGTCCCAAGCCAATTTATGGTATCAACAGCCGATAATTTTTAACTTAAAGCAATGTTTATTAACAGGTTTTAATGGGGTGTCCTAACCCATGACAAGCAATTTCTGCCTACAATATATGAACTATGGATTCATCTCCATTCCGTTTTATGTTTATTTAAAAAATAGACTATATTTTATTAAGTTTAAAATTATTTTAAAGTCTAAAAATGATAAAAAAAAAGTTATATCTATAGACCCAAATCATAAATTAAAATATTATAGATATAACTATTAATTAAAAATTATGTAACTTTTAAATTTGTTAATGCATATTTTGTATGAGTTGTAATGTAATAATTTTTTTATTTCCTAGCACATACTTTATATAGGACTTAAGCTGTAGTTATTAAAAATCTCATTTCTTGCCGTGGTTGATCTTTACTTGTATGTTATGATCGTCATTCTTAATATTTTTTCTTCTTTTTCCCCAGCTCATTCTCATTAGTTTTATTTGTGCATTTATTAATTTTTTTACGATAAATAGAGCTAATAAAATGTCTTACTTACGTTGCATGATCTTCATTTTCATTATTTTTTCAATTGTTTTCCTAACTCATTCTCATTATTTTTGTTTGTGCATTTGTTAATTCTTTTTTTGTTAAATGGCGCTCGCCGGTATCTTTTCTTGATGTTCATTGTCATTATATTTTTTTCCCTTTTTCTTTCCTAGCTCATTTTCATTAATTCTTATTTGTGCATTTGTTAATTTCTTACTAATAAATGAAGCTAATCAAACATCTTATCTGCGGTCATTCTTTTCATTTCTACATTTGTTAATTTTATGATAATAAAGGGAGCAATAAAACTTTTGATTTATGTACATGGATAAGGAAAGATAAGGGAAAATTTTTTATGCTTTTTATTTTTATTTTTTTGTCATAAATATTTAATTATTCGTTCTATTGTGAGAGAGAAAGGAAAAAAAATATCCCATTTTTTGTCGTGGCTGTTCTCCACTTGTATCTTAACATAATCTTCATTCTCAATTTTTTTTCTTATTTTTCCCCAGGTCATTCTCATTTGTTTTATTTGTGCATTTGTTATTTTTTTGTGATAAATGGAGCTAATAAAACGTTTGACTTACATTGTGTGATCTTCATTCTCATTATTATTTTTCAATTCTTTTCGTAGCTCATTCTCGTTGTTTTTTTTCCTTGAATTTGTTACTTCTTTTTGTCATGGATGGCGCTCGCTGGTATGTTTTCTTAATATTCATTGTCATTATATTTTATTTTTATTTTTAATTCTTGGCTCATTTTCATTTTTTTTTATTTGGGCATTTGTTCATTTTTTTGTGATAAATAGAGTTAATCAAACATTTGACTTATGCTTATTCTTTTCAGTTGTGCATTTGTTAATTTTTTTATAATAAATGGAGCTATAAAACATCTAACTTAAAGAGACTGATAAGGAGAGAGACGGAAAAAATTATTTATGCATATTATTTTTTTTTGTGATAAATGAAGCTAATCAAATATCGGACTTGTGCTCATTTTTTCTGTTTCTGCATTTGTTAATTTTTTCCTAATCAATCAAGCTATAAAACATTTAATTTAGATAAATGGATAAGGAGAGGACAAAAATTATTTATGCATTTTTTTTTTGTGATAAATATTTCATTATTCATTGTAGTGCAAGAGAGAAAGGAAAAAAAATTCTCATTTCTTGCCGTGGTTGATCTTCACTTGTATGTTATCATGATTTTCATTCTTAATATTTTTTCTTCTTTTTCCCCAGCTCATTCTCGTTTGTTTTATTTGTGCATTTGTTAATTTTTTTTTTATAAATGGAGTTAATAAAATGTCTGACCTACGTTGCGTCATCTTCATTTTCATTATTTTTTTCCAATTCTTTTCCCAGCTCATTCTTATTATTTGTATTTGTGCATTTGTTAATTCTTTTTGTGTTGAATGGCGCTCGCCAGTATGTTTTCTTGATGTTCATTGTCATTATATTTTTTTTTCTTTTTCTTTCATAGCTCATTTTCATT
The DNA here is from genome assembly GCA_036559045.1 of Platycarya longipes. Classification (NCBI taxonomy): domain Eukaryota; kingdom Viridiplantae; phylum Streptophyta; class Magnoliopsida; order Fagales; family Juglandaceae; genus Platycarya; species Platycarya longipes. The sequence continues at coordinate 42,054,479 of CM071797.1, forward strand.
CTTTTTTATTTGTGCATTTGTTACTTTTTTGGTGATAAATGGAGCTAATCAAACATCTTGCTCATGTTCATTCTTTTCATTTGTGCATTTATTAATTTTTTGTAATAGATGGAGCAATAAAACATTTGATTTATGTAGACGGATAAGGATAGATAAGAGAAAATTTGTTTATGCAATTTTTTTTTTTTTTTGGTGATAAATATTTCATTATTCATTGTACTGTCAGAAAGACAAGAAAAAAAATTCTCATTTCTTGCTGTGGTTGTTCTCCACTTGTATCTTATCATGATCTTCATTCTCAATTTTTTACAAATTTTTCCCTAGCTCATTCTCATTTGTTTTATTTGTGCATTTGTTAATTTTTTTATGATAAATAGAGACTAATAAAATGTTTGACTTATGTTGCGTGATCTTCATTTTCATTATTTTTTTCTAATTCTTTTCCAAGCTCATTTTTATTATTTGTATTTGTGTATTTGTTAATTCCTTTTGTGTTGAATGGCGCTCACTAGTATGTTTTCTTGATGTTCATTGTCATTATATTTTTTTCCTTTTTCTTTCCTAGCCCATTTTCATTATTTTTTATTTGTGCATTTGTTAATTTTTTTGTGATAAATGGAGCTAATCAAACATCTTATTTACACTCATTCTTTTCATTTGTGCATTTGTTAATTTTTTGTAATAAATAGGGCAATAAAAAAATTGATTTACGTAGACAGATAAGCACAAAGAAGGGAAAACTTCTTTATGCAATTTTTTTTTGATAAATATTTCATTATTCATTGTAGTGTAAGAGAGACAGGAAAAAAAATTCTCATTTTTTGTTGTGGTTGTTCTTCACTTGTATCATATTATGATTTTCATTCTTAATTTTTTTCTTCTTCTTCTTCCCCAGGTCATTCTCATTTGTTATATTTGTGCATTTGTTAATTTTTTATTGATAAATGGAGCTAATAAAACATTTACTTACATTGTGTGATCTTCATTCTCATTACTTTTTTTCAATTCTTTTCCTAGCTCATTCTCATTATTTTTATTTGTGCATTTGTTAATTCTTTTTTTGATAAATGGCACTTGCCAGTATGTTTTCTTGATGTTCATTGCCATTATATTTTTTTCTCTTTTTCTTTCCTAACTCATTTTCATTCTTTTTTATTACTGCATTTATTAATTTTTTTGTGATGCATGGAGCTAATCAAACATCTTACTTACACTTATTCTTTTTATGTGTGCATTTGTTAAATTTTTGTAATAAATTGAGCAATAAAGCATTTGATTTACGTAGAGGGATAAGGAGAGAAGGGAAAAATTATTTATGCATATTTTTATTTTTTTGTGATAAATATTTGATTATCCATTGCAATGTGAAAGACAAAGGAAAACATTTCCCATCCATTGCAATGCAACAGATAAAGGAAAAAATTATTTATGTTTTCTTCATCTTCGCTCATTAATTTTTTTTCCTTCTTTGATGGGTCATTCTCATTTTTTTTTTCTGTGTTCCTTAATTTTTTTTCATAAATGAACCTAATCAAAGATTTGACTTACGAAGATTCATAGCGAGAGAGAGAGGAAAATTTTTTTATGCATTTGTTTATTTGTTTTATGATAAATATTTAATTAACCATTGTAATGTGAAACAGAAAGGAAATTTTATTTATATATTTTTTTATAATAAATATTTTATTATCCATTGTAGTGCAAGAAAGAAAGGAAAAAAACCTGCTGTCTATTGTCCTGGTTGATTTTCGCTGGTATGTTTTCATTATCTTCATTCTCATTATTTGTTTTTTTTTTTCCCGCTCATTCTCAATATTTTTATTTCTGAATTTGTTAATTTTTTGCTGATAAATCTAGCTAATCGAACATTTGACCTATCGAAACGACTAGCAAGAGACGCATGAGAAATTATTTCTGAATTTGTTTTTTTTTTTTTGTTATAAGTATTTAATTATCTTAACTCATTCTCAGTCTCATTTTTTTTTATCCTGACCCATTTTCATTCGTTTTTATTTATGCATTTATTAATTTGTTGGTAATAAATGGAGCTATAAAACATCTGATTTACGGATATTGATAGCGAGACAAAAATGAAAAATTATTTATGCATTGTTTATATTTTTTTGTAATAAGTCTTTATTTATCCGTTCCAATGCTAGAGAGATGGGAAAAAAAATTCCCATCCGTTGCAATGCAGGAAATAAAGAAAAAAATTATTTATGTTTTCTTGATCTTTTTTCTCATTAATTTTTTTTCTCTTTTTTTCCCAACTCATTCTCATTTTTTTTAGTTGTGCATTTGTTAATTTTTTCCTAATAAATGCACCTATAAAATATCTGAGTTATGGAGACTAATAAGGAGATAAGGGAAAAATTATATATGCATATTTTTATTTTTTGCCAATAAATATTTGTTTGCTAATAAATGGACCTATAAAATATCTGAGTTATGGAGACTAATAAGGAGATAAGGGAAAAATTATATATGCATATTTTTATTTTTTGGCAATAAATATTTGATTATCCATTGCAATGTGAGAGAGAAAGGACAAAATTTTGCATCTGTCGCAATTCGAGAAATGAAGGAAAAAAATATTTATGTTTTCTTGATCTTCGTTCGCATTAATTTTTTTCATAAATAGACATAATCAAATATTTGACTTACAAAGATTGATAGCAATAGAGGAAGGAAAAATTATTTCTGCATTTGTTTATTTTTCTATGATAAATATTTTATTATCCATTGTAATGCAAGAAAGAAAGGAAAAAAACTTGCTATCTATTGCCATGGTTGATTTTCGCTGGTATGTTTTCATTATCTTCATTCTCATTATTTTTTTTTTCGCTCATTCTCAATATTTTTATTTTTGAATTTGTTAATTTTTTGGTCATAAATGTAGCTAATCAAACATTTGACCTATTGAAACTACTACCAAGAGACAGATGAGAAATTATTTATGATTTTATTTTTTGTTTTTGTGATAAGTATTTTATTATCCCAGCTCATTTTCAGTCTCATTTTTTTTTTAATCCAACCAATTTTCATTCGTTTTTATTTATGCATTTTTTAATTTGTTGATAATAAATGGAGCTATAAAACATCTGACTTACGGATACTGATAGCAAGACAACAATGAAAAATTATTTATGCATTTTTTATATTTTTTGTAATAAATATTTGATTATCCGTTGCAATGTGAGAGATGTGACAAAAAATTCCCATCTGTTACAATGCGGGAGATAAAGGAAAATTTTTTTTATATTTTCTTGATCTTCGTTCTCATTAATTTTTTTTTTCTATTTTTCCCAACTCATTCTCATTTTTTTTTTAGTTGTACATTTGTTAATTTTTTGCTAATAAATGGACCTGTAAAATATCTGAGTTATGGAGACTAATAAGGAGAGAAGGAAAAAATTATATATGCATATTTTTATTTTTTTGCGATAAATATTTGATTATCCATTGCAATGTGAGAGAGAAAGGAAAAAATTTCTCATTTGTCGCAATTCAAGAGATAAAGAAAAAAATATTTATGTTTTCTTAATCTTCGTTCTCATTAATTTTTTTTCATAAATGAACCTAATCAAATATTTGACTTACAAAAACTGATAGCAAGAGAGGAAAGAAAAATTATTTATGCATTTGTTTATTTTTTTATGATAAATATTTTATTATCCATTGTAGTGCAAGAAAGAAAGGAAAAAAACTTGCTATCTATTGCCGTGGTTGATTTACGCTGATATGTTTTCATTATCTTCATTCTCATTATTTGTTTTTTTTTTTTTTCGAGCTCATTCTCAATATTTTTATTTGTGCATTTGCTAATTTTTTTATGATAAATGTAGCTAATCAAACATCTTACCTATCGAAAATAATAGCGAGAAATAAATAAGAAATCATTTATGAATTTGTTAATTTTTTTTGTGATAAATATTTGATTATCCCAACTCATTCTCATTCTTAATTTATTTTTTTATCCCAACCCATTTTCATTCTTTTTATTTATGCATTTGTTAATTTGTTCGTAATATATGGAGCTATAAAACATCTGACTTGAGGAGACTGATAGCGAGACAAAAAGGAAAAATTATTTATGCACTTTTTTATTTTTTTGTAATAAATATTTGATTATCCGTTCAATGCAAGAGATAAAGAAAAAAAAAATTTCCCATCCATTGCAGTACGGGAGATAAACGGAAAAGATATTTATGTTTTCTTGATTTTCATTCTCATCAATTTTTTTTCCCACCTCATTCTCATTCTCATTCTTTTTATTTGTGCATTCCTTAATTTTTTTCATAAATGAACCTAATTAAAGATTTGACTCACGAAGACTGATAGCAAGAGGAAAAGAAAAAATTATTTATGCATTTGTTTTTTTCTTTGTGATAGATATTTGATCAATTGTTGCAATGTGAGAGAGAAAGGAAAAAAAATTCTCATCAAACATCTGACTTGATTATCTCAGCTCCTTCTTCTTCTTCTTATTATTATTGTTATTTTTCAACTCATTCTCATTCTTGTTATTTGTCCATTTATTAATTTTTTTTTTATAATAAATGGAGCTAATCAAACATTTGATTTACAGAGACTAATAAGGAAAGAAAGGAAAAATTATTTATGCATTTTTTCTATTTTTTGTAAAAAATATTTGATTATCTATTGTAGTGCAAGAGAGAAGAAGAAAAAATTCCATTTTTTGTCGTGGTTGATCTCCACTTGTATGTTTTCATGATCTTCATTCACAATATTTTTTCTTCTTTTTCCCCAACTCATTCTCATTTGTTTTATTTGTGCATTTGTTAATTTTTTTGCGATAAATGAAGCTAATAAAACATCTAACTTACAACAACTGATGGCGACAAAGAAAGAAAAAATTATTTTTGCATTTATTTAATTTTTTGTAATAATTATTTTATTATCCGTTGTAATGCGAGAGAGAGGAAAAAAAAATTACCCATCTATTCCCGTGATTGATCTTCGCTGGTATGTTTTTGTCATCTTCATTCTCATAATTTTTTTTCTTTTTTTTTTTCCAACTCATTCTCATATTTTTATCTCTACATTTGTTAATTCTTTTGTGATAAATGTAACTAACAAACATTTGACCTATAAAAGTTAATAGCGAGACAGAAATGAAAAATTCTTTATGAATTTGTTTATTTTTTTGTAATAAATATTTGATTATTCCAGATCATTCTCATTCTCATTCTCAATTTTCTTTTTTATCCCAGCCTATTGTCATTTTTTTTATGCATTTGTTAATTTGTTGGTAATAAATGGAGCTATAAAATATTTGATTATTTGTTACAATGCAAGAGAGAAAGGAAAAAAAATTCCCACTATCATTTCCATGGTTGATTTCCAGTTGTATGTTTTTCTCATCTTTATTCTCATTATTTTATTTTTCTTTAGCTCATTCCCATTCTTTTTATTTGTGTATTTATTAATTTTTTTGCAATAAATGGAGCTAATAAAACATCTAATTCACTGAGATTGATAAAGAGAAATGAAAAATTATTTATGCATTTCTTTATTTTTTTGTAATAAATATTTTATTATCTGTTGCAGTACTAGAGAGAGGACAAAAATCTTTCTTGTCTGTTCTTGTGGTTGATCTTTGCTGGTATGTTTTCATGATCTTCATTCTTATTATTTTTTTGCTTTTCTTTTCCAAATCATTCTCAATCTTTTTATTTGTGCATTTCTGACCTTTTTGGTGATGAATGGAGCTAATCAAATATCTGATTCATGAAGATTGATAGCAAAAGAGGAAAAATTATTTATGCATTTGTTTATTTTCTTATGATAAATAATGCTTCAAGTTCTAAGTATTAAAACAAATGTTAATAATTTTAGTAACATATTTTAACAATCTTTCTATAGATTAGAAAAAATCTGTTATCAAGATCCTACTACTAAAAAAAACTATTAGAAAAATCTCAATATATATGTGCCAAGCTCCGTATGGCTGAAAGCATTTGTGTAAAGCCTGATACATAAGGTTTTTAAATTTCTCGCTATTAGATAATAAGAGACCAGCGTACTGCTTTTGTACTCCAACAAGATCTAGCCATGCAAGTGTGATGCATAAAGCTTGAACAAACTATCCTTTGCAAAAAATGTTAGAAATTTTGAAAGACTGATTCACCTCCTTTTTAAGTCCTTAGGTATGAATTTTCTTATGTTGCATTTCAAAAATACATATATTTTAAAATTTGTTTTTCTTTTTAGAGACCTTGAGATTCTTTTCAATTAATCGATACAATTAATTTACTTTTCTTACCTATTATGTTTTTAGTTTTCTTTAATGGTTTTTCTTTTTAATCTTTCTTAATTTTGGAGTGTCAATTTAATATTCCTATCCAAATGTAAATGTGATAAATTTATATAATTGAGCTTGTTACTACTTATTGATCCCATTTTTTGTTTGCAAGTGCAATCTAATAATGTCTATAGTTAAAAAAATTGTAATTTATTTTGCTAATATTTTTCAGGTGTTATTGTCGCATTTAGCTAATATCACAGAAAAAGAATTACGTTTCAGGTATCTTTTATTTTTAAAATTTTTTTTAATTCATAATATTGATGAAGTTTGCTATGTTTTATTTTTATAAGGCAATGGTTTATTAGATGAATCTTTATTTTGAAGTAGAACTTTGTAAAAAGTTGAACAACCATCATTTCTTTCTTTTCATTTGATATATGTTTATTCTTTGATCATCATGAGTTTTTCTTGTCAATTGAACAAGATTCATTATACATAATTACAAATTGTATAAAGAATAGCATGAAAATTACAATGGATAAATCTATATTCTTTTTAATTTTCTTTCAAAGGCAATTTCTTATTTTGTCTATTATGAATTAATTCTGCTCTATCTGGTTTTAGGCTATTCTATCCAATTGTCAACACAAATTATTTCGTTGCACATATAAATGAAGAGTGGTAAGCCTACATTAGTAAATTAATACAAATTTATCAACATATCATCAATTACCTTATTTCTATTCTCATAACTTGAATCCTTATTTATAACAATTTCCAAGGTGCTGGAAAACATTCTAGAATAAACAATTGGTATAGGACTCTTTCATTAGAACAAAAACAACGTAGACAACGAGAAAGGAGAGAAAGATATCTTCAACAAAGAAATTCCGCGAACGATGCTATTCAACGAGAAGAACAATCTCTCTCCCAACCAGTCCTTCATGATGAAACAAATATGTTTGAAGTTGATGTCAGATTCATGCACAATATGGAGGAGGTCTTGCCACGTTATACAAAAAGACAGCGAACTTCTCGTGGTGATATTAGGACCAATGACGGGTCTTCCATGATACAAACAGAATATTCTTCTAATCTTGATAATGGTGGAATTTCCTATCAAGAAATTAACATTGTTACAAGTGTGTCAACGGAACCTCTTCTTCTAGACAATGCCACAGTCTCTTTCACACCTGGGACGACAAGTACATGCACAAAAAATGTGCAGAATGTTGGTGACCTTCCGATTGAGCAGGTTTATTGTATATCATTTACTTCTCACCTATAGTTTGCAATCAAACCTCTTATATTTCCTATTCACATTCTCAAACTTTTATTCAATAGACTATTTTTTTTCAATACCAGCCCAATTTTGACACAAGGATATCAATAGCTTCTCAAGGTAACGAAAGATGTATAAAATTTGGTGATATTTCTTTCCCTTTGATTTTTAACATTATAAGTAGTATCATTCAATGATACATCTCTTCAACTCATAGCATCTTTAAAGAGTTTGCTTGATTTCTTTGATCTTTATTTGTTTCTTTCACATAGGAAAACGGCATCAACGATTGGCTACCCTTAGGCAAATACTACAAACAGTGCCATCTGAGGCAACTTTGTTACCGTCTGTTCCATTTTGTAAATATTGTGAAGCCAAAAGATTTCAACATGAGACAAATGGTTTTTGTTGTGCCGATGGAACAATTTCTTTAACCACAAATGATGTTCCAGAACAACTTTACCATTTGTTTACCAGTAACACAGCTGAATCTGTCAGCTTTCATACCTATGTGCGCACATATAACAACAAGTTTGCTTTTACCTCATTCGGAGTTAAATTTGATAGGGATTTATGCAGAAGGAATCAAGGAATCTATACATTCCGAGCTCAGGGTCAAATTTATCATTATATTAATGACTTGGTTCCTTTGGATGGACGTCCTTCATATCTACAACTTTATTTTTATGATACTGAACATGAATTAGAGAATCATGTTCATGACACTGAAAGGTTGGATCCATCAATTATTGCTCAGCTTATGGCCATTCTTCATATTAATCCTTACTCAACTTTCTTCCGAAGTCTTGGTGATTTGCCCAATTTGGAAATCCATAAAATCCATATTAGATCAGATGCTGGTTTAGATCAACGTGTTTTCAACGCTCCTTCAGCTTCCCAAGTAGCAGTAATTTGGATTGAAGATGATGATTCAGAACGCTTGAGAGGACGAGATATTGTGGTTTTCAATCATGCAGGTGTGAGTCATATAGTCCAATACTATTTTGGGTGTTATGATCCACTGCAATATCCATTACTATTTCCTTTTGGTGATACTGGTTGGCACCAAGGAATACTGAAAGTGAAAAAAGGAGAAAGACCACCACAACAAGTAACAAGATCAGTGATTGACCCCCAACAATCAATATCGGCAGAGCAATTGCTTAGAAAGGAACAACAAGGTTAGAATAATTCTTTTTATTCTATTTTTAGTTTCAAAATAAAACGTATAAATTTTGACTTGTTATCGTTATCATCTTACAGTGTTGAAAAAGAATAGAAAAGAACCTGTTGTCTCATGCCGCGAATACTATTGTTACAAGCTTCAAATCAGAAAAAATTATCGGTCTATTTTGTTGTTCTCTGGCCGTTTATTGCAGCAGTTTGTTGTTGATATGTATGTCAAAATTGAAACATCAAGATTGGATTATTTTCGTAGTAAGCAACAAGAGATTCGTTCTGAGGTGTACCAAGGTATAGTTGATAGCATTTCAATTGGAGAAAGTAGTGGTTCCAAAGTTGGTAAGCGCATTATTTTGCCTTCTTCTTTTATTGGAGGTCCAAGGGATATGCGCAAAAGATACATGGAAGCAATGGCTTTGGTCCAACGCTTTGGAAAACCTGATATCTTTTTAACCATGACATGTAATCCAAGTTGGAAAGAAATATTGAATGAATTGGGTCCACAAGAAAAGGCACAAAATCGTCCTGATTTAATTGCGCGAATCTTTAGAGCAAAATTAGAAGAACTAAAGGATGAATTGTTCAAAAGAGAGGTCTTTGGAAAAGTTTCAGCATATGTAAATGTGATTGAACATCAGAAGAGAGGACTTCCACATGCACATTTTTTTAATCATACTACAAAGAGATTGGAAAATCTATGCTCCTGAATCTTTGATGAAATTGTATCAGCAGAAATACCTAATAGAGATGCAAATCTACATCTGTACAAAACAGTAATTAGGCATATGATGCATGGCCCTTGTGGAGTATTGAATCCAAACAAAGTATGCATGAAGACAAATGGCAATTGTAAGAATCATTATCCAAAAACCTTTGCATCTACCACAACTGTTGGAATCGATTGTTTCCCACAGTACAAACGTCGTGATAATGGAAGTAACTGCCAGAGTTCGAGGTAAAGACTTAGATAACCGTTGGGTTGTTCCGCATAATCCATATCTCGTTGCAAAGTTTGATTGTCACATCAATGTAGAAATTTGCTCAACAATCAAAGCAGTGAAGTATCTCTACAAATACATTTACAAAGGTCATGATCGTGTTGCTTTCAATCTAATTGCCGGACAAAACATCCAAGAGATTGATGAAATCCAACAATTCCAATCAGCTCGATGGATTGCACCACCTGAAGCCATGTGGCGAATATATGGGTTTACTCTTAATGAGATGTATCCATCAGTTTATAGTTTACATCTACATCTTGAAGATCAACATCAAGTAGCTTTTCGTGCACATGAAGACTTGAATAATGTTTTGAGATCTGACTTCTCGGCAAAATCAATGTTGACTGAATTCTTTTCAACAAATAGAGTCAATGAAAATGCTCGAAAGCTATTATATAAAGAGTTTCCTGAGAGTTTTGTTTGGAGCCAACAATATAAAGAATGGACTCCGAGGAAGAAAAAAAGTGTTATCGGCCGAATTGTTACAGCCAGTCCATTTGAGGGGGAAAGGTACTACTTACGAATATTTATTAAATCACATAAGAGGTCCTTTGTCATTTGAAGACATCAAAACAGTTGACGGTACTGTCGCACCAACATTTCGCGAAGCAGCTACATTACATGGTTTGTTTAGAAAGAGATACCAGTTTACATGATTGTATGCAAGAGGCTTCCTTGTACCAAATACCACACAGTTTAAGACGGTTATTTGCAACGATCTTGATATATTGTAACCCCACAAATCCTAGAGAACTTTGGGAATGTTTTGAACAAGATATGTCAAGTGATTTCCAAACCAATGATGCAACATCAGTCAATATTAGGACAAATGTCTTACGAAGCATTTCTTCTATACTTGAATCGATGGGAAAAGACATAAACATGTTTCATTTAATTGAACATGATATTTCTTTTGATGAGAACGAAATTGAATTGAGGGAAATAAAATGATGAATCTGTCAGTTTTGATTCCGGAGGAAGATCTTTTGGCTTCAACAACTCTTAATCTTGAACAACAACATGCATACAAGTCAATTTTACAAAAAGTCCTTCTAAACGAGCCTGCTGCATTTTTTATTGACGGTCCTGGTGGAACAGGGAAGACATTTCTATATAGAGCACTCCTTGCTACAGTGAGATCAAAAAATTTAATTGCACTTGCAACTGCATCCTCTGGTGTTGCTGCATCTATATTGCCTGGCGGTCGAACAGCACATTCACGCTTCAAAATTCCATTAGATCTTGATAAAAATAGCACATGCAATGTAAGCAAACAAGGTGCTCTTGCCCAATTGTTGCGTCTTGCAAGATTAATCATATGGGATGAAGCACCTATGTCTAGAAAAGAATGTATGGAAGCATTGGATAAAATGTTACGAGATATAACAGATTTAAGATTGCCATTTGGTGGAAAAAGTTGTTGTGTTTGGTGGTGATTTTCGTCAAGTCTTACCTGTAGTTCATAAAGGTACAAGACAACAACAAGTTGATGCCAGTTTAGCATCTTCATACTTGTGGTCCACTTTAAGTAAGATTAGGTTGAATGAAAATATGCGGGCAAGGATTCGATCCAAGTTTTTCAAATTATCTACTTCAAGTTGGGAATGGAACACCACCTATCACAATTGACAACAAGATTACGATTCCTAATGAAATGCTTATACCATACAAAAGTGATGCTGAGTCCTTAGATAATTTGATCGATGCAGTCTTCCAAGATATCAACAGTTATTCAGAAAACTTATTCGAAATGACCAATCGAGCAATCTTGACACCAAAGAACAACTCTGTTGATGAAATAAATGCAATACTTATTCAAAGATTTCCTGGTGAAGTCACAAAATACTATAGCTTTGATGAGACAGTTGATACATCAGAACAAGGTATTATGGAAGATTTCTTAAACACATTGACACCAAATGGACTTCCACCTCATGAACTGTTATTAAAGAAAAACAGCCCTATCATGTTACTCAGAAATGTGAATCCTTCGGAAGGCTTGTGCAATGGAACACGCCTTATTTGTCGCAACTTTGAACGAAATGTCATTGATGCTGAAATTGTAGTTGGTCACCACAGTGGGAAAAGAGTCTTCATACCAAGAATTCCTTTTTTGCCAAATCTAGACGAGACTAGCGGTTTTCCATTCAAAAGAACACAATTTCCTATCAGATTAAGTTTTGCGATGACAATAAATAAGGCACAAGGACAAACATTAGATTTTTGTTGGTGTATACTTGCCTCAACCTGTATTCTCTCATGGACAACTCTATGTGGCATTGTCAAGAGCCAAGAATTCTGTTTCGATAAAAGTTCTTATAAGACCAGTATCAACCAATGGCTATGAAGAGATTGAAACAAATAATATTGTTTATAGAGAATTACTAACACAGGCATATGCATCATGAATATCTGTGAGTAATCTAATTCTATTCTAATATATTTCTTGATTGAATGCATTATTTTTTTCATTGTGTATCTTTCTTAACTTCTTACTTTTTTAATTTATTCAGATTGTTTCGTCTCAATTGAATTTTTCAAACTAATTTTTTTTTCCTTCATGCACTAATAGCTTTCAACATGCGGACTCTCCATACATCAATCATGGATATAACTCCAAGTACAAGGAATTGGAAAATCAAGATGATGGTATCAGACAAGTCTCCTAAACGTACTGCACAACATTCGCCAATAAAGTATCAAAATCTAACATTGATAGATCCCGAGGTAATACAACAGCATTATTATCATATTTGAAAAAATAAATTGAGTACACGTCACTATTTATCCATACAATATTGTGTCAGATAAATCTTAACTATAATTTCAAATCAACTCCTAAAATTATATATATATAATTTTTCTCAAATCAATTCAATACACATAGCTATTAATCTATATGATATTGTGCAGGGCAATCGAGTGAAGGCAGTAATTTTTGAAAACGATATCGACTTGCGTAGTAATACATTACACATCTTTCGGTCATACTATATTAGTAATGCCTACGTCAAGCTTTTGGATCCCAGATTTAATAAAATTGAGGCATATGGATATCAGTGGACCCTAAATTCAAGAACAATAATCGAAGACATTGCAGATAATGAGGAAGAATTACAACCCCCAGAATACAATATTATCCCATTCACCAATTTGCATACCTTCATGAATACTGATTCTGGAATAGGTAAACGTCGTTTTAACATATTTAACCTCTTTTTTAATACTCTTATTTAGTTTTACACTAAAAAAATTAAATATCATTATATAGATATTCTGGCGATTGTAATACACATGAAGCCTCCTAGAGAGATTAATACAAAAGATGGGCAAACAATAATTCAAGAAATGTACATAATCGATGAAAGGTAAATAAAATTTCTCAACTACATTTGTGATATGAATGACTCTAAAATAATTATTGTTAATACTATTTTATCATATTCTAAATTTAACATTTTTCCTTAAATTTTACAGTCTAATGCCCATATGCCTGACTATGTGGGGTCGATTTGTTGAGGGTGAATGCCAGGCAATCTCAAATGTCATTGGAGCTAAACCATCTCTACTTGCAACACGTTTGAAAGTTGGTTCATACAATGGTAGATTTCTCAATTTACATTATCACCATATATTTCATATTTAATATCAAATCAATGACTATTTTTATTTGTTTACAACATAGGTCTCTCTCTTTCATCTCAACCAACAAGTATTTTTACTTTAAATCCTGTAATTCCTGGTGCAGCCTCTTTGTGTCGATGGTAATCATTTCTTAACTTATTATTTAGACAATCTATATTTGTCTTAAAATTCTCAAAATATATACACAAAATGTATATCCATTGACTATTTTTGAAAATGTTAATTCTTTTATATTTTTCTCTTGATTCTTTTTGTTAATTTTTTTTAACTTCTTTTAAAATATTAAGGGCAATACTTAATGGTGAACTACTTGAAGATATTATTGAGAACATTCTGAATGCCGCATCAACAGTAACATTAGCTACTAATGTCCAAAACATAATTAAGATTAATGATGTTCCTGGCTACCTCGAATCATTGGAACCAATTAAGGTAAATTTCTACAATCTTCTTTAACTTTTTTTCTTATATATATTGCTTATAAATATTATTCCACATCTATTTTTAGGATAAATACAATCTCTTACTAAGACTTTTTACTATTTCTAGCCATATAAAAACATGTGCTCCTCCTAAATTTAATGCAGAAAGCAAGATTTTCAATTAAGGGAAATATCTTCGTTGTTGATTTGCGTCAAGACTTCTACTACATGTCCTGTACTGAATGTAAGAAAGTGACAGGATATGAACAAAATGAACAATTCGAGTGTTATCATTGCAAGAATATGAGTATTGCACAACCACGGTATGTATGTTATATTAATATTTTTGGTTTTAATACCAAATATCACAAATTCAAATTACTATTTAATGATTTAAACTTATAAATATAGTTTGTTTATACAGCTCTCGAGCCTATGTTTGAAGTCGATGATGGTAGTGGGACGACTACCAGCTGTCATGTTTGCTGAAATTGCAGAACAAGCTCTAGGTTGCACAGCAATGGACTTCATGGAGCACGTAGGAGAGGTAACCAATTTGTTTATATTTATCATAATTCCTACTGCTTTGAAATTTATTTGCTTATAAGTTATAGAGAATACAATAACTACTACTAGCTAGCTAGAAGTTGTAGTATTCATAAATCTTATAGCATGATATTATATTTTTTTTGCTTCTTTAAGGACTCAAGTGTTTGCTGCATACTTTGAAATAGCTTTATTTTCTTTTTACTGTTGCACTTTATTAGGAAAAGAATTTGTTTGCTTGCTTGATGAGAAAAGTACGAAATAGATTGAATTAATATTCAAGCTTATAATTTTTTTTTAGGCCTAGAAATTTATACAAAGTAGCTAGATTAATTTTGTCTCACTTTGATGTTAGAACAAATAAAAAACAGACTATTGTCATACCAATATAAATGCCTTATATTTATTTTTTCATTATAATCTTCAAGTTATGATTCAAACACAATAGTAACCTTTTTTAAGCATTCTTTTTAGGAAGCTGCCCCTTTTCTTTTTCCATAATTCTGTCTGTACAACTCATTTAAAGAACTCAACCCAAAAAGAATTTGAAAAATAAAAACTTATAAATGACGGGCATGATTTAAAAATTAATACAACATACTCTAACTTAACCTACAAACATAAATAGCTCATAAATTAAAGGCTTTCTTAGATCTTTGGCTGCTCATAATTCTAGAAAACATCTTATTTTGTGATGCATCTCCACCTAGAAAGCTTAAGGGGTGTCAGTATCAATATGTGTGTCACAAACTACTCATATGTGACTCAATAATCATATAAAAATGAGTAACAACAATTTAAGCACACAAACTATGAATGGATACGTTAAAAAAAAATTAATTGCTCAACTTAACAATTTACAATAGGATTTTTTTTTTATATGTCGTTTTACACATGTCAAGGCAATTTATAAAATGATGGTAGATCAAAGTTTGCATGACTTAACTAGATAATTACCAACAAGCATTAATAAACAAATTACATTATTTTTCTATAAGGACATGAAGCATCAAAATGACTCTTCTTAAACCCTATTCCACATACAGTTATTAAATTTCTACTAAAACAACCTATTTGTTTAGCTTAGAATATATTCCATACAAATAGCTAACTACCATTATTTCTTAGTTTTAGCTTTGAAGTTTTTTTTAATATATATATTATCATGACATTTGAAATACACTAAATTTCTTTTTAGATTAAGAAAGACGGTTCTCGAAGCAATATTAACCCATTAAAAGATAATTAAAAGCTTGAATTCTTATTCAAAAATTTATATAGTGATGAACACTTGATGAAAACACTTTCATAATTGGATCAAAAATTATATGATCATATATATAGATTTCGATGGAATATTCCATTCTCTTATATATACCTATTATATGAATTAGACAAAACAATATTAAATTGTCAATAAACTGTATATGAAGATGCTCCATTCTCCTATATAAGTGAATAAACTTATTGACTAATAAGTTTTTACATATCTATGAAGATGGGACCTAAATAGGTAGTTTTTACATATATGTAGCTATTATATGAAACAAAAAACTGCAGCATTCACTAAAAAACAACAATGATATCATCTAACAAGATAAAAACTATTATTACAATAACTCTTCTCCCATTTGATCAAAAGTATAATATCTCATCTTCATCAATATCACTTTTGAAACTCCAAAAATCCAAATATTAAAACACAAGCATTTTTAAGATCCTTTACATACTTGTAAAAGAAAATGAAAAGAACAACAAATCTGGCATACATACAATATTTCACCAAAACTTCTTTAGGCCTACATCATTCATGAATCCACCCAATTATTGTTTTTGCCCAACATACATATATTACCTTATTGCTGGCCAACATCAACTCCCTCTAACCCGGTGACCATACCCCAGCCACCACAACCCCTCGCAGCATCTCCCTCCCAAACCCGCTTTCAATTTAGGCCAAACTTCAAACCCAAACCCTAAATTCTTCCTCTCACTCTCGATCTTCTTAGCCACACCCGCACCACCACCTCACTACTAGCCACACCATCACGAGCAGCAACCACCGCAGGAAGATTGAAACTGTTGAATAACCACCGCTCTCTTTCTCTCCATGTTCATTTCAATTTGTTTTTCAAGAGGTATGATTTCCTTTGATTTCTACACAAGCGCCGTCAATTTCGGCCTTCTCGCTTTTCCAAGCCTTCTCTTTTTTCTCTTTCTCATCTATGGACTAATTTCCCACATCTTGCGTGTGACCTAATGAGTATTTTGTTCATTAAAGTTGGATTAATTTCCCGCATCGTGCATGTGACCTAATGAGTATTTTGTTCATTTTTGTTCCTACAACCCTTTATCATGCATAGATGCGATTTGTATGCCTTGAATTTGTACCTGTAGTTTCAAACTAAAGGTTTTAGAAAAGTGATTTCTTTATGCAATATAGAGTGAGTTGAAAGCACTCTGGTTGGTACTTTGTCTGCACATGCATGTGTTGCCTAGGACTTTGTTTGTCAAATTGTAAGGATTTCTATCTTTGTCAATTTCTTTTCATTTTGTATATCCTTCATGTTTATATTCTAAAAAATTTCATGCGAACAGTTCCAGAAATAGGTAGGTGACTTTGTTGGCTTTGTAGTTCTAAAGATGGCATCAATGAATAGCCAAACCAAAATTGGGGTTTTTTTAATTAGAATGGGATTAGTAAAGTTTGTCTTATTTTCTAAGTTATATATAATTGGCTTTCAAAATTGAGTCCACATTGTTTCTGTTTCTGGGAGAAAGGTGTTCTTTCTTGGTTCATTATTTGGAAAGCTTGAGAACTCTTGATATGATGTTTCTTAGCTGCTTCTGCTTCATGAACTTTTATTGCAATATGGTAGAATTATAAACTTGCGAAGTTTTGAATGATGTCCTAATATTTAGATTTTTTTGGTTATCCTATGTTCATCTTGAACTTTATATTGATCTTTTTGTCCTCTTTTTGTTCTTTGGCGATTCATAATCTTAATTTCTTTCAAATTACTTGCTATCATTTATTTTTAAGAGGTGGTCTTTTGTTTCCAGTTTTTGCTTTCCTCACATTTTCTTCATAACTGCTCCTGTAATAAGTCTCTTTGTACTTATAACTTCTATATTAGATTTACTCATTTCTGATTTGCTGTCTTGATGTCTTCAAAGGATTTCATTCTTTTGCGTTGATTTGGCTTTGTTCATAATTAAATAAGATATAAATTCCACCCAATCTCCTTTCCTTCTTTAATCATTGTTAATAGTGAAAATTGCATTTCTTGAAATAAAACACTCTTTCGTGTATACAAAAATCTTGTACACAAACCTTGAATATGGATCAGCATCCTTAAAATCTAAAGTGGCATGAGTCAGTTCAAATAACTCTTTCTAGGATATGAGGATATTTTGAATGATTGCAATCAATAACAATTGTGGAAAATTTAATAAAGATGCCATCCAAAAATAAAACAAAAAAAATTAAAACGGAAAAATAGTGAATCTTATCAGTGTAAGTTTTAAAAAATGGCATGTGTGTGACTGAAGAAAAACCAGGTAAGTTAAATGAGAGTTTGGCAAGAAATGGGCTACTTTAACCATGATCTTCTTGATTTAGTGTTGTTGTACATATTTTCTGTTTAATCTAGAGATGTTCTTTTCTACTTAAATAATAGCAAGCAGAACAAATGTCAGACTTCAAAGTAGAAGAATGGTGTCAACATGTGTAGAGTTTGTGTAGTTTTCTTCTTCTCATACTCTCTATCCATCTTTTTTGTACCTTCTGTTTTGGAGCTTATCAAGGGATGTTGTGATTTCAATTATAAGGATATGAAAATCTTAAATGCTATAATATTACATAAGAAACTAAAGAAAATTGCAGCATAAGTGAAGAGAAAAGAGAGAGTAAAACCTTGCAGAAATCCATGGTTGAGTTGCTATAAATTTTCCTTCTTTTGTTGATCTTTTGGATAGATCTGGAAAGAAAATTGTAGCTATTGCTTTGATAGCTTATAAGGTGCTTGTGCTACATTTTGAGGTGGTCTATAAAAAGATAATATTTTTTAAGTTTGTTGATGTAGAAAAGATGCAAGGAAGAATCTATTGGAAGATCGACTTGGAATTATAAGAGTATTTATTTGGTTCTTAGATGAACTTTGTTATCTCCTATTTATATCAATTTTTTAGATAAATTTTTGCCAATTTGCTGATATCATATTTTTTTTTCATGTTATAATTTCAAATCTACCTGTTTAGGTCCACCTTACATGCATTTATCTTGAACCTCTTTAGCGACAATATTCATAAACGCCACCCACTCTTCTTGTATTTTCCCTGATATACACACATACATATAAATTATTGTAAGAACTATATGCCACTCATGAACTAAATACAATTCTAAGCACTACTACTAGCTAATTAGATGATATAATGCTCTTCTAATTCCATTACGTTCAACATTATTATTTTATCCAAGCACTACATATTCTACATTTATATTTGTCACTATACTTTATATGATATATATTAATATACTTCTAAATCTTTGATAATCATGTTCTAACTTCCAATTTTTTTCATGCAGGAATATTTATTGTATGTCCAAAATATTGCAGCACTATCTTCAAACAAAAAATGGATAATACAACTGGGTACAGATGGAGATCGACTTCAAAAACAACAACAGAAAAATTTCAATATTCTCTCCATAAATGCTGTGAATGAAGATGACATACCACCTCCAGATGCATAATCTTCAAAACTTTTTTATTGCCATTTCGATGGCAAAGAAACTTGTGATATCCTATTTTGTCTTAAGAAACAAGCTATAATATGGATTTCAAGCATGATGTTTTATTTCTGAAATTTGTTTGGATCTAACTTTGTTTGAACTTATTACCATATGAATTACTAGATTACAACTTGAATGAAATATAATATTCTCATTCACTTTAAGTTTTTCTTTTTTTATTAGATATTTATTTATTTTTAATTTATTTTATAGTGATACAGGGCAACGTGCCTCGCACGTTGCGATACTCCTAGTTGTATTTATAAATTACTACAACGTCCTTTTACTATTACGTTATAGTTTAATTGTACTAGTGCCATTCAATTGTACGGAGCAAGAATTTTATTATAGTGCTCAAATAATATAAAAGCATATTCTCTCTCTTGCAATTTTATTTTATTTTCTAATTTTTTAACATGTTATCAACACAAGATTCTATTGATTCTGAAGCTTCTGGTCTCCTACTTCAAAAAATATCAAGTCTTACAAAATTAAAACTCATTACTCTTGACATTTCTGAGAAAAAGTATTTATATTAGATTTTTGATATTGAGATCCATCTAGTTGCGATAAACTTGAGAAATATAATAAGAGAAGGAAATCACGCGTCTCTGTAGGATCGTGCTAAGATAATGATTTTCTTTTATCACTATTTTTACAAAAAAATAAAAATCGAGTATCTCATGGTAAAAAATTCTCTTATTTTGTGGAATAATTCAAGGGAGAGATATGAGCATCAGAAAACTATAATCCTCCCAAAATCTCTTTATGACTAGTTGCACCTAAGATTGCAAAATTTTAGGAGTATTAGTAAATATAACTCTGCACTATTTAAAATCAGCTCAGTATTAAAATTATGCGGTGAGAAAATTACTGATGATGATATGTTAGAGAATACATATACTACTTTTCATGTTTTGCATGTGCTCCTCTAGCAGCAGTATCGATAGTGAAAGTTCAAAACATATTCTAAACTTATATCTTATCTTCTAGTAGTTGAGTAAAATAATGAACTTTTATTAAGAAACCACCAATTACGTCCTACTAGTTCAATATTATTCATTGAAGTGTATGATTTTGAATTTACATCATTCCCATAAGCAAATGATGCATTCTTTCGAAAAAATTGAGGGCATGGATGTGGTAAGAAGAACTATAAAATTGTTGGTCCCAAAAGCGACAACGCTAAAGTGGATTATAATAAAAATACACCGTATCACCAGAAGTAGTATAACTCATATAAAATAAAGGCTCTCAAAATAATTTTTCAAAAAAATGTGAAGATGTATGCCATAAATGTGGCATGACTGGACATTGGTCTTGTATCTATCGTACGACCAGACGCTTGATTGATTTATACCAATCTTTTATAAAAGGAAAAATGAAAAAATTTAAAATAAATTTTATTGAACCATCAGACGATTTATTATATATAAATGGAGAAGATATTACCCATCTTGATGTTTTTGATTTCTTTGAGAACCCTAATGGTAAAATTAATCATTTGATTGGAGATGGAAATGTTCCTTCCAATTAATGTATTTTTTTTTTTATATTAGAACTTTTAATATTTTACAACGTTTTAAAGTAATAGGAGTTTTATATATTTTGTAGAATCATAAATCCTATTGATAATTTTTTTTTTTTTTTTTTTTTATCTATGGAATGAATGATATAGATGTATGTTTGGTTGACAGTTCTATAACTCACACAATTTTTAAAGATAAAAAATATTTTTAAAATCTAACACTAAGCAAAACTTATGTTTATATCATATCAAGTTTATCAAATCTAATTAAGGGCTCTGAAAGAACTTATATTGTATTGCTTAATAACACTAAATTTTATATTAATGATGCTCTATTTTCTTCACAATTTAAAAGAAATTTATTAAGTTTCAAAGATATACGTCGTAATAATTATCATATTGAAACCACTAAAGAAGATATAAAAGAGTATATCGTCATTACTAAACTAATTTTGGGCTAGAAACTTGTATTAGAAAAGTTGACTACTCTTTCTTTTGGATTATATTATACAAAAATGAAAACAATTGAATCGTATGTAGTAATGCACTAGAAGTGCATTTACCCAAAAGTATTTATGGCTTGGTATGATTGCTTTTCACATCTGGGATCAATAATGATAAGACGAATCATTAATAAATGTATAGTCATCCTTTAAAGAATCAAAGAATTATTTTACCTAATAAATATCCATGCTCTTCTTGCTCTCAAGGTAAATTGATTATTAAACCATATTCCTTAAATGTCGTTGTTTAGTCCCCATATTTTTTTTACAAAGAATTTATGGGGATATATGTAGGTCTATTCATCCATCAATTGGACCATTTAGATATTTTATGGTTTTAATTGATGCATCTAGTCGATAATTACATGTTTTTTTACTTTCCATTAGAAAGGTTGCATTTGCTAGACTTCTTATCCAAATAATTAAACTACAAGCACACTTTCTTGGCTATCCAATTAAAATCATTCGATTGAATAATGCGAGTGAATTTTCATCTCAAATTTTTTGGTAATTATGGCATGCTAATAAGAATAGATGTTGAACATCTTGTTACCCATACACACACTCAAAATGATTTAACTGAATCATTGATCAAAAGAATTCAACTAATCATGAGACTATTACTTATGAAATCAAAATTACGTAATTCTATTTGGGGACATGCTATACTTCATGCAGCATCATTGATTCGGATTAGATCATCTGTATATCACAAAGATTCTACATTACAACTTGCATTTAGTTAACAACCAAATATTTCTCATATTCGTACTTTTAGATCTGTTGTGTATGTTTCTAATTGTATATTTACAACATACAAAAATGAGTCCTCAATTTATACTTGGGATATATGCTGATTTTGATTCTTCATCTGTTATTAGATACATTAAGTCTCTTATAGGGGACATATGTTAAAGCACACTTTGAGGATTGTCATTTTGACAAATCCATTTTTCCACCATTGGGTACTGAAAAGTCGGTACCTAAATCATGACAAGAAATTACTTGAAAAAATGAAGCCATGTCTCAATTTGATCCTCCTAGAAATGAATATAAATTAGAAGTTCAGAAAATTATCCATTTGTAAATTATTACAAAAAAAATTACCGGATGTATTTACTGATACTAAAAATGTGGTAAAATATTATATTCCTATTGTTAATGTTCCAGTAAGGATTGTAGTTCCTGAAAGATAAGTTGTCAAGACAACAATAGATGAATCTAAGATATGCCTGAAGTGTGAAAGACCTATTGATATAAAAGATAAAATTCCTCGAAAGAGAAAGATACAAAATGAATTTAGTGTTCCTGAAAGATCCATACCCACAATACAAGCCACAAACGTCGTTGATGTTCTTGAAAATATCAAATTTTCTTTTTCAAAATCTCCTGAAAATGGACATCTTGAAAATGTATTTCATAAAATATTTTATCCTGAAGAAGAACAAGTAGTTGAAAATAACGAGATATCGATACATTTTATTAATATTCGAGAAACTCTAGATAGAAACAAAACTATTGTTGATAATATATTTTCATATAAGATGATCCTTAACATTAACAGAAGTAATGAGAAAAGTGAGCAAAAAATCGTAGAAGAATATCGACGTAGAAATTATTGGCCAAAATAGAAAACAACTATTGAAGCTGAATTACACTCACTAACAAATGGAGAGATATTTGAACCTGTTATCTAAATACCAAATGATGTAATACCTATTGGATATAAGTGTGTATTTGTACGAAAACGTAATGAGAAAAATAAAATTATGTTGTATAAAGTACGACATGTCGTACAAGATTTCCTGCATAAACCTTTGATTAATTATGAGAAAATATATTATCCTGTTATGGATGCAATCACGTTCAAATTTCTGATTAGCTTAGTAGTTATAGAAAAATTGAATTTGCAGTTGATGGATGTGGTCACTGCATATTTATATGGATCATTAGATTATGATATATATATGAAAATTTCTGAAAGATATAAAATGCATGAAACATTTAATCCAAATACATCTAGAAGAATGTACTTTATCAAGTTTAAAATTTTTTTATATGCGTTAAAGAAATTCGGACGCATGTGGTATAATCGCCTTAACGAATATCTATTGAAAAAAGGATTTGAGAATACTCCTAAATGCCCATGTGTTTTTATTAAGAAATCAAAATTCGGATTTGTCATTATTGAAGTTTACATTGATGATTTAAATCTTGTTAAAACTCTTGAAAAGATCACAAAACTGCTATATATATTGAAAATGAATTTGAAATGAAAGATTTTGGTAAAACAAAAATTTGTCTCAACTTACAGCTCAAGCATTTGCCAAATATAATCTTTATTCATCAGTCAATGTATATAGAGAAAGTCCTGAATCACTTTTATATGGACAAAACTCATCCCTTGAGTACTTCAATGATTGTTTGATCACTTGATGTGTGGAAAGATCCATTTAGTCCTTATGAATACGATGAAGAAATCCTTGATCTTGAAATACCATATTTCAGTGCAATTGGAGTTTTGATGTATCTTACAAATTGCACTCAGCCTGATATTGCATTTTCAGTTAATCTACTTGCAATATATAGTTATGTACCAATTCGAAGGTATTAGAATAGTATTAAACATGTTCTTTATTACTTCCGAGGTACGATTGATATAAGATTATTTTATCAACGTGGATCAAGTCCACAATTAGTTGGATACGTAGATGAATGTTATTTTTCAGATTTATACAAAAGTAGATCTCAAATTGGATACATGTTTACTTATGAAGATTCTTCTATATCATGGAGATCTGTCAAGCAAACATTATCTGCCACATTTTCAAATCATTTAGAGATCATTACAATTCATGAAATAAGTCGAGAGTGTACTTGACTAAGATTAGTGATCCAACATATTCAAGAAAAGTATTATCTTTCCATGATCAATGATAGTCCAAGAGTTTTATATGAAGATAATATTTTTTGTATCACTCAAATAAGAGGAAGATATATCAAATATGACAAAACTAATTATATTTCACATAAATTTTTTTATACTCACGAACTTTAAGAGAAATATAAAATTGATATCAAGTAGATACGATTAAATGATAATTTGATAGATCTATTTATGGAAGGCATTACGAACTATGACATTCAAGAAAATTGTGCAGAACAATGGAATGTGAAGGTTTAAAAATCTATTGTCATACACTTTTCAGGAGGAGTAAATGTCTTGAAGATTTGTGCTGATTATACTATTTTTCCTTTGCTAAAGTTTTTTCCCATTATATTTTCTTTGACAAAATTTTAATGAAGCAATCCTAAAGTACTTGGCGGTATACATGAATATTGTATTTTTTTTTTATCATTGATTTTTCTTCTTATTGAATTTTTTCTAAACAAAATTTTAATAAAACATATTTTAATTTATAAGTGATCATTTAAGAGGGAGTGTTGTATATAGGTGGATGACCACCATTAATTCATGCATGTCATTTCTCATGGGTGGATGACCATTATTGATCCATGCATGTCCCCCATTAAGATTAGTGTGTTTTTATAACTTAGCTTTGAAGATAAACTGTTGGACTTACCAATTAGAAGACGTAATTTAATAACTGCCTATGTTCAATTGTGTGTTATATATATGGGGGTAATAGTGCCATTCAATTGTACGGAATAATAATTTTATTACAGTGCTCAAATAATATAAAAGCATATTTTCTCTCCTACAATTTTGTTTCATTTTCTAGTTTTATTATAATATATATATGTAGTAATTAGCTAGCTGCAGCGGTACTGACCAATAATATTTTCCATGTTTCAAGAATAATAAAAGCCAAGCAGGCTTCACTTTCAAATTAAAGGACATTGAAAGTACAAAACTAGTACTAATCATACTTGCTTTGAATAAAGGATTTATCAGTCCATGGCCATGCCCACATTTTACGTCTCCGTTCACTTTTAAAAACTAGTACACTTTTAATATAATTAGCATAATAATTAGATCGTATATAAAACAATCAAGTGTTCTCAATCATCTCGAAGCTTGACTTGATCTATTTCCTGATCAACTGTCTTGTAGTATCCTTGAAACTAGGTTATAAAACGACATGTAATTTTGGATGGAGCATTTGAGGAAAAAGAAAAAAGGTGGACAGATAGAACGTCAGATTCATGAATAAGACGTGATAGTTGATTGGTTGAGTACCGACAAATGTTAATTTAATTCGAAGATTTTTGGTACTGCAGCTTCCAGGTAATTAAACTTAAGAAGTAGCTTCCAGGTAATTAAACTTACGAGAGTTGTTTTAGTAACCAATATAAAAAGTTATTGAAATTTTGTTGTGAATTAGGAAGTTTTGAGTCTTTCTCAATTTTAAAAGTTAATTTAAAAGATGAGATTTTTCTTCACATTTATAAACTGACTACAAACCCTAATTTCCACAATCAATATAGGACAATTCTAACAATCTCTCCCTCATACATTGGGTCGGCCTGGATCAGAGTAATGAAAATCTACTTCTCTCATAGATTGTCGGATCAGAGAATATTGGTAAACGCAAGCTCTAATACTTGTGTTGAGTGATTTTAAGCTTATTTCAATATCAAAAGTTAGTTTATAAATGACGCTTTCTTTAACATACTTATAAACTGATCACAAGCCATTTTCACACGAATCTATATGGGATAATCCCAACATGTTGTATGTTGACATGGTTTTAAATTATTTGAATTGATCTATAAAAAAAATAATATTTTGTGAGTCATATTGATATGTGTTTAAAAGTAAATATGTTGAAATATATGTATAAATATACGAAATAAATAAATTAAAATGTGTTTAATTTTTTATAAAAATATGAAAAAATAATAAATCTCATATATAATTGATTTGAGATGAGTGAAGATTAGTTTGACAACCAAACACAACTCTCTTGAGAGATATTGGAGAGATTGTGAATTACATGTATATCCTTACTTTAATTACATGTATATTGAATTTAATTAATTTAGATGTTTTTAAGTAGGTGATTTTAGGGTGTGTACAAGATCCCAAGCATTTGGCTATAAAAAAAGGTTTATATATTTTATTTTATCATTATAATTTTTTAAAATTTTATATAAAATATAACTATAATTAACAATTCAATTTTTTTAAATATCAAAATAATAATAATAAGAAAAAAATATTTAATAATATTTTATTTAAAATTTATCTAAAATTATATTATTTCATCTCACTATCCAAATGAAGCCTAACTAAATCATGTACATTTCCTTTAAGAAAAAAATCACACACATTTTTTAATGATAGATCCTCTTACATATTATATTTTAAATAGAATGCATGAGACTTATACATGAATTTTATGACTGCATATAACATAAGTCTAAAAAATAATCACAAACGTGCGCATATAATTAATTAACTTAACTCCATCTATTGCAATATTTACCGTACGTAACTTCAGGAAAAAGAAAAGTCGGTCTAACGTGCTACTAATTGGATCTAACAACAAGAAAGTATAACTATAATAAATAGGCCGTACGAAAACTTACCATAATTGCTCCGTGTGATCAAGCTAATTTCTGCTTCCTTTCACGGCAGATTCCTCCTCGACAGTCTCATAGAGAGAAGACTTGTCTTTTGGCACTTGAACACGGGATTAGAAAAAAAAATTACACGGGATTTTCTCAAGGATGCAACAATGACCTGACATATGCGTGTCTAGGGACTCCCACCAGGCCTTTTGCTTTCTGAACAACCTCGCACCTGTGAAGAAACTCCTAACAGCAATTGCCATGTTCCCACGGCTGGGATCCCAAATCCCCAACCCTAACCCACATTTGTTTGTATCCAAACAAGCACTTAGGCTGCAATCAGGGCTCCAATGACGTTGATGGGGAAATAGAACCAGTTGAAGAAAGAACTCTTCTTTTTCTTCGTAGCTGCATCGGAATTATCAAACTGGTCTGCACCAAAAGGATAAAACGCATGGCTTTATCCCACCTGTCCAAGAGCTATCAGGTAATTAAAGTCCGACAAAGAATAATGCTGTTAATTTGCAACCTTGTTGGTTGGCATACATTGTTAATGTTGTCACAGGGTGGCCGCTTTAACACATGAACAGAAGCCGAGTACAGTGTAAACATTAATATTGTCATTCCCTGCACGAAAAGAAAATAAACAATATGATTAACACAGAAAATACATGTAGAGAATAAATTAGCAAACTTAATTACAATGACATAAATGATAGAGAAGCAAGCGATGCTCCAATATCGATCTTCCCAAGTAGGCATCGGCTAGAAAGGCACCAAGCAAGGGTGTGACATATATATAGCACGTCCCTGACCAATTGGCAACGTTATTTATCGCCACAACATTCATTGCGTTGGTTTAGTTGAAACTTTAGATAATTGACACGATTCGTGTACTTGATCCCATGGTATGCTAATCTTTCACATTAACTTTCGTTTCCTGTCGAAATATATATCAAGAAATTTACATTAATCTTCTTTATAAGAAGATGGCGACCATGAGGAGATCGATCGATTCAAGGAGATAAGAACTATAAATGATTATATCTCTCTCCATATATTTATATGTTCAAGTCGATCGACAGTAAAAATAGACATTCAAAACTAAGTACGTTCTTCCGTAGGTATCTATATTATATTATAAGAAAAATGGATATATGTGATATTATAATTATAATTAAAAAAATTATTTGTGATTAAAAGAGATTATTTTCGTCCGTAAATAATATTTTTATAATTATAATTAAAATATTATATAAATATTTTGACGTTGGCTTTCGAGGTCCTGTTTCTTTCTTGATCGCGGGCTTGTTACGGAAATCTGTCGTTCCACCTCTGACGTTATAGATGTCTTCTGCCTCCATTAATTTGACGTCCATAAACAACGTGACTCATGACTAGACCGCAAGCAACCGAGAAATTCAAAAGGTCATTGGCGAGATTTTCAGTACTGTGCATGGCACGCAGTTCAAGTTTCGTACATTAAATGCACCGTCGATTAATTACAGGCTTCTACGTAGATGCATCGTTGTCGGTTAGTGATATTGGTGGCATCTTGAGTACTGCCAGAAAGCACAGAACTAGAATCAATATTTTAAATATCCTATCGTATTAATATTAGTTAAATTATTAAAATAAAATATTTTAATATTAATATTATTTCGTATACTATTTTAAAATAATTTATATATAAATAAATTATATATATAAATATATAAATTATATTTTAACATAATAGTTAATATATAAATAAATTATATAGATAAATATATATATATATAATTAATTTAATCTAAATTGAGGTTAAAACATAGTAAAAATTTTTAAAAAAATTAAAAAAAAAATTGGAAGGCCGAAATCCGGTATGACCGGTATCGACCGTACCAAACATTTTTCGACTGATTTTGGCCGTATTGGCCGATACGACAGAAAAATCGGCTGAAATAAAATGCTCTTTTATTTGTGTTGGCCGACTGGCCGTATGAAAAATTTCGGCTGTACTGACTAGTACGGTACGATATTTAAAATTGTGGCTAGACAATAAGGTCAGTTTGGAATCTGGATAAGAAAAGGTTTAGGTTTCATCGCATTTTATATTATAATTTTTTTTTTTATAAAATGTAATAAATAATTTTAAAATTTAAATTTTAAAATAATAATAATATTATTATTATATTATTATTTTAAAATAATAATAATATTTTATTTAATTTTCAACTTTAATTTAATATATACAAATGTACCCTAAATGGCTCCACTTACTTCAAATCGCAAAATAGCTATGTTCAATCTTTTAATATGATATATTCTTCTTTTTGTGCAAAAAATTTATTTGAAACGAAAAAGATAACACAATTCGTCAACAAATATCCTAATACAATAATTATAGTGTAAAAGTGGTAAAAAATAAATAAAATAAGTTTTGAAATTAATTTTTTGGTCTCTACCTATGTCCTAGAAAGAGGGCGCCACCTTAATAGACAATTTTCAAGTAAGCCACCATTAGAGCTGGTGCAAGTATGTGTATTGTAGTTTATTATCTTGAGATATTTTTTGTAGTGTTCCATGGTCCATTTCTCAAGATCATCGGTTAACAAAAACGATAACATAGTAGAGCCTGACATTGGAAGGAAAGATTTGTAACGAATCAACACTAGTCCTTTTGCACATTTGTAGTGGTGCGTGTAGACCTCGTGTCAGTGGTTTCGAGGTGAGGTGGGGCTGAAGGATCATGAGTAGCCAATAGAGTTGTTGGGGAGTCGCAATTTGTGAAGCCCACACGAAGAAACAAGCTGTGCAGGAAGGCCACACATCGATAGTTTTGGTGGAATCCTGCATTGTTCTAGTAGATCGACGACTATAAGGTGGCGTGGTGGGACGCGTGTCGTCTAATGGTGGCCGGATTACAATAGACCTATAAAAATAAATTGGTAGAGGGGAGAGAAAAAACACTAATATGAAAGGATATATCCACACATAGATAGCATGAAATAGAAGAAGATGGAGATGAGGGCTGTAACTCTGACCCTCTTATTCGAGGAAAGATTTCAAAAAGACTTAATTTTTCTAAGGAGAAGACATAGCTTTTATTTCTAACAGGCAACTAGCTTTACAATTTCAATATCTTATATTCACTTTCGATTCTTCCGCTCTTTCATCTTTGGCGCACCTTCTTGGGAATAAAAAAGAAAAAATGTTAATTTGTACTAATTTTATAAGAAAAATTCTAAGCATAAGTCACACACTCTTCATACTATTCAAATATGTGATTTTATTTTTTTATTCTCTTTTGTTCTACACTTGACAAATACTTTACATCATCGGGTATGTAAAAATATTGGGTTTGTGTGTAGCATAACTCATTTTATAAACATATCATACACATGACTAAAGTCACGAATTGACAGTATTTTATTATAAAATATAATCTTACAAAATTTCTTTTTGATATTATTTATAGTCCTCACTTCAATTTATAAATTTTGTAGATATATTTTTGTGAATTTCTTTTTCTTATTAATTACATATAAGAAAGAAATGATGTTGATTTGCTTTGTAAACATATATTAAATCTGTAAGACTATAATCGAGTTGAGCTAAGCTGGTCTAATTTTGATTACTCAGCCTAATTCAACTTAAAAAACTTAAGCTCAAGTTCAAGTTAGTCTGAACTCCTCTCGATTCAAAAAAATCTGAGCTTGGAATTTTTGTTCGAGATCGGCTCAGTGTTCTAAGCTTTCAGCTTAAACTTGATTCAAACAATGTGAGCTTTAGGCTAATCAAATTGAGTTGAGCTAAACGGAGTTATGTTTTTAGTTTTTGATTAAAATTTAATAATTAAGAAATATTTACAAGTAACAAGCTGTACGTAGATATCCTATAATATATTGAATTAGAAAATTATAAAAACTTATAAATAATTATTATTTCATATTTATCCATAATAGAAAATAAATTATCAATACTATAGAAAATATGATATGGTATATATTAACATTTTATTTCTGCTACTAATTCCTATGCAATAATATTTTTTAAAAGAAGGATATGAGATTTATACACTTTAAAATTGTATCTCGTATTTATTTACAAGTTCACGGAATCTCGACATTGAGAGCAATCAAATAGAGGTTTTTATTTTTTCATCGAATGGTTATATATGTAAAGAGAGAGATTACCCCGACAATACTAGAAATTTTATCTCAATTAATCATTAAGGCCTGGTTTGGATTTGAGAGTAAGCTCATCTTATTTCATCTCAATTCATCTCAAATTTATCATTATATTTTTTTAAATTTTTATACAAAATATAATAAATAATTTAACTTTTTCAAATTTCAATTCAATATTTTCAAATTCTAATACAATAATAATATTAAAAAATAATATTCTAATAATATCTTATTTAATTTTTAAAATTTATCTTAACTCATTTAGTCCTTCCCCATCCAAACCACCCCTAAATGTTGTTGCCACATCCAGATATGGCAATTTGCCAAAAAATGAAATAAACCTGCCCTTTTACGCCTAGTAAATAAATAAACACGTGTGTCATGTTATGGTAATAATTATCTTTTAAGAAGATACTTTTAACTTTTAAGAAGGTAGATTGACATGCATGCAAGTAAAATTTTGAATAAATATTAATTTGCACTACAAATATAATGTACTATACCTTCAACACTATAAAAATATAAAAATATATTCTATATATCTTTGAAGAACTAATATAAATATATATATAATAATAATAATTAGTAACGAACAGTACGATTCAAAAGATAAATAAACTATAATAATCCATACATTGATATTTGAAAAGAGCCAATTCAGTTTTCATAGAAAATGACCATACATGATATTGGAGTAGACAGCATATATATATATATATATATATATATAAAATTCATATACGTCGTACGATAAAGAAAATGAATTAAGAAGGATAATTAGAAAAGAGGTTGCTGTGTCTTCATAATGAATTACGTCGTATAACCTCGTTATATTTTAATTAGTTAAAGGCTTAAATTAATTATATAATATATTACCTAATTTTTTTTTCCCAATATCAGCATTAATTAATTCTAGAAGGCAGAATTGATTAGGAAAAATATAAAAAGGGGAGAGCTTGGGTTGTTGATCATAGCTGGTACTTACCCACCGTTAGTTTAATCTTGGCTTTCAAACAAGCCATACTGTCCTTAATGTTGGGCTGCTATCTGACACACGACCTCTGAAAGCCATTTCTCAACTCACAACTGTTAGATATTTTGTTTGCTAATTAAGCATCCCGGCCAACTTATTAATTAGCACTATATAATTTATTTAATTACAATTAATATATATTGAATTAGTTTTGACAGACACATCAAGTATATTTAATTAATTAATTAATATTAATTTATAAGGCCAAGCTGGTGCACTGATCGATATTTCTCCATTAATGGGACCTCATCTTCATAATACATGTTGACTACTTTTAGTCACTTGATCAGCTTGTACGTTAAAATTATGTCCACGAAAGAAATGTATAAATTTTTTTTATCAATTCTTTATATAATGTGGAATGATCAACGGCCCTTAATTAATTCTCGTATGACATATATATGGATAGTTACCCCGTACCCGTAGAAGTAGCTTGCTAAGAAAGGGCAAAAAATTTTAAATAATTGTCCGACCTACTCGTTGATTTGACCCAAAAAGAATTTAAAAAAGAAAAAAATAAAAAATAAATTTGACTAGCTAGGTTTTTAGGGTAAAAAGAAATAATTATATATATTCTGCTGATAATTGCTTTTAATTAAAAGGTAATTAGTTTGCAATATTCTAGTGCAGGGTTTTAATCAGAAAATAGGACCGTGGAGCTTAAAAACCTTATATCCAAAACTACATTGGTCCAAAATATAATAGAAACAAAACAACTTTAAATTATGTAACATGCACGATTTCATGAAGGGAAGCCGCGGCTTGTACATCCATGATGATCATGATAAGCTTCTGAATCAAGCTGAATTATCCCTTAGTTCACCTAACAAAGGTAAAACGACATTTGGGGAGCAATGCCTCTACTATCGATCCCCCACTTTATAAGAATGCATGCGTTGGCCTGTCTTTCATGACTGCAACAAGCTAAAAAGAAGAACCAAAAACTAGGACCAAGATCAAACTGGCAGCTAGCTAGTGAGATATTGATCAGAAAGAGAGCTAGAAAAGGAGTTCATCATCAGCGATTAAATGGATTTTTGGGTTCGTATTCTGGCTCTTTTGGTCGTATGCGGCCTTTTTCCAGCTTTGATCGAGTGCAGGGTTCGCCATTACAAGTTCAATGTAAGTACTTAATTACAGTATTAATACATATTACGTGCTGATCATCATTCTAGTTATGATTGGCATACATTATTTGTTTGGTGCTGAGGAAAGACGTTGTGTCGTCACACAGCTCAAACCATACATGCTAGAGATGGAAAGGCTTCCCACGATCATGAATAACATGAATATATATATATATATATATATATATATATTGGTCAGATATATATCGCATTGGGAGTTTTCCTTGATGATTTTGTTGATCTATTTTCTCCTTTCTCATTTAGTTTAGTAAATGTGATATGCATGCATGACATTGAAAGCGCAATAATTAATAACACATCATGATATATACTGTGAGATTTAACAAATATGAAACTTGTCACCTTTTATAATATATGTTTTATCTCGATCCTTTCTCTTGCATGCATGTCATCTACCTTTAAGCTTTACTTTTATTTTTGATAAATGTTTCCTAGATCATTTTTTCTTCTTTTTGGGTAACTTAAGTTAGAACAATATTTTTAGACTTTCATTTTGATTTTTTTCTTTAATTTCTGTCATATTTAGCTAGATAACTGATGTGAAAATTTAAAGTGGTTTCAATATAAGTTATTCACTTAAATGAAAAACTACTTAGAGATGCGACACGCCGACCAGTGTGATTGAGAACAGTAAAATATTTAAGGATGAAAAGCGAGATTTCTCCTCAAACCAATATAAAACTTGTCATCTTTCAAATATTGAAGTGCCAATTGGTATTTGCACTTATAGGTAAATAGTATAAGTAATCAAAATCATGAACCACATTTCTAAAGCGCGCATTTTTCATGTGCTCAAATTTTTTAGCACATGTTTTTATGCCTTTACGTTATATAATTTAATTTATTTAATAAGATTATGATATAATTAGTTATACAAAATAGAAAGCCAATATTTTATAAGTTGTGTTTCATCACTTAAATAGTGTGAATGCTAAATTAGTAGTACTCTTCACTCATTTCCGAGAATGAACTAGAAGGTATAACATCTATTTGCTACCAAATTTGCAAAAGCTAGCTGTAAATCATGAATAAAACTGTGCAACAACGTAATGCATATATATCACAAGACTTTTAATAACATTGTTAATTCTAAAAAGTTCGTTTGTCTTGTGTGAATTAATTAGGTGGTGACTAGGAATACCACCAAACTTTGTTCGTCCAAGCCCATTGTCACAGTGAATGGACAGTTCCCAGGACCCACCCTTTATGCTAGGGAAGATGACAATGTGCTTGTGAGGGTCGTCAACCATGTCCAATACAATGTTTCCATTCACTGGTAAGCTCTCAAACTCTCCACTTCATCGTTCTAAATTCCCCTCAAATACCCAATTATAGTTAAAAGTAATATTATATACAGTTCTAACGAGTGTAGTTTCTACTCACTAATCAATCTCTTTGAGGAAAAAAAGAAAAGAAAAGAGATCTACTATTAAAAAAATAATTTTATTGATCATATGGATTTCATATTTATTCATTTTTTTAAAATAAGTACAGAATTTACACACTTTAAAATTGCAAAAACCATTTATATGTAATTAATGTGATTACAAAACCGGTTTGAAGTTGCGTTTCGAACTTTAAAAAGTAATGTTAGGCAGATAAAAGTACTTTAAAAAAATGACATGTTTGATAACTTTTTAAAAAGTATTTTAAGCAATTAAAAAAAAAGCTGAAAATCAACTTTTTCAAAAATTACCAAATTGAAATTTTTATAAAAAAAACTCTTGTATAAGATTGTATATTTTAAAAGAATTATTGTAATTAATTTTAAAAGCGTTTTAGATACGTATTTACTAAACAGTAAATAACTTTTAAAATATAGAGCTTATTATTTAAATTATAAACTATAAACCATAAAACTATAAGCTATTTTTCCAATCACAATCCTAAATATGCACTTATGTCCAACATGTATATATATTTATTTTCTTAATTATAATTTGGCAGGCATGGGGTTAGGCAACTCACAACGGGTTGGTCAGATGGGCCAGCATACATTACTCAATGCCCTATGCAGCCAGGACAAAGCTATGTGTACAATTTTACCATCACAGGCCAAAGAGGCACACTTCTTTGGCATGCACATATTCTCTGGCTAAGGGCGACAGTTCACGGTGCCTTGGTCATCTTGCCTAAGCGTGGCGTGCCATATCCCTTCCCAAAACCCCACAAGGAAGTCATCGTTATATTAGGTGAGCTCAAAAAGAAAAACCAAAAACAAAAAGATAATGCCCATTTTCTCTATCTGCACAGTATCTTGTGTGGTGGTTAGCACAATAACTTTTGTACTCTACTCAACTAACAACGTCGTACGAGAAAGGGCAATATGTAAACATGATGTTTTGATTTTGCATGTTCTGATCAAATATATAAAAATTGCAGCTGAATGGTGGAAATCAGACACCGAAGCTGTGATCAATGAAGCTCTAAAGGGTGGATTAGCACCAAATGTCTCAGATGCACATACCATTAATGGTCATTCAGGGCCAGTACCCAATTGTTCCTCAACGGGTACGTACTTGATCATAAACATAGCTAGCTAGCTAGCTTTAATTTGATTTTGATTCATTTTAAGATCAGCTTTTTAGAAATTAACTTGCTTAGCTAATCATGTACTGCAGATGGGTTCAGATTGCCAGTCGAAAGTGGTAAGACCTACTTGCTACGTATAATCAACGCTGCGCTCAATGAGGAGCTGTTCTTCAAGATTGCCGGGCACAGTCTCACGATTGTGGAAGTTGATGCTACGTATGTGAAACCAGTGAATCTTGACACAATAGTGATTGCCCCTGGTCAAACAACTAATGCTCTTTTAAAAGCTGATAAAAACTCCGGCAAGTATTTGGTGGCCGCCTCTCCATTCATGGACTCGCCCATCGCCGTCGATAACCTCACTGCAACAGCCACTTTGCATTATTCAGGCACACTTGCTAATGCCCCCACAACTCTTACTACTCCACCTCCACAAAATGCCACTGCAATTGCAAACAATTTCATAACCTCTTTACGAAGTCTTAATTCGAAGAAATACCCAGCTCAGGTCCCATTAACAATTGATCACAAACTGTTGTTCACTGTCGGTTTAGGGATCAACCCATGTCCAACATGCAACGCTGGCAACGGAAGTAGGGCAGTGTCTAGTGTCAATAATATCTCATTTGTTATGCCAACCACTGCTCTACTTCAAGCACATTACTTCAACATTTCTGGGGTTTTCACTACAGATTTTCCTGCTAATCCACCAATTGTATTCAACTATACCGGCTCTGGACCATCGAATTTACAGACCAATAATGGCACTAAGGCTTATAGGCTGTCTTACAATTCTACGGTTGAACTTGTTCTACAAGACACTGGGATCATTGCCCCTGAGAACCATCCAGTCCATCTTCATGGCTATAATTTCTTTGCCGTTGGTAGGGGACTTGGGAATTACAACTCAAGCACAGATCCACAAAATTTTAACCTTGTTGATCCTGTGGAGAGGAACACAATTGGTGTGCCATCTGGTGGATGGGTAGCAATAAGGTTTCGAGCAGACAATCCAGGTACCATTAACGTTGATTCCCCACCAGTTTTTAAGATCATTTGGATTCTAATAATTTGTTCTAAGAGATCTGCTACATACACAGAGATTACATAAAGTAAAATTTTACGAGATTCATTAGATCTTCTTAATCTAGAGTTAAAGTAATTTTAATTTACAATCTGACATATCACATTAAAATTTATGAATTTATTCTTACGTAATTCCTTTATCTATAAAATATTTCCCTTATATATTCTAATGATCAGTTTACTTATAATTACGGCCTTCTCAATGTAGGCTGTTAAAGTTTCTAAAACATGTTTTTGTAATATTTGGTATGAATGTAGGAGTTTGGTTCATGCATTGTCATCTGGAAGTACACACAACATGGGGGCTTAAGATGGCATTCTTGGTGGACAATGGCAAAGGACCGAGTCAGTCGCTTCAACCTCCTCCAAGTGATCTTCCACAATGCTAAGCCACCCAAAATACTATACTATATATTATTATACAAGTAGGGAGATCTCCAAGTCGAAAAAGATGAGGGAGAGAAGAGAAAGAGATAACATTATGCATGGCGGGGAAGTGGGAAGACGGAAAAGAGGAAGCGTACGTGAAACCATAGCTAATTAATAAACAAGCGAGATCTAAATATTCAAATGTTTTAGAGTAATTGGAAAGATTTTGAATAAATTGTACAAGCATTCTAGTTTGTCTTTTTTTTTTTTTTTGTGGGAGAAGGGTGGTGTTTGGGGTTATTTATATCAGATTTCGAATGTATTATTATACATAAGCTTTTCTTATCCCATGGAAGTTCCGAAGGATTTTCGTCTGTGATATATAGATCTGCCTAGCAAGAATTTTCTATATTTTCATCGAAGCCATTAATTCATTGAGAGCCCAATTAATTTGTGCCGATATTTGTGAGATGCTACTGACCTTTAATAGTGAAAACTTTGGACAATCATTTTATAAGGGAGAATTACTAAACTCACAGATGGGGTTCCCGACTACTGGGAATCCCGACGGTGGGTTTAATATATATATATATATATATATATTTTACATAGTAATTAAAGATGTATTTTTTAAATAATGTTGTGATTTTTTTTTGAAATATTTAAAAGTATTAAAAAAATAAATGAAAAAAACCAAGTTGTAATTGGCAGAATTTCAGTCAAGATCTGATCCATGTGTGACTCTAGAACGCTCTGAGCCATAAATCGCTGATATTCTTCAAATCTGTGTAGAAATCTATCTAACTGAATTCTGGATTAATTATAGTAAATTCTGTCATATGATGGCCGATGTGTAGCGATTCTAGTTTGGATTCGATGTTAGAAGTTCTACCTACCCCACCCTCCGGCCTGTACCGGCCTACCACCGTTTGGCTATCCTGTCTAGCTCTTCAACCTCAAGAAATCACACAAAAAGTTTATGCAACTAAAAGATATCACAACCCTTCGACAATCATTCAAACCTTACAATCAACCTCAAGAATCTCAAGTTAAAAAAACAAAAGCAGCAATAAATAAATAAATAAAATCGACTCCTCTACAGATCAAAAACTTGACCAAAAAGAGGCAAAGACCCATGGTCATTTATTGATCAATAAGTTTATTATTTTTTAATATATAATTTTAACAAAAGAGAAATGATATGTATAATTTTGAATTGTGCAAGCGTCGAATAATTGTTTTGAAGAAAGTGAGTAAATCGTGAAACTCATATGAAAAAAAAATTAATTTTTTAATAATAGGTCTCATTATTTTTTGTAGATATTATGCAAGATTTACGTACTCTGTGAGTTTACTCTTGAGAAAATGATTCAACTGATGATGATAGTACATTTTACATAACGCACAGAGGAAGAATAGAGACAAAGTAAACAAAATAATAAAAAATAAAAAGTTGCCGGAATCATTACTTGCGACATAAAATTTACTTGATTCGTTAACGTGCTACAATTATAAAGTTGTAGAAGATTTTATTAAGATAAAAATCGAAGATACAGTACGACATCCTTGTCAAGATTAATACATTAATATATAGTGAACACCCCTAATTAAAATTTTATAAAAAAATCATTATAAATATTTATCGAATTAGGTCATCAAATTGAACAACATAAAGAGAATTAGGCTCCACACAAAGATAATATTTATGTAAGCTTGTTGTGTTGTTTTCATGGAAGTAGGATTTGAAGAACAAGCTTCAATCAGGCATCAACATTATAAGAAAAATGAGTAATCATAATCAAATATTTATGATTAAAATGATTATTTATAACTAAAACAGACTAATAGCGACTAAAATAGATTATTTACAATTAAAAAATAATAATAAATAAGTAGTTTTTTTGTAGTGTAATTCTAAAGGTGAAGGAGATTAAGAATGCTAATTAAAGCTACCTGCATGTTTTTTATTTGGGATATTTCATTTCAAGCTTCTGTTATCCTATAAGGTCTAGCAGAAGCTGAGAAGTAGTACTGTTAGGTTTACATATAAGTTTTACTAAAAAATACACGTTGACATGACTTAATATAATATGTCAGATTTATTTTACAATAAAATGAATTTTAGAAATCGATAA
This sequence comes from Platycarya longipes, assembly GCA_036559045.1. NCBI lineage: Eukaryota > Viridiplantae > Streptophyta > Magnoliopsida > Fagales > Juglandaceae > Platycarya > Platycarya longipes. The sequence goes on from CM071797.1 coordinate 42,093,664, forward strand.
ATCTCGTTAAACTAAATCAATATTATATATATATATATATATATATATATATATATAAACTCTATTACCAATCTCATTAAAGGTACTCAAGGAAAAATAGATAAAACTTATGAATATAAAAAAGATGAGGGGAAAATGCACATTTTTAAATAAATATTGGGAGGACAATGGGGTTTATTTAATTTTTGAGACAAGAAAACTTACTTTTGTAAATTTATTTTAAGAAAAATTAAGAGAATATAAATTAAGCTAAATGAAAAATACGTTTAGCAAAAACTTTTAGAGGAAGATGTGGTTAATTTTAATTTGTTGTGGATAATATAATTACTTTTATGAATTAATTGGGAAAACAAATCAAGAGGATAACTACATTCAAAGAACTTTGAGTCATCCGAACATTGTATAGCAGTATACGTACTCTCATCTTGTTTTCTTAAATCTGGCATTGCAAAATGATAATGATAATTAATGGGTATACAGTAATATGGCACAACCCAGCCCAACATAGTAATATGGGTCCAATCCCTTGACTCTCACATGGGCCTTTGAAATCTAAATATCATGGAGCGACATCATTATTTTAAGAATGTCTAGTGTATCCTCGTCGGGTTGTCATTATAATGTAATGATGTAGTACTATTGTCCATACCAATCACTAGATCAATGCAAAATTTTTAAATAATATATTCAATGTCGATGGATAATGACAAATCAACATAATAGGATACGAGCACATTGACACTATGGTATTCAACAATTTTCTTATATTAGTAAATTCATTATCTTAAACCGACTCAAAGATGAAAAGTTTTAACTTAATTCACTACAAAAAAAAATTGAGTATTTGTGACCAATTATTTTCTGTCAAAATGGTTATTTTATGTCAATTTTCACAACAAATAGTTATGTTGGCAGAGAATAGTTGGCTACAAATACCCAATTTTCTTGTAGTGATTGTTTAGTTCTATTTGAAAAAAAAAATACTTGATTTGATGGTTTTATTTGCAAAAATACATATATAATACAAATAAATTATATCAATGATTGCGCATTGTAAGAAAACTATTTATCAATGTTCAGCTATTTTCTATCAAAATGATTATTCCTAACCAAAATGAATCTATTTTAGCAGCAAATACTTAATATATTTGCCGTAAATAATCCGTCATGAATATATATATATTTTTGTAGTGGTTATATCCTTATAGCTATATTATTAATGAAAACATCATTTAGATAATTGATATTCATAACCATAACAGATAAATGTATGTATACTACTTTCTCATTTTATACCCAAACCTTTAATAAAAATTGATAAGATTACTAAATAAAACACATCTAAAGAAAAAGATTAAAAAACATATATAAGATCATGAGTACGAAGATATAATATGATAGAACTTCCCCAATGAGAATCATGATTAGGTATTACGTTACATTAGATATTAGTTCGCTCGTAGGCTATTATTTTTTATGACCAAAAGTAATTTGATCAATAGAAATATACAAGTCAATTGCGAGTTAACTAAACTGGTATTGTCATGATATCCTATTGTACTGATTGATGAGTTAGGTGGTACTGTTAATTAGTCCTTAGATTGATATTGTAGTACCCTATACGGATTTATTATTTGGATGGCAATAATGCCTTTTGGGAAATGATAGATACAAATTAAAATATATAAGTTTCAAGCAAGTTTTTATAAAAAAGTAGATCCCAAGTTAAAAAGTGCAAAAAAAAAAAAGTTATTATTTTTTAATAAGATTTATTTTTTTACAAAGATTTGTCTTATTTATAATTTTTAATTTAATATTTAAAAGAAACGCCGAACTAATCCTTTGATCCAGCATGGGACCCGAGTTTGTGTAGAATGCCACCAACCCTCCTTTTCATCTGTATACGTATCTTATGGCACGCTCCAACCCTACTGTACGATAAGCCAGTTAGTAACAGACCAACTGCAAGAAAGAGATCGTCCAAACAATATTTTTGGGAATGGAAAAAATGATAAAATACAAGTAGTCATGGGAAGGCGTCTTAATTCTTTTCTAATCTATAATTATAGGAACTCATCGAATTATTATATGTATTTCAGAAAGTGAGCATTAAATTTTGGGGTGGAGGGGGGCGATCATGAAAAAGACACGTGAAATGGAATCAATCAGCATATGTTTATGTATATATCTATAAATAACAACCTTAATGCTGACATGACAACCTTATATCCAAAACCACAAATATTGATCCATCAAAGAACAACAACTTTATGTAACATGCACGATATCAATATGGAAGCCCTTGGCAGGTTGCAGTCACTTGTCTGTCTCACTGTCTATCTTGTTAATCAAGAATCCCTAAGTTCACCTTAGACGCAAAAATGACATGGTAGCAATACCTCTATCCCCTCCTCTCCCTTTATAAGCGTGCGTTGGCCAGTGATCTTCCACGACTGCAACAAGCTAGAAACTGAAAGCAAGACAAACACAAATTAACAAGTTTGATATTTGGGAGCAGTGAAAGTTCAGTGTGAAAAAATGGATTCTTGGGTTCGAGTTCTTCTTTTGGTGTGCCTTTTTCCAGCCTTCATAGAGTGCAGGGTTCGACACTACAAGTTCAATGTAAGTAGATTAAATCATTCTTCTTCCCTCATTCTGAATAGAATTATCATTGTTCTGAAAGATAGATAAAATTTTATCATGAGGTATTAATTGATCTTGTCACCTTTTACTTAATTTGGATGGAAAATTAGTCTATCATATATCATGATTTACATGATAACCTATCACCTAATTAAAGAAAATAGAAGTAAAAAAAGAAGTAGTACATGGAAGGTACATCCACCCTCTAGTTGTTACCACATCTATAACCAACTTGATCAGGAAATCGATCTTTTTTTGTTGCAAAATATATTTCTACTTAAATTGTTGATTGTGCTAATTCTGGTTAACTTCATGTGATTAGGTGGTGATGAAGAATTCCACCAAACTGTGCTCGACTAAGCCCACTGTGACAGTAAATGGGCAGTTCCCAGGACCCACCCTATATGCTAGGGAAGGTGACAATGTGCTTGTGAAGGTCGTCAACCATGTCAAATACAATGTCACCATCCACTGGTAATTAAGCTATTAATAATTAAACTATCTACCTACTTTGTAAGTACGTACTCTATACACTACAATAAAATTGTTTAGATGTGGCGACTAGTACTTTCTGTCCAAATCAATCTATTTTAATTATAAATAATCATTCTTATCGCATATAATTTGTCACAAATGGTCATTTATATATTACTTAAATTCCTATATATAGAGATCCAAATTAATCTTGATCACATATTTGTTTCCATATTTATTTTTGCAGGCATGGTATTAGGCAACTCAGAACAGGGTGGTCAGATGGTCCAGCATATATTACTCAATGTCCAATCCAGCCAGGCCAAAGTTACGTCTACAATTTCACCATAACTGGCCAAAGGGGCACACTTCTTTGGCATGCACATATTCTTTGGCTAAGGGCGACGGTCCATGGTGCCTTGGTCATCTTGCCTAAGCTTGGTGTCCCATATCCCTTCCCCAAACCCCACAAGGAAATCGTTGTTGTACTAGGTGTGTATAATTCAAAAAATAACATCCATTTCCAGCTTTGTTAACAATATAATTAATATGACGTCACGGGACACTAAGAACGTGCATATATTGCAGCTGAATGGTGGAAATCGGATACTGAAAATGTGATCAACCAGGCTCTTCAGGGAGGATTAGCACCAAACGTCTCGGACGCTCATACCATTAACGGCCATCCAGGGCCAGTTCCCAACTGTTCCTCACAAGGTACATATATAATAAAGAAGAGTAGTACTACATGTACCTATATACATGACTTTTATTGACAAGATCTATTTGGTTAGTTTTCTTATGAAATTTAAAATTTAAAATTTTACATTTAATATTTTTCAACGTATCTGATATATACGTGGATAAGTTTGTTTTTTTTGTAAGTTTTTCTTAAGTACATTTAACATTTTCCCGTAAGGATATTCATGAAACTTGTTGTATGATTAGTTGTAAAAGGTTTTGGGCAACTTTGTCTTAATCATTCGCAGGTGGGTTCAAGCTGCCAGTCCAAAATGGTAAGAACTACTTGCTGCGCATAATCAACGCTGCGCTCAATGAAGAGCTGTTCTTCAAGATTGCCGGGCACCAGCTCACGATTGTAGAAGTTGATGCTACCTACGTGAAACCAGTGAAGCTTGACACAATCGTGATTGCCCCTGGCCAAACCACCAATGCTCTTTTAACAGCTAATCAAAACTCCGGCAAGTTCTTGGTATCTGCTTCTCCGTTCATGGACTCGCCCATCGCCGTCGATAACCTCACGGCAACAGCCACTTTGCACTACTCAGGCACACTTGCTAATGCCCCAACAACTCTTACTACTCCACCTCCACAAAACGCCACTGCAGTTGCAAACAAGTTCATAAATTCTCTACGAAGCCTTAATTCGAAAAAATACCCAGCCAAGGTTCCTTTAAAAGTTGATCGTAAACTTTTCTTCACCGTGGGGCTAGGAATCAACCCATGTCCGACATGCAAAGCCGGCAATGGAAGCCGGGTAGTGGCAAGTATCAACAATGTCACATTTGTTATGCCCACCACTGCCCTACTTCAAGCACATTACTTCAACACTCGTGGGGTGTTTACCACCGATTTTCCTGGCAACCCGCCACATCAATTTAACTATACTGGGACACCACCATCAAGCTTACAAACCACTAATGGCACAAAGGTTTATAGATTACCTTACAACTCTACAGTTGAACTTGTCATGCAAGATACTGGTATCATTTCCCCTGAGAACCATCCAGTTCATCTTCATGGGTTTAATTTCTTTGCCGTTGGTAGGGGACTTGGGAATTATAACCCAAAGACCGATCCTAAAAAATTTAACCTGGTCGATCCTGTTGAAAGGAACACCATTGGTGTGCCAACCGGTGGATGGGTAGCAATCCGATTTCGTGCAGATAATCCAGGTAGATCAGTTTATGAATTTATTTTTATGTAATTATTTTGTAACTAAGCTATTTTCCTAAATTAAACATGTTTTCATCCTTTGTACGATTGTAGGAGTTTGGTTCATGCATTGTCATTTGGAAGTGCACACAACATGGGGGCTTAAGATGGCATTCTTGGTGGACAATGGCAAAGGTCCCAATCAATCACTTCTTCCTCCTCCAAGAGATCTTCCAAAATGCTAAGCTATGCACAAGATTTTGTCGCATTAAGACTAGAGAAATCTCCAACAAGAAAAAGTTGGAAGATAATACGTACAGAGATAACAGGGCGGGGCGAAGAAGAGGATCAAGAACTACATCGATAATTAATAAACAAGTTAGATCTAAGATTCAATTGGTTTTAGAGGAAATGAAATTTGTTTTTAATTAGTTGAGTAAATTGGAATTAATAAATAAGTACGTTTGAATAAAATGCTCGAGCATTTTTGTTGTGGGGATACAATATGCCTTTAATTTGTTTGTGGTAGGATGTAAAATGTACTTTTTTGAAGCCAGAGAAGTGAATATATATTGCAATAATTTGTTTGTCCAAATTATTTTGTTATCTTATAAACATTTTAAAGATATATATATATTTTCGTAAGTCACTTGCCTAGTATTTTCTTTATAAAAAGTTCTATGTATCAGAGTGATCTCATTAATTCTAAATTTTTCCACTATATTTAATGAGGCCGTGGCAGTATCCAACATTTTTGAATTTTTATTTAATAAAATTAAAGACGACTCAAGAGTGATAAAAATGTCACACTCTATGTAGTAAAATAAATATGAGATAATTAAAAGTGTGATGGGTAACATTATTTTTTTTAGGATAATGTTATATACAGTCTAAAAAAGTAGACTTCTTTACAATCCAAGCAATAAATAAATAAATAAATCTCTATTTTAGAATGAAATTGATTAAAATATTCTTATTTACAGATAAAAAATTTTAGAAATTTATTTCATTTAATCATAAAATAATAACAATTTTATGTGAACTGCATTGCAATCTATTAAATATAGACTGTAAAAAGAATTATTCTTTTTTTTAATATATAATATTGTGGAGTACTCTTGTATGCAGATCGCTGTAGACATGATCAAGTATATCTCCCAATAAGGGAAGTATATGAGTAATTACGTACATAGATCTAGCGTCCAATTTCTGTCAATAAAGAAATAATACGAGGCCCATTTGGCATATATATATATATATATATATATATATATATATAATACTATATAGTTTGGAGGCTACGTACGTAAACTAATAAATAAGGATAGCTTCAATGATACAGATAAAATTTATTCATGACTACTAATATAGATTTTTAGCCTCGCAATCGGTTGAGAAGCACTATCACATAAATGACAAGCTTTATGACGTTACTTCCCAAATATAGTACTTTATTTCCACGGCCGATTAAGAAATTACGATCTTTATCTTTCTTAGGATTCGATCATTAAAATTAGTGAAACGATATTTATAATCGTAAAATGTATAAATTATATTATAAATTAATTTTTTTTATAAAATATTAAATATAGAACCCACATGATAAAAATTAATTTTTTAATAATGATTTTATTTTACTTCAAAATGATGATGTGATATTGACATACTCTACGACTATATTTAGGATTATTCTTTAAAATTATACTACAGGAGAGATCCTTAACTATTAGTTGACATACATACATGCTAGCACTACGAGAAAAATAGGTAATAGTGATTCAACATTTGTGACGAAAACAACTATTAATGATTAGAACAGACTATTAGCAACTAGAATAAATTATTTACGACTAATAAATGTTAGTAAATAAGTAGTTTTCTTATAGTGTAGCCAGCGTTTATAAACAATAGATTGTGAAGTTCTAGACACAATCCACCAATGGGTTTTGGCAAAGTACAAGTACACAAACATAACTGTTTTACAACTTTTATATAACTCTAATATATATATATATATTGTATCGACAAGGGAATTTGATCATCTTCCAGTAAGGAAGATGAATGAATAGTAACTTTCAGAAGGAAAGTTACTGGAAATGATTCTGGTCCAAGTGTTTTTCTTGGATCAGAGGGATCAAAATCAACTTTCAGAAGGAAGGTTGATGGCTTAGTAACTTTCAGTGGGAAAGTTACGGATTTGAAAACTTCCTGAAAGGAAGTCTGAAAATTTACTGGAAGATGATCAAATTCCCTTGTCGATACCTCTGGTCTTGACAAGTTCAAATTTTTCTTACTTGATTAATTTGTTGAAATATTTTATTTTAACAAATTCAAATTTATTCTCTGCATCCCATGCAGATTTGATTCAGAAAAACTATTTTCCTGAAATGGTTTTTCTTTCTTTTTATCGTACTGGAATCGGAACTGCCATATCCCGATTTCATAAAACTATTCTGGTATTGACTCACGATGAGCCAATATCTCCTCCTTTAAAATTCTTGGTTCTTATTCCAACCAAGAATCTTTTCAGAAAAATCTTTTCAGATTTTCATTCCAGGCTGAAGATGAAGAAGATGAACACTTCATTCTTTTTCGCCCGGGAAGAGTTGAGAAGAAGAGTTGAGAAGAAGATCAACAGAAGATCAGTCAGCAGAAGAAGACAAAGATGTCCCTACTGCCGACACCTTCGGAGATCCGGTCAGCAGATGAAGACAAGATGTCCCCACTGCCGACACCCCTTGAGCCAGTCAGCACTAGAAGACAGAAGATCTTTCGGTGCAGACATCATGAGTGCCTGTCAGCCCCAACTTTCGGCGCCGACAGCTTTTTCTTTTACTTTTGTAAAAGTAATTCACGCGGTGTGAATTACTATTTGCTTTTTACTTTCGGCTACTTTCGGCCGCTTTTGCTTTTGTTTGTCTCCCGTGATTTACGGGACTTGTCTTTTGTAAAGCCTCTCCGTCTATATAAGGAGAGTTTAGTTTTCATTTGAAGGCAGAACCAGTTCTACTCCCTTTCTTCTATAGAGAGAACTCGTATCTCCTCCAAGAGTGAATCTTGTGAGTCTTGAGTGAAGAGCTTGTCTAGACGACAACTCTTATGAGTAAATCTTGTGAGAGAAATCTTGTGAGATTTCAAATTTCTGTAAATTTTGTAATTTCTGTTAATACAATGAATAATGTTTATTTCATGTTCATTGTCTGTGCCTTACATGGTCGGCCTTGCCGCCTGTTTAGTTATTTTCTTTTATTTTCTCATGTAATGCATGCATTGGTCGGCACTGCCGCCTCTTAACTGTTGCATGTTTATTTTCTGTTCATCATCTCTCTGCTTCTCTCGCTCCTGTTCCTTTCTCTTTCTTTCTTTTGTTCTTCTGCTCTCTCTTCCTCCTCTGCTTAATTTCATATTTCTCTGTATCTATTTTATGCTTCCGCTTCTTTTATCCTTAAATGGTATCAGAGCCTAAAATAGAAGGGGTAAAAGAAGAAGGAAGAACTGTATTAACACTATGTTGATACAGTTGTTGATATAAAGATACAGACTCTGGAAAGTCTGTAGACTCATACTCTACAGGAGAGTAGGACTCTGGCTCAACAGGAGAGTATTCATACTCTTCCTCATCTTTGGGGATTCTTTCTTCATAAATTTTTCCATCAATTTCTAGCTCATAAGAAGAGTACTCGTACTCATTCTGATAATCTCTATCGTAACTATTTTCATAGTTACGCTCATCATACTCAAACGTATCAGGTGGTTCACCTGATCCGATGCTCTCTGATGAATAGGATCTATACATCCTGTTCACCTTGATAAAAACTAAAAAGACTCGGGTACACCTAGGTACTCAGTTTCCTATTCTATACTATTTGCACAGATAACAAATACCCTAAACCCGGCTTATGGTCCTTAACCTAGGAACACAGTATAGCCACCCTTTTTTGCCTTAATGCCTAAACGCCTACCCGGCTAAACGGCTGCGGCTTCCACGGGTTACCCTCTTGGTTCCTATTTACTCGACGTGCGGATGGGAAGGTACACAACAGTATAAAATAAAAAACACAAGCACTAGTGATACAGAGTATCTCTAGTAATTATCAAGATAAAAAAGAAATATAAATTAATTCAACAGTAAGCAACAGAACCGGAAAATGGCTCTGATACCATTTGGGGAAGAGGAAGCGGAAGTAGGGAGACAGATACAGAGAAATATGAAAATAAGGGCAGCAGAACAAAAGAAAGAGAAGGAAGCAGCTTTCATCAAAAAAGCAGAAAAGAAAAATAGAAAAATAGAAGAACAAAAGAAAGAGAATGATAAATTTCACTGTCAATTTCCATCTCGGAAATTGACTGTATTTCATCTTCCAGTGGGGAAGATGAATCAATAGTATCTTCCTGGGGGGAAGATACATCAATAGTAACTTTCATTTCGAAAGTTACTGATCTATCAACTTCCTGGAAGGAAGTTGATCCTCTTTTAACTTCCAGTGGGGAAGTTAAAAGGCTCAAGTCAATTTCCTGAGGGGAAATGGAAATTGACTGTCTGTCATCTTCTATCGCAGAAGATGACTGAATAGTAACTTCCTGGAGGGAAGTTACCAATCTGTCAACTTCCAGTGGGGAAGTTGACTGTCGTTCATCTTTCGGAAAGAAAGATGAAAGACTCTCACTGTCAATATCCTGGAAGGATATTGACTGTTTATCATCTTCCAGTGGGGAAGATGAATCAATAGTATCTTCCATCTCGGAAGATACTGGTCTATCAACTTCCTGGAGGGAAGTTGATATCATGGTAACTTCCAGTGGGGAAGTTACCTGCCGTTCATCTTCCGGAAAGGAAGATGAAAGACTATCACTGTCAATTTCCTGGAAGGAAATTGACTGTTTATCATCTTCCAGGAGGGAAGATGATTGATTTGTAACTTCCAGGAGGGAAGTTACAGTTACGTTATCTTCTAGGAGAGAAGATAACCAAGCAGTATCTTCCATCTCGGAAGATACTAATCTGTCAATTTCCTGTAAGGAAATTGATCTTCCTTTAACTTCCAGTGGGGAAGTTAAAAGGTCTAGGTCATCTTCCAGGAGGGAAGATAACCACTCAGTATCTTCTATTTCAGAAGATACGAATTTTTCAACTTCCTGAAAGGAAGTTGATCCTCTTTCAACTTCCAGTGGGGAAGTTGAAAGGCTCAAGTCAATTTCCTGGGAAGAAACGGAAATTGACTGCTTGTCATCTTCCATCGCAGAAGATGACTCAATAGTATCTTCCAGGAGGGAAGATACATTTAGGTCAACTTCCAGTGGGGAAGTTGACTGTCTTTCAATTTCCTGAAGGGAAATTGAATGACTAATTTCATTGTCAATTTCCATCTCGGAAATTGACTGTATTTCATCTTCCAGTGGGGAAGATGAATCAATAGTATCTTCCTGGAGGGAAGATACATCAATAGTAACTTTCAAATTCAAAGTCAACTTCCCTACTGGAAGTTGACACAAAGGTATCTTCCCCTCTGGAAGATACTATTCAATCATCTTCCCTCCTGGAAGATGATAAACAGTTAATTTCCGAAATGGAAATTAACAGTGATAGTCATTTAACTTCTTTTCAAGAAGTTAAACGACAGTCAACTTCCCTACTGGAAGTTGACAGAGAAGTATCTTCCCTCCAGGAAGATACTATTGATTCATCTTCCCCACTGGAAGATGAAATACAGTCAATTTCCCTCCAGGAAATTGACAGTGAAATTCGTCATTCAATTTCCTTTCAGGAAATTGAAAGACAGTCAACTTCCCCACTGGAAGTTGACAGATCAGTATCTTCCCTTCTGGAAGATACTATTGAATCATCTTCCCCACTGGAAGATGATAAATGGTCATTTTTCGAAATGAAAATTGACCAAGAAAGTCATTCAATTTCCTTTCAGGAAATTGAACGACAGTCAACTTCCCCACTGGAAGTTGACCCTGATGTATCTTCCTTTCTGGAAGATACTATTGAATCATCTTCCCCACTGGAAGATGATAAACAGTTAATTTCCTCCCAGGAAATTAACAGTGATAGTGTTTCATCTTTCTTTCCGAAAGATGAAAGACAGTCAACTTCCCCACTGGAAGTTGACAAAGAGGTAACTTCCCTCCAGGAAGTTACTATTAAGTCATCTTCTGCGATAGAAGATGACAGACGGTCAATTTCCGTTTCTTCTCAGGAAATTGACTTAAGCCTTTCAACTTCCCCACTGGAAGTTGAAAGAGGATCAACTTCCTTTATACAGAGAAATATGAAATTAAGCAGAGGAGGAAGAGAGAGCAGAAGAACAAAAGAAAGAAAGAGAAAGGAACAGGAGCGAGAGAAGCAGAGAGATGATGAACAGAAAATAAACATGCAACAGTTAAGAGGCGGCAGTGCCGACCAATGCATGCATTACATGAGAAAATAAAAGAAAATAACTAAACAGGCGGCAAGGCCGACCATGTAAGGCATTGAAATCTAAGAAGAAATTTAAACAGAAATTTAAATTCTTCTTTATAATTACAAAAATTACAAAAAATTTCCGAATTTGGAAAATTTAGAAAAGAAAATTCTTGAGGGAAGAAGATTCACTCAAGGCTCACAAGATTTCACTCTTGGACTCAATGAGAACAAGCTCTCAAGGTCGAAGCTCTCTTTCTTAGACGAGTTCTCTCTCTCAAACCAGTTCTGATTACAAATGAAATCAAACTCTCCTTATATAGACGGAGAGGCATTACAAAAGACAAGTCCCGATAATCACGGGAGACAAACTAAAGTAAAAGCGGCCGAAAGTAGCCGAAAGTAAAAAGCAAATAGTAATTCACACCGCGTGAATTACTTTTACAAAAGTAAAAGCTGTCTGGGCTGACAGGCACTCATGATGTCTGCACCGAAAGATCTTCTGTCTTCTAGTGCTGACTGGCTCAAAGGTGTCGGCAGGTGGGGACATCTTGTCTTCATCTGCTGACTGATCGAGGGAAGACAGACACTGTCGTCTGTTCTTCTGCTGATCTTCTTCTCATTCTTCCCGGGCAAAAGGAATGAAGTCTTCCATTGGAGAAGTCTTCGTCTTCTTCAGGGAGGTGGACTTTGACTGTGTTGGGAAACACAGAATCTGGGTTCTTGGTTGAAAACCAAGAAGGCTTTAAATAATGAAATCGAAATGGAAATGTTCCGATTCCAGTACGATAAAAAGGAAGAAAAACCATTTCAGGAAAATAGTTTTTCTGAATTAAATCTGCATGGAATGCAGAGAATAAATTTGAATTTGTTAAAATAAAATATTTCAACAAATTGAATGAATAAGAAAAATTTGAATTTGTTAAGACCAAATGTCTTAACAAAGGAATAAGATTAGTAATTTCCAAAATGGAAATTACTCGGAATTCTTCTGTTCCAAGAATTGTTCTTGGAGCAGGGTGACTCAATTTATCTTCCAGTAAGGAAGATGAATGAATAGTAACTTTCAAAAGGAAAGTTACTGGAAATGATTCTGGTCCAAGTGTTATTCTTGGATCAGAGGGATCAAAGTCAACTTTCAGAAGGAAAGTTGATGGCTTGGTAACTTTCAGTGGGAAAGTTACGGATTTGAAAACTTCCTGAAAGGAAGTCTGAAAATTTAAATAGTCAATTTCCTGGAAAAGAAAGGAAATTGACTGTATGTCATCTTCTGGGAAAGAAGATGACTCTATAGTATCTTCCTGGGGGGAAGATACACCAATAGTAACTTCCTGGAGGGAAGTTACAATCAGGTCAACTTCCAGTGGGGAAGTTGACTGTCGTTCAATTCTCTGAAAGAGAATTGAATGACAATTTTCACTGTCAATTTCTTGGAAGGAAATTGACTGTTTTATCATCTTCCTGGAGGGAAGATGATCAATAGTATCTTCCTGGGAAGGAAGATACATCAATAGTAACTTTCTTTTGAAAGTTACTGATCTATCAACTTCCTGAAGGGAAGTTGATCCTCCTTTAACTTCCAGTGGGGAAGTTAAAAGGTTTCCGGTCAATTTCCAGAAGAAGAGGAAATTGGCACAGTAGTATCTTCTATCGCAGAAGATACTGATCTGTCGACTTCCTGAAAGGAAGTTGATAAAATGGTAACTTCCTGTGGGGAAGTTACTTGTCGTTCATCTTCCGGAAAAGAAGATGAAAGACTTTCACTGTCAATATCCTGGAAGGATATTGACTGTTTATCATCTTCCAGTGGGGAAGATGATTTAATAGTATCTTCTTGGGAGGAAGATACATTAATGGTGACTCCCAGGAGGGAAGTCACAATTTGGTCAACTTCCAGTGGGGAAGTTGACTGTCGTTCAATTTCCTGAAAGGAAATTGAATGACAATTTTCACCATCAATTTCCTGGAAGGAAATTGACTGTATATCATCTTCCAGTGGGGAAGATGAATCAACAGTATCTTCTATCTCGGAAGATACTGATCTATCAACTTCCTGAAGGGAAGTTGATCCTCTTTTAACTTCCAGTGGGGAAGTTAAAAGGCTCAAGTCAATTTCCTGAGAAGGAAAGGAAATTGACTGTCTGTCATCTTCTATCGCAGAAGATGACTCAATAGTAACTTCCTGGAGGGAAGTTACTTCTTTGTCAACTTCCAGTGGGGAAGTTGACTGTCGTTCATCTTTCGGAAAGAAAGATGAAAGACTATCACTGTCAATATCTTGGAAGGATATTGACTGTTTATCATCTTCCAGTGGGGAAGATGATTGATTTGTAACTTCTAGGAGAGAAGTTACAGATATGTTATCTTCTAGGAGAGAAGATAACCAAGCAGTATCTTCCATTTCGGAAGATACTAATCTGTTAATTTCCTGAAGGGAAATTAACCTTCCTTTAACTTCCAGTGGGGAAGTTAAAAGGTCTAGGTCATCTTCCAGAAGGGAAGATAACCACTCAGTATCTTCTATTTCAGAAGATACTAATTTCTCATCTTCCTGGAGGGAAGATGATTTTTCTTTAACTTCCAGTGGGGAAGTTAAAGGACTCAAATCAATTTCCTGAGAAAGGGAGGAAATTGATTGTATGTCATCTTCTGGGAAAGAAGATGACTCTATAGTATCTTCCTGGGAGGAAGATACTTTAACAGTGACTTCTAGAAGGGAAGTCACACTTTTGTCAACTTCCAGTGGGGAAGTTGACTGTCTTTTAACTTCCTGAAGGGAAGCTAAAGGACAAATTTCTCTGTTAATTTCCATCTTGGAAATTAACTGTTTATCATCTTCCAGGAGAGAAGATGATTGAACTGTATCTTCTAGGAGGGAAGATACATCAATAGTAACTTTCATCTCGAAAGTTACTGATCTGTCAACTTCCTGAAAGGAAGTTGATCTTCTTTCAACTTCCAGTGGGGAAGTTGAAAGGCTCAAGTCAATTTCCTGGGAAGAAACGGAAATTGACTGCTTGTCATCTTCCATCGCAGAAGATGACTCAATAGTAACTTCCTGGAGGGAAGTTACCTCTTTGTCAACTTCCAATGGGGAAGTTGACTGTCGTTCATCTTTCGGAAAGAAAGATGAAAGACTTTCACTGTTAATTTCCTGAGAGGAAATTAACTGTTTATCATCTTCCAGTGGGGAAGATGATTCAATAGTATCTTCCTGAAGGGAAGATACTTCTCTGTCAACTTCCAGTGGGGAAGTTGACTGTCTTTCAATTTCCTGAAAGGAAATTGAATGACAATTTTCACTGTCAATTTCTTGGAAGGAAATTGACTGTATTTCATCTTCCAGTGGGGAAGATGAATCAATAGTATCTTCCTGAAGGGAAGATACATCAAGGTCAACTTCCAGTGGGGAAGTTGACTGTCGTTCAATTTCCTGAAAGGAAATTGAATGACTTTCTTGGTCAATTTTCATTTCGAAAAATGACCATTTATCATCTTCCAGTGGGGAAGATGATTGAACAGTATCTTCCAGGAGGGAAGATACATCTGTGTCAACTTCCAGTAGGGAAGTTGACTTTGAATTTAATTCCTTAGCTAAAACAGTTAAGGAATTACAACAATGACCACCGCAAGAGCAGTCATGCTCAAATTCATCAGGATCTGATGATTCAGTTTCTGAAAGGGATTCAGAAGAACCGAATTCATTTTGATCTGATGAAGGCTCAAGATCTGATGGTTCAGATTCTTTGTGATGTAAAGAATCACTAGAATCAAACTCATTTCGATCTGTCTCTGAATTATTCAAGGAATATTCAGAATCATTTTTATTTGAAAAATCAGAACTAGACGAATCTGTCACAGAATGTTCCGGAGAATCACCCGTGATATACCCATCTATTTCCATTAAATTTGAAAAGGAATTTAAAATTTCATCATAAGGGATGAAATAAATTCCTGGTTTATCAAAATCAGGACAATTTTTTGAAATGTGACCCTTTAAACCACAATGGTAACATTTCCTTAAAGTCTTTTTAGAAGATTTAAAACATCTTCTATTTGAAGAAATTTTTAAAACTTTATCAGGACACATAGAAGAAATGTGACCTTTTCTTTTACAATTAAAACATTTTTTCGAAGAATATTCATTCTTCTCATGTCTTCTATTTTTCTTGTGCTTCCTTTTAAGAGGAGCACAGAAAAGTTTTACAGAATCTGTAGATTCATCCGAGGACTTATCTGCAGATACTGGAATAAAATCCTTTCTACTTTTATCAGGGATATTAGTAGAAGGTTTTAATTTAAAATCCTTTCTATTTTCATCGGAGATGATTATAGAAGGTTTTGATTTAAAATCCTTTCTGTTTTCACAAACTGTGACCACAGAAGGTTTTTCTTTTTCTAGCTGTACATCAGCTAGCATCTGATCAATCTTTTCCAGGAAACTTACAGGTTTTGAAATCTGTTTGTTTCTTGGTAAAAGTTTTTCTAAAATATTTTTCTCAGTAACAAGTTTAGAAAGACTTGCTGAGGCTTTTGAAGGCTTCGTTTCCGAAGGAAACTTGTCTTCAGCTCTTGAAGATAAAATTTTTAATTCATTTAAAAATTTATCTTTAAAATCAAGATTCTTAAAATCAAAATGATTTTGAAGAAAATCAAAGAATAGAATCTGCCTTTGTTGGGCAGTCATCCATTCTGTCCATTTACATCTAACCCTCTGTCTTTGAGGTAGACTAAAATATTTAGCATAAGCTAAATGCTTAGGCTTATTTTCTTTACTTTTAAAATTATTAAGTAAAGGTTCAAAATCAATTTTAAAAACTTTCTCAGAAGACTTAACAGAAAGCTTCTGGGTTTTTAAAAGGTTTTCAGATGGTTTTGAAATCATCTGGGGTTTAATCAGATTAATATTAGGTCTGGTGAAAGACTTAATACTAACTGGTAAAGAAGGGGTAAAAGAAGAAGGGAGAACTGTATTAACACTGTGTTGATACAGTTGTTGATACAAAGATACAGACTCTGGAAAGTCTGTAGACTCATACTCTACAGGAGAGTAGGACTCTGGCTCAACAGGAGAGTATTCATACTCTTCCTCATCTTTGGGGATTCTTTCTTCATAAACTTTTCCATTAATTTCAAGCTCATAAGAGTTGTACTCTTGCTCATATTCATCATTGTAACTATTTTCATAGTCACGTTCATCATACTCAAACGTATCAGGTGGTTCACCTGATCCGATGCTCTCTGATGAATAGGATCTATATATCCTGTTCATCTTGACTTAAACTACAGGAATTAGGGTACTTCCTATTCCTAAGTCTTTACTCTTATACCTATGGTACGGACAACTAAATGTCGAAAGGCGTCCGGATAACAGTCCTTATCTTAATCCCTAGAACACGATCTACCCCTAGAAATGCCTTTGGCCTACCCGGCACTAGCGGCTGATGAGGGTACCTTGGTTCTAAGGTCTCTAATCCTCGACTGACGGACTGGGGGCGTACACAACAGTATAAAAAAATAAAAACTTAAAAAAGGAGACTTAAATGCCTCTAGTAAAAATCAAGATAAAAGAAATATAAATTAAATTCAACAGTTAGCAACAGAACCGGAAAATGGCTCTGATACCATTTAAGGATAAAAGAAGCGGAAGCATAAAATAGATACAGAGAAATATGAAATTAAGCAGAGGAGGAAGAGAGAGCAGAAGAACAAAAGAAAGAAAGAGAAAGGAACAGGAGCGAGAGAAGCAGAGAGATGATGAACAGAAAATAAACATGCAACAGTTAAGAGGCGGCAGTGCCGACCAATGCATGCATTACATAAGAAAATAAAAGAAAATAACTAAACAGGCGGCAAGGCCGACCATGTAAGGCATTGAAATCTAAGAAGAAATTTAAGCAGAAATTTAAATTCTTCTTTATAATTACAAAAATTACAAAAATTTTCCGAATTTGGAAAATTTAGAAAAGAAAATTCTTGAGGGAAGAAGATTCACTCAAGGCTCACAAGATTTCACTCTTGGACTCAATGAGAACAAGCTCTCAAGGTCGAAGCTCTCTTTCTTAGACGAGTTCTCTCTCTCAAACCAGTTCTGATTACACATGAAATCAAACTCTCCTTATATAGACGGAGAGGCATTACAAAAGACAAGTCCCGATAATCACGGGAGACAAACTAAAGTAAAAGCGGCCGAAAGTAGCCGAAAGTAAAAAGCAAATAGTAATTCACACCGCGTGAATTACTTTTACAAAAGTAAAAGCTGTCTGGGCTGACAGGCACTCATGATGTCTGCACCGAAAGATCTTCTGTCTTCTAGTGCTGACTGGCTCAAAGGTGTCGGCAGGTGGGGACATCTTGTCTTCATCTGCTGACTGATCGAGGGAAGACAGACACTGTCGTCTGTTCTTCTACTGATCTTCTTCTCATAGCCAAAGACAAAGAGCCCCTGTTATTGGTTCACGCCATAATGGTATCAGAGACATCTTCTGGTTCTGGTTTTAACTGTTGAGTTCTATCTCCTCCTCCTCTTTTTCTTGACAATTTCCTAAGTTGCTCTTTCTCTTTCTATCTTGTTCTTTTATTTTATTCTGTTGCACTTTCTTCTCCAGCAGTCGAGGGCTGTTTACTTTAGAACCCTGTGTTACCGTTTGCCGAGGTAGGCGTTAGGTATTGATGGGAACGAAGAGTGAACAGTAAGGACATGAGTCTGTGAAGGTATGAGTTACCTGTGCAGCAGGGTAAGGTCAGAGACCTAGACATAGGAAGTACCTGAGCCCCTTAGTTAATTACCAAGAAGAACAGGATGTTTAGATCCAGTTCTTCAGTTAGTTCCAAATCAGGTAGATTGCCTGAAATTATTAATGAAGAAGATCAAAATTTTGATGAATTAATTAGGGACTTGTCCGGAAAGAGTTGGTCAGGCATAAGCAACCTGATTGTATGCTCCTCGATGTCTGATAGCCAAAGACAAAGAGCCCCTGTTATTGGTTCACGCCATAATGGTATCAGAGACATCTTCTGGTTCTGGTTTTAACTGTTGAGTTCTATCTCCTCCTTCTCTTTTTCTTGACAATTTCCTAAGTTGCTCTTTCTCTTTCTATCTTGTTCTTTTATTTTATTCTGTTGCACTTTCTTCTCCAGCAGTCGAGGGCTGTTTACTTTAGAACCCTGTGTTACCGTTTGCCGAGGTAGGCGTTAGGTATTGATGGGAACGAAGAGTGAACAGTAAGGACATGAGTCTGTGAAGGTATGAGTTACCTGTGCAGCAGGGTAAGGTCAGAGACCTAGACATAGGAAGTACCTGAGCCCCTTAGTTAATTACCAAGAAGAACAGGATGTTTAGATCCAGTTCTTCAGTTAGTTCCAAATCAGGTAGATTGCCTGAAATTATTAATGAAGAAGATCAAAATTTTGATGAATTAATTTTTGAAAAAGATCCCATGATTGAAATCAATCGATGGCGTTTGCCAAAGATTGGTATTGATTCTCTTTATGATAAAACATGGAGAGAAAAGGTTCACCTTACAGAATTCAATGTAAAAACTGTAGAGAGAACTTTTGGTATTTCAAAAACCCAAGAAAAATGCCGTCTGTTTCAACGCGATGTTGTAGCAGACATGAAGAAAAAAGAATTTTCATTCATGCATATTGCTTCTGTTCAAGTTGCAATAAAACCTCTAATGAGAAAAGGCATTAATGCCTCTGTGCTTCTGTGCTTGCGTGATGCAAGATTCAGAAATTTTGATGACAGTCAGTTAGGAATAGTCCAGGCTTCCCTTACTGAAGGACCTGTTCATTTTGATTGCTATCCTGATTTAACGATTGCTCTAGGAGATAAAAATATTCTTGATGTTTTAACTTTGAATATTTTAACTTCTGGTATTGATATGTCTGAAGGTAGTCAACCTTTATCCTTGATCTATAGAATCTATTATAGATTGATGAAGACCAGCCTTAACCCAAAGGCTAAACTTCATTCTTCTGCTGACCAAACCCTCCTGATACAGAGCTCTTCTACAAGCTCTGATGTCAGAATTCCCAAAATGATTTATTGGAAAGATGTTTCTCTTCCAGATGAATGGGTTCTTCCTCAGGAATTACTCCCAAGACAAGTAATGCCCCGTGATAGGGACGTTGACTTAATTCAACAGTATCTTGATGGTACTGTTAAAATCACCTTTGATAAACCTGAAAGAAGAAATTCTTTCACTGGTCCCAGATCTTCTACCTCTTCGGACCTAAGAAAAAGTAGAGATAAAAATCTCGAAACCTTCTTAGAAGATTCTGTTAAAATAACAGAGCCTAAACGTCCAATAATAATCCAAGAAATTCCCAAGGGAAATTCTTCAAAATTAAAAGGTGTCTCTTCAGAGTCACAAGTCACTTCTGCTTTCTACACTTCTAAGGATGACTTTGAAACATCCAAAAGAAAAGCAAAAAAGGAAGAAATCGAAGAAGACTCTAATGAGTCTCCAACGGCTTCGGATTTTGTTTTAAACACAGAGAATTTGCACCCACAATTAATGATGATGTGCAAACCTTTTAAAGTTGATTTTATTTCCTTATATGATGATTTTAATTCCATCCAAAACCGGCCAAAGCGAAAAGCTTATGCCCGAGATTTTAGTCTTCCTCAAAGACAAAGAGTTAGACGTAAATGGACAGAATGAATGTATGCTCATAACAGGCATATACTATTCTTTGATTTTCTTAAAAATCATTATGATTTTAAAAATTTTGATTTTAAAGAAAAATTTTTAAATGTTTTAAAATCTGAATTTATTAAAGAGGACAAAACTGTTTTAACCCAAAACCATCCTCCTTTGGATACTATTTTAGTCAATGTAAAAGGTTCTGAGGTTAAAGCTTCTCCTTTAAAATACCCAACTATTGAAGATCCTAAGTCTCCTTTAGCCCCTTTGGCTCATGAGACAAAAAAGATCGTTGAACAAAATAATTTTTCAAATATTGCTCTTCATAGTATTGGCCAACAATTAGACCGCATTGAAGAGAATTTAGAAAAACCCAAAATTATTTCTGATCTTAAAAATTCAAAAATCAAATTGATTGAAAAACCTTTGATTATTCTTCCTGAGAACAGACAGAAAATGGATTCTGCCAGTACTCTAGATAAAATTGATCAAATGTTAGCTGAAATAAAAATTGAAAAACAAAGATCAAAACCTTCTACTAGTGTCCTTGACAAAAGTAGAAAGGATTTTCCAGATTATATTTCAGTTAATACTACAGATGAATCCTCGGAGGATGATTCTGTCATTAATTCTGTTCTAAAACAGTTTTCATCGGAGCCAGCTGAGATAGCCAGACTCACCTCCACAAAACCTGTAGGTTTTGTGAAAAACTGGTTTTCAAGGCCAACTCCACCTGATTTAGCGATCGAAGAACGCATGTTCAGAGATCAGTTTTCAACAAATGCTGACAGGATATATGAGTGGAATATTGACGGACTTTCTGAACAAGAAGTTCTGAATATTCTACAAAGAATGTCCATGGTAGCAGATGCTTATGTTCAAAAAAGTATTTTACAACCCGACATTGTTTTAATGTTGGTTTCTGGTTTTACGGGTATGCTTCGATCTTGGTGGGATAAACACCTTACAGATCAAGCTAGACAAAGGATTCAATTTGCTGTCAAGCAAAATGATGATGGTACCCCTGTTTGGGATAACACTATAGGACGTGGGGTCACTGATGGTGTTAATACCTTAATTTACACGATTATTAAACATTTTATAGGAACCCCTTCAAATGTGACTAATCGTTTTTCTGATTATTTAAATAATTTAAGATGTCCAAATATGTCTGATTACAATTGGTATCAAACAGTTTTTATTTCACGTGTTTTAATGCGTGATGATTCTGATAAACCTTACTGGAAAGAAAGATTCATTGATGGTCTTCCCCGATTGTTTGCCATTAAGGTTAAGGAAGCACTACTTGATAGTACCGGTAGAATTGATTATGATAGTTACACCTATGGTGATATTACTAGCATAATCACGAAACTCGGTATAAGCATGTGCAATGATCAAAAGCTTATATCTCAACAGATGAAAGATAGAAAGAGAGCCAAATATGAAATGGGAAATTTCTGTATTCAATTTGGCCTTCCTCCTATTGCCCCATCTAGAGAAGCAAGAAAAAGACATATTAAAAAATTTTCTAGAAAACCTCACGGAGAATATTTCCTTAGAAAAAGAAAAACCCGTGCAGATGCTTTTAGAAAACCTTTTGAGCATAAAAGATTTTCTCATAAAAAATCTTTCCAAAAGAAAAACTCTGGTTCTAACCGGAGATGTTTTAAATGTGGTAACAAAGGACATTATGCTAATAATTGTCCAAATCCTCAAAAATCCACAAAATTAAAAAATAAGCTTAATGCTTTAAATATTAATGAAGATGAACAAAAGGAATTGTTTCAACTTGTTGATGACAATTCTGATTCTTTATCTTCAGACCGAGATGAATATAGTTCTAGTGATAGTGATTATCATTCAGAAACAGATTCATCTGGTAATAATATTAAGCTTGGCTGCAATTGCAGTGGTTCTTGTTGTAAACTTTCTGAAGATAAAACAATTAATGTTTTATCTAGAGAAGAAGAACAACAGAACCTTCTCCTTGATTTGATCTCTCGTCTTGAGAATGCTGAATTAAAAGAAAATTATTTAGCACAACTCAGAAAGACTATGGCCCCTAAAGAGCCATCTTCTTCTTCTCAAGAAAGGATCAGTTTTCAAGAAACATTAAAACGTTTTGATAAAAAACCAAAAAATGTTTCTACTAATGATTTAAAACATGAAATTAACATGGTCAAGCAAGAGATCATTGAACTCAGAACTGAGATTAATAATCTTAAACTTGAAAATGTAAATTTACAAAAAGATTTTTCATCTTTCAAAAAAGACATTGATCTTGCTAAAGAATTTGATCAAATTCCTTCTGATAATGAGGAAACAAAAGTCGATGATCAAAATGAATCCTCTGACAGTCCTAAAGCCATTTGTTTAATCAGACATTCCATACCCACTAAATGGTATGCCAAAGTCAAAATCAATGTTTGTAAAGAATTTGAATTTTCTGTGATTGCTTTGATTGATTCCGGATCGGATCTTAATTGTATCCGTGAAGGCTTGGTCCCAACCAAGTATTTTGAAAAATCTTCTGAGAAATTATCTGCAGCTAATGGCTCAAAGATGAAAATCAACTATGAGCTAAATGATGCCCATATCTGTCAAGATAATGTCTGTTTTCGTATCCCATCAGTCCTAGTCAAAAACATGACTTGGGATGTTATTTTAGGGATGCCTTTTATTACTTCTATTTGTCCTTTTCTGACTGAGAAAGATGGGATCACTACTGACCCCTTTGGACAAAAGGTCAAATTTAATTTTGTTTCTAAATTAGAAGCTGATCTCTCAAGAGAAAAAATTTCTTTGATTGCTGCTAAAGAACATCATTTACTCTCTCTTCAAAGCGAAGTAAGAGTTAGAAAAATTTCTGAGCAAATTGCTGAACCTTTAATGCATGCAAAAATTGAGGATTTTCAGAAGAAACTCAATTTTGAAATTAGTTCTGATCTTCCTAATGCTTTTTGGAATCGGAAAAAACATGAGGTCTCTCTGCCTTATATTAAAAATTTTTCAGAGAAAAACATTCCTACTAAAGCTCGGCCCATTCAAATGAATGCTGAAACTTTAGAATTTTGCAAAAATGAAATTAATGATCTTCTTCAGAAAAAATTAATCAGACATAGTAGGTCACCATGGTCGTGTGCTGCTTTCTATGTCCAGAAAAATGCTGAGTTAGAGCGTGGGTCACCTCGCCTTGTCATTAATTATAAACCTCTGAACAAAGTCTTAGAATGGATTAGGTACCCTATTCCCAACAAAAATGACTTAGTTAAGAGATTGAGTAAAGCTGTAGTCTTTAGTAAGTTTGATCTTAAGTCTGGATTTTGGCAAATCCAAATTAAGGAGACAGACAGATACAAGACCGCTTTCTGTACCCCTTTGGGTCATTACGAGTGGAATGTAATGCCATTCGGTTTAAAAAATGCCCCTTCTGAATTTCAAAATATTATGAACGATATTTTCAATAGTTTTTCCCACTTCACTATTGTTTATATCGATGATATCTTAATTTTCTCTAATTCTATTGATGATCACTGGAAACATTTATTGGCATTTCTTGATATAGCCAAAAGAAATGGACTAGTGGTTTCTGCTAAAAAGATTAAAATATTTCAAACCAAGATCAGATTCCTTGGTTATGATATCTGTGCCAACAAAATCAGACCAATCCAACGGTCAATAGATTTTGCTGAAAAATTTCCTGATGTCATCCTCGACAAAACCCAACTTCAAAGATTCTTAGGATCTTTGAATTATATTGCTGACTTTTATAAAGATTTGAGAAAACGGTGTCGTCCTCTCTTTAGAAGACTACAGAACAATCCTGATCCGTGGACTGAAATCCACACAAATCTAGTTAGGGAAATTAAGACATATGTCAAAACTCTCCCATGTCTTGGAATCCCTAATTCTGATTACTTTAAAATAGTTGAAACAGATGCCTCAGACATTGGTTATGGTGGCATTCTGAAACAATGTGTTTCACCAGGTTCATCCGAACAAATTGTTCGATTCCATTCTGGAACCTGGAATCATGCACAACTAAATTATAGTACTATTAAAAAAGAAATTTTATCTATAGTACTATGCATTTCAAAATTTCAGTCTGATTTATTAAATCAGAAATTTATTTTAAGAATTGATTGCAAAAGTGCCAAATTTGTTTTAGAAAAAGATGTTGAAAACATTGCATCAAAACAGATTTTTGCACGATGGCAAGCTATTTTAAGCATATTTGATTTTGATATTGAATATATTAAAGGATCGGAAAATTCCATTCCTGATTTTCTTACCCGTGAATTTTTGCAGAAAAAATGAGTAAGAAAAAGAAACCAGAGAAGCCTGAGTGCTCCCAGAAGCCCCCACTTCTCCCTGCACCTCCAGCTTCCCTTTTGTTACCTACTTCCCAAACGAAAGTAGCAAATAGATATACTATCCTAGGCACAATGCCTAGGCCAGTAACCCCTTCTTCTTTTGCAATGGCAGTCTCTATGCCTTATGATCCTTTGTCTAACCCTTTGGGTAAGACAAGGCCAAGATTTCCTGCTCCTAACAGAGCAGAAACTTTTCAAAAATCTTTTTATCAAAGTCTGTTTTATTTAGAAAATATTACAGATACTGATCCTTTTCAAATTGCATCTCATTATTTTTCGCCAGGATGGCACTGGGTTCCCAGAAACCCAGAGAAAGATTTAAAATTCTTCCTTGCTGTTCTTTCTCATACGGGATCGATCTCCTTAAAACCACTTTACGATAAAGTGGACCCCTCAAAGATCTTTTCCCATTCTTGTTTCTTCCTCAGGATTCTAACACCTGAGCAATGGGGAAAAAATCCAAATACTCTTAAAAGTATTCCGGATACCCAGATTCGATATAATTATCATGATTATATTGATGCCTGGCTCCATTTTC
Organism: Platycarya longipes; assembly: GCA_036559045.1. Taxonomy (NCBI): domain Eukaryota; kingdom Viridiplantae; phylum Streptophyta; class Magnoliopsida; order Fagales; family Juglandaceae; genus Platycarya; species Platycarya longipes. The sequence goes on from CM071797.1 coordinate 42,118,648, forward strand.
CCTTCTACCAAACACCAAGTATGTCTCATTCTTGGTTCTTTAATTTTGATAAAAAATTTGTTCCAAAGATCCCTCTTTGGTTCATCCAATGGTGGCAATCTTTTGGCCCCATTCCTGATATTTATCCTCTAGAACTTCAACCTGTTCTAGAACACATAAAATCTGTAACCCCAAAAATGGATTCCCCTCATTCTAAATTTCCTTTTTTAATCCATTTTTGTGCTCATTATAAAATTCCATGGATCCTAAATTCGACCTATGAGAAAAATGCGGATATTTTTACCCGCAGATTTTATGTTAAATATTGGGATAAAACCCAAATTCCTGATAATTTTTTGACTAAAGTCTTGAAAGATTTTCCTGGTCCTACACCCAATTTAAAAGACCGGGAGGAGTTTCCATCACCAAAGTCAAAAAATCAAATTGAGTTTCCTTTCCCTCTCCCTGAACTAAAGGACACTCCAAGTTCATCTTCCAAACAGAAGAAGAAGACTTCATCAGAAAAGAAGCCATCATCTTCTCCAAAGAAGAAAGATTCTGACACAGAAAGTTCAGCCTCTTCGAAGAAAGATTCTAAGAAGAAGCAAAACAGAGAAATGCTTGAGATTCTCAAGCAACAAATTGAAGGACAACATAATAACATGATGTTATTAAAAAAGTCCATTGAGCAAGAAGACAGCAGTGAGTCAGAAGAGTCAGAACACGACTCAGAAGACAACCTGTACAGATATTTTGGACACGACAAAGAATACTCTTCACCAGACCTTGGAGAGCCTTAATTGCCGGTCCAGTCAGCAGCCAAGACAAGATGTCCCCACTGCCGACACCAATTGAAGCCAGTCAGCACTAGAAGACAAGAGACTTTCGGTGCAGACTTTAGTAAAAGTAATTTACGCGGTGTAAATTACTGTTTACTTTTTCTTTTTTACTTTTGTAAAAGTAATTCACGTGGTGTGAATTACTATTTACCTTTCACTTTCGGCTACTTTCGGCCGTCCTTGCTTTTTGTTTGTCTCCCGTAATTTACGGGATTGTTCTTTTGTAATGCCTCTCCGTCTATATAAGGAGAGTCCATTTTCATTTTTAGGCAGAGCTAATTCCCACAACCCTTCTTGAGATAAGAAACTTGTAAGGAATCCTCTCGCCCAAATCTTGTGATCCTTGAGCCTTCTTCTTTCTCTTGTAAATCTTTTGATTAATAAAAATGATTTTCATTCTTCAAATCTTATTTTCATTATCTATTTTCTGCATTCATGCATACATGCATATGGTCGGCATAGCCGCCTGAACTGCATCTGGGTGCGGCAGACCTCCCATTAGGCTCCCCGGTTGCCACCCTTTGCCCTGCATTTGATTCATGCCATGCATCGGTCGGCTTTGCCGCCTATAAATGTTGCATAGTGCTGCATCATTCTCTTCTTCTTCTCTCTATCTCCAATTCCGCTTATTAATGGTATCAGAGCCTAAAATAGACTGCCGATCCTCTCACTCTTCCCAGTTGGGTACGGAGGGGCTCTCCTACGGCAGGTGCGTGCCCGCTAAGGTGCTAGGACACGTATGCTCTGGTAGGTACGGGTATGGGCCATGACGGGGAAAGCCGTCCCTCATACTTGGGGTGGTCCGCGTTGACCGTATGGACTTGTCCGGGTCCGGCCAGGGACTTGTCTGGAAAGAGTTGGTCAGGCATAAGCAACCTGATTGTATGCTCCTCGATGTCTGATAGCCAAAGACAAAGAGCCCCTCTATCATTGTTAATTTCCCCACTGGAAGTTGACAGAAAAGTAACTTCCCTCCAGGAAGTTACTATTGAATCATCTTCCCCACTGGAAGATGATATACAGTCAATTTCCTTCCAGGAAATTGACAGTGAAAGTCTTTCATCTTCCTTTCCGGAAGATGAACGACAGGTAACTTCCCCACTGGAAGTTACCATGATATCAACTTCCCTCCAGGAAGTTGATAGATCAGTATCTTCCGCGATGGAAGATACTATTGAGTCATCTTCCCCACTGGAAGATGACTTGAGCCTTTCAACTTCCCCACTGGAAGTTGAAAGAAAATCAACTTCCTTCCTGGAAGTTGACAGAAAAGTAACTTCCCTCCAGGAAGTTACTATTGAATCATCTTCCCCACTGGAAGATGATATACAGTCAATTTCCTTCCAGGAAATTGACAGTGAAAGTCTTTCATCTTCCTTTCCGGAAGATGAACGACAGGTAACTTCCCCACTGGAAGTTACCATGATATCAACTTCCCTCCAGGAAGTTGATAGATCAGTATCTTCCGCGATGGAAGATACTATTGAGTCATCTTCCCCACTGGAAGATGACCTGAGCCTTTCAACTTCCCCACTGGAAGTTGAAAGAGGATCAACTTCCTTTCAGGAAGTTGACAGATCAGTATCTTCCCTCCAGGAAGATACTATTCAATCATCTTCCCCACTGGAAGATGATATACAGTCAATTTCCTTCCAGGAAATTGACAGTGAAAGTCTTTCATCTTCCTTTCCGGAAGATGAACGACAGGTAACTTCCCCACTGGAAGTTACCATAATTTCAACTTCCCTCCAGGAAGTTGTTAGATCAGTATCTTCCGCGATGGAAGATACTATTGAGTCATCTTCCCCACTGGAAGATGATAAACAGTTAATTTCCGAGATGTAAATTAACAGTGATAGTCATTTAACTTCCTTTCAGGAAGTTAAACGACAGTCAACTTCCCCACTGGAAGATGACAGAGAAGTATCTTCCCTCCAGGAAGATACTGTTACTGTCTTTCATCTTTCGGAAAGAAAGATGAAAAACTATCATTGTTAATTTCCTGGGAGGAAATTAACTGTTTATCATCTTCCAGTGGGGAAGATGATTCAACAGTATCTTCCTGGAGGGAAGATACTTCTCTGTCAACTTCTTGGAGGGAAGTTGACTGTCTTTCAATTTCCTGAAGGGAAATTGAATGACAATTTTCACTGTCAATTTCCTGGAAGGAAATTGACTGTATTTCATCTTCCAGTGGGGAAGATGAATCAATAGTATCTTCCTGGAGGGAAGATACGTCAATAGTAACTTTCATTTCGAAAGTTACTGATCTGTCAACTTCCTGAAAGGAAGTTGATCCTCTTTCAACTTCCAGTGGAGAAGTTGAAAGGCTCAAGTCAATTTCCTGAGAAGAAACGGAAATTGACTGTCTGTCATCTTCCATCGCAGAAGATGACTTAACAGTAACTTCCTGGAGGGAAGTTACCTCTCTGTCAACTTCCAGTGGGGAAGTTGACTGTCTTTCATCTTTCGGAAAGAAAGATGAAAAACTATCCTTTCTTTCAATAATATATATATATATATATATATATTAGAGTTATGCCTAGAAAAATTAGTAAAAAGTTCAAAGATAATAATACTTTATTGAAGAGTTGTATAGACGAGTTTATATTTTTTGAATTATGTGATTGATGTCTGATGCGTATATAACAGCAAGATGGCAAATTACGGAGCGAGTGGGCAAGCGACGGGGGTATTTTTTATAAATTTTCTTAAATACGTCCGTACACATAGAATTCGTATAAGTACATATGATATAACCATAATTTTGATAATAGTGAAATTTTTGTTGCTCGTTCCCATGAATGTAGGCACACAACTGAATTATGTAAATTTCTGTGTGATTTTTCTCTTGTTTTCTTTTTTGATTAATTCTAATTATTTATCGTAATTGTTGCACGATCACAACAACTGGTATCGAGAGTTTAGGTTGTGATGTTTGAGATTTCTTCTGCGAAATTTGATATGATTAAGTTTGATGGATCTGGTAATTTCAGATTATGACAAATAAGGGTTAAGTATCTGTTAGTGTAGCAAGGCATGATGAAGATGTTATACAGAACGCAATCGAAAGGCATGGACAACATAGATTAGAAAGAACTAGAAGCGAAGGCTATGACAACTATCAGGCTTTGTCTAGTTGATGATGTGATGTATCACATCGTGGATGAGGAATCATTGACATCGGTTTGACAGAAAATGGAAAGTTGGTATATGTTCAAGTTGTTGAAGAACAAGTTTTATCTTAAGTAGAAACTGTACAATCTTAAGATGTCAGAGGGCTCGAATCTGAGCTAACACATCAACATGTTCAATTAAATTATTAGCGATCTACAATGAATTAATGTGAAGTTTGAATACAAAGACAGGGTGTTGATGTTACTAAATTTCTTACTGGTGTCTCCTACGTACGAAAATTTGGTTACGACTCTAATACGAGGAAAAGAAATCCTCAAGTTGGAGGATATCACAGGTGCTCTATTAGGTTTTCATTAGCGAAAAAAAGCCAGTAATGAGATTTTACAAGGTTAGGCACCTATAGGTTAGTAAAATCTGGTTCTGTTCTGATGGGTAATGATGCATCTTGAAAAGTTGTTAGAATAAGGAATATCAGAATTAAAATGTTTGGTAGTGTGGTTAGAACATTGTGTGATGTTAGAGATGTACTAAATTTAAGGAAGAATCTGATTTCATTGGTCATTTTAGACTGTAATGGTTGTAGTTACAAGTCTGTAAGTGGAGTAATGAAAGTGAGTAAAGGTGTTCTGACAGTAATGAAGGGACAGAAACTAGCAAGAAACATTTATAGACTGTTAGGTACCGCAGTTGTAGGTGGAGTTTCTGCTATAGTATCTGGGTCAAATAGTACAGTCCTGTAGCATATGCAATTGGATCATATGTGTGAGCATAGAATGATGAAATTTCATAAGAGATATCTATTAAAGGGTGTCAAGACATGCAATCTCGATTTTTGCAAGTATTGTGTTATTAGAAAACATAATAAGGTGCAGTTCAGAACAACCACACATAAGACATGGGGATTCATGTTCATACGGATCTTTGGAGGCCAATCATCATAGCATCACGAGGATAATATATGTATTTCATGAGTTTTATTGATAATTACTCCCGAAAGATCTGGGTGTACTTCATGCGGTACAAGTTAGAAATGTTTATCAAGTTCAACCTGTAGAAAGCTGAAGTATATAACTAGATAGGGAGGAAGATTAAATGCCACAGGTTAGACAATGATACTGAGTACACAGATCGAAATTCTAGGAGTTGTGACAGCAGCATGGGATTAAAAGACATTTCACAGTATGCAAGATACCACAACAAAATGATGTACCAGATAGGATAAACAGAACGATAGTTGAGAGATCTTAGTGTCTCAGGTTGAATGCAGGGTTTGCAAAGAACTTATGGGCATAGGTAGTGAATATGACACGTTTCTTGATTAGCAAATCACCGAGGGTAGCACTAGATAGGAATGTATCAGATGAGGTGTGGACATGCGGTGCAGTAGACTACTTCGACTTTAGAGTATTTGGATATCCAGCCTACATGCATGTTTCTAGTGAGGACAGATCGAAACTTGATGCAAAGTCTAGATAGTATATATTTCTGGGTTATCGAAAAGGGGTTAAAGGCTTCAAGTTGTGGGATCTGAAGGTGAACAAGGTGGTGATCAGTAGAGATTTGGTTTTTGATGAGAAAGCCATGTTGCAGTAGGGAGAAGAGAAACAGGTGCTAGAAAATTGCAGAATCAATGAGCATGTGGTACAGATAGAGCTAAAGACCCATGATAGAGATGATAATGCACAGAATGCATAGAGTTTTACCTTAGAGAATCAAAAGCATCACGGCATAGCCACAGATAGGCCCAGACACGCTATTACGCCACCCATTAGGTATGATTTTGAGGATTTAGTTTCTTATGCACTTATTACTAGTAGCGAGAATCATACTACTTTTTAGGAGACAGTACACAATTAAGAGAAAAGTAGATGGATGGGTGCTATGGTGAAAGAGATGGAGTCTTTGTATAATAAACAGACATAAGATTTGGTGAAACTTCTAGAGGGAAAGAGAGTGATAGGATGCAAATAGGTATATAAGAAGAAATAAGTAGCATCAAAACAAAAGGGAGAAAAGTTTAAGGCTCACTTAATAGAAAAAAGTTACTCACAGAGAAAAAATGTTGATTATAATGAGATTTTTTCCCTTATGGTCAGACACACCTCCATCAGAGCAGTGTTGGCTTTGGTAGCACATTTAGATATGCAGTTGGAGCAGATGGACGTAAAGACAACTTTCCTTCATGGTGATTTGGAGGAGCAAATTTACACGGCACAGCCAGAGGGATTCAGTTATCCTGGACAAGAACACATGGTCTATAAATTGAAGAAATCACTTTATAGGTTGAAGCAGTCTGTGAGGCAGTGGTACAAGCAATTTGACTCCTACAAAATTCAAATTAGCTACAAACGATGTGAGTATGATTGCTATGTTTGTTTGAATAGACTTGATGATGATTCGTTTATTTTTCTGTTACTTTATGTGGATGATATGTTGATTGCTGCAAATAGTATGAGTGGGGTCAACAAGTTGAAAACTTTGTTGAGTAGAGAATTTGACTTGAAAAGTTTTGGTGCCGCTAAGAAGATTCTTAGGATGGAGATTCGCAGGGACAAAGCTTTCAGAAGGTTATGGCTATCTCAGTGCGACTATGTTGAGAAGGTTTTGGGTAGGTTCAGCATGGGTAATACAAAACCAATGAGTATACCGTTGGCGTATCATTTCAGATTGATTACTACCTAGTGCCCGAAGATAGACAATAAGATTCAAGATATGTCAAAGGTTCCATATGCCAGTACAATGAGGTGCTCGATGTATGCTATAATTTGTATAAGACCAGATTTGGCACAAGTTGTCAATGTAGTGAGTAAGTTTCTATCAAATCTGGGTTGACGGCCTTAGGATGCAGTTATGTGGATTTTCATATACTTGAAATGGACTACAAATTATGGCATTATGTTCAGCAGACAGCAAAGTGATCCTTCAGTTGGGATATATGGATGCAAACTATGAAGGAGACTTGGATGACAGGAGGTCTACCACAAGATATGTATTCACTCTTGTGTGAGGGCCTATTTGTTGGAAGTCCATGGTATAGTCTTTAGTTGCATTATCAACTACTTAGTCAGAGTACATGGCAGTGACTAAGGGTTCCAAGAAAGTTTTGTGGCTTATAAGGTTGGTGAAGGAGCTAGATGTCAAGAAATGTGGAGTTTGGTTGCATTGTGATAGTCAGAGTACCATTTATTTGGCAAAGAACTAGGTGTATCATGTGTAAACCATGCACATAGATGTGAGGTTTCATAAGATCAGAAAATTGGTTTCTTCTGGTAAATTGCTACTTGAGAAATTTCACACTTACAAGAATTTAGCCAACATGTTGACAAAGAATGTTCGTACAAATAAGTTCAAGCACTGCGTGGACTTAGTTAATGTCTCTAGTTGCTAGATGAGAGGTGGCCCAAAGAACTAAAAAGACATCCATCAGAAACAAAAAAGGATAGGACGGATCCCGAGATTCATGTTGTAGTTAATAATGTGAGAAGGTAAATTGTTGAGAATGGAGCAGACGGTAGTGAAAAAACATGACGCGAGTGAGAAACACGACCTAAACACAACCAGATTGAAACCTATTCCCTTCAAGGAACAATAAGGATGGTTGATGTAAAAGATATAGAAGAAGAACCGCTGTAACAACGGCCTACGACTAAACACGACGGGGAGTTTTGGAATTCTCGCTAGATGTGTGTGGTGGAAATTTGCGGGGTACCTAGGAGGGAACAAGTTCCCGCCCTTGGGCCACATGATGTTCGCCCCACGCAAGACCCAATCAACCTAGAAGAATATCCCAACAAAGATGAAAGAAAAATGGAGGGTTAGGGTCTAGCCTAAGGGAGGGTCGACTTGGCAGGAATGAAAGTCACACCCTAGCATGGCTGGCAACCTACATGCTCAGACAATGAGCACGCTGCATTAAATGCATAGAGGCGCTATCACATAAAGACCACAAGCTACATTAAATGATCACCACTACCCTTGCCACTGGGGTAGTGGGACCACCATCCCCCATCCCACTTGCCAACATGGACGTGTAGGAGTGAGAAGAAACAGATTGTGTGCTGCACGATAAGGTGATGGTAGGCTTGTCAGAAAGGATTTTGCAATTTGAATACCGCACGGTACGACTCGACACAATCCACTAGCAACCATGGAGACCACCTTGGCCTGCTATATATAAGCGACAAGAACGCAAGTAGACTTTTGATTTCCTATTCGATTTCATATAACACTCCAATGGTGAACTAGAATTCTAATTTAGCCATTGGAGGTATCCCAGACCCCCAAAGCACATCTGTTCAAACCTTGTAGGAATAAAATAACGAAGAGGCCTCGTTGCCAGGGTATGAAACACAGTATCAATATAAACTTTTTTCCAACAAGTCCTAATACTTTTGTTAAGTTCTAGGCTTTGAAGATGAGTCGTATTGTATGTTATCAACTTAGCATTACTAACCTTATTGCGGAGACTAATTCTCTTCTTATAGTTAATTGGCTTGACAATGGCCCCTCTCCTCTCAGTCTTATTTTAACATTGTGATGATTTTGTTCAATTTAAACTCTTTTGCCGGTTTAGTTTTTTTCCTGTCTACTTTGAAAAAAAAGACTTGGCCAATAGCATTGCTTCTTTTGGCTCCATGGGTAATACGGTTGGTTTTTCTTCTCTTATTAAGCTTCCTAAGCATATAATTGGTGTTTTTCTCTATGGATTGTGCAGTTATTCCCTTGTTTCATCACTAACATTCAATATTTTTAAATGTTAATAATAGGAATGTATTTGGTTTGGATTAAGTTTATCAAATTTGAGAAACTTGTTTTGGAATTTCCTTCAATAACCTCTTATTCCTTTTGTATAAGGTTTATTATTATTATTATTACAAGTGAGGACTTATCAATAAAACTCATTTTTTTAAAAAGTTTTATTTATTAAAACCTAAAGAACATTTTGTTCTATCACTTTCTAACCTTCACAATCTACCGTCCCTCACTCGCACTTAAGAAAAATGAAACCAAAGAACCCAAACAAGAAGAATCCGTAGTAGGGGGCAAGGGTCCCACCCCTCCCTCCCTCTCTCAACTGTTTCTTTTGGATTTTTTTCCTTTTTTTTCATTCCAGCATGGAGTAGTGGAGTTCAGTATTTTTCAGTCGCCAACGACCACCATGTACTCCCCTGGGAGTTTCCTTAGCCTCCGATCTACCAATTTGTCGAAAGTTCTGTATAAGGAGCTAGTGTTGTGTTTTTGGTTTTTTATTTTTGTTTTGTGTTTTGTTTGTGTTGTTACTTGTGTTAGATAATAATAAAAAGGAAAAGACTATTTTCTTTAGTTGTCTCGCTTCTCCTTTGAAAGATGGGAGATATTTCTTCCATCTCCTCATTTAAAAGATGGTGGTATTGATTTTCTCTCATTCATTGGAGAATGGTGGTTGGTTATCTCTATTTACAGATTGTCATATTCTCAGACAAATCGAAATAATTGAAATTTTTGAAGGTTTTGTCACTTAAGAGGTTATAAAAGTTAAAATAATATTCGTCACAAAGAAATTTGTATACGAAAGTGTCCCAAACAATTGATTAGTTTGATTTGTAATCTAGGATTTTCCTATATTTATCATGTCATAATTGTAACTTTGATTTATTAGAATAAAAATAAGTTTTTTCTATTAAAAAAAAATTCAATTTAAATGAAAAAAAGTAGAGAGAAACTTTTTTAGGAAGTACAAAAACTAGGGGCCAAACGATTAGTAGTTTTGATCGATGTATTAAAATCCATGAACTAATTTGGTTGTCAAGTCACTTATTGCCTTTTATTGGGCTCTTTATACAAAGTTTCTTACTCTTCTTAATTGGTTCCATACGTCAAATAAATACCTCTACAATGATATTAACCCGAATTAGAATCCCATTTTTTAAAAACATTTATCCAAAGTCTTGGGCTTCAACTATATAAGTAATAATAAAGGAGCAGAAAATTTATATTTGTAAGCTAGGGGGTCGCGCGTGTGCTGACATGACATAATTAATAGGAGCTTCGTTATTCATCATTTCACACATTACATATTATACATATACTTTTCGTTATTTATTTAAAAAAAAAAATAGTTCTATTCTTCTTAAAATTATTGAACTCTTCTATTCATTATCCATACGCCACCCATTTAGTAAGAAAAAAAAAAATATGATATGTGATGTGTGAGATGATAAATATAATTGTTATTATCATGTGAGTTATATAATGATCTTGATCAAAACTCTCAAACTCAAGTCTAGGATCTTCTTCTTTAAAGATAACCTCCGCCGTATAGATAGGTGATCTCTTTGAGGTGCTGGTTTGGAATGCTGCATTCTACCTACCCACAACTAAAGAAGCCATATTTAATGGCTGAGGGAATTCAAACTGTGCGTTAATCGGGACAATAAATATTACATATAAAGGGCACGGCCTCCTCCTTTCTCAGCCGATCTTATTCATGACATAAAGCAATTAAATTACCCGTTCAAGCGTCTCCTCTAATTGTTGGCACCATCTGTTTGAAAAAATAGAAAGAAAAAAAAATTGTTGGCATCATCACAAGTACTACTTCTGTTAACAAGCCAACTGCCAGAAAGAGATTCATATTTCTTTTTCGGGTATGAGAAAAAAATATAATATAAAATACAGAAAGTTATGGGAATTGCTGTTCATAAAGTGAGCATTAATTTGGGGGTGAAAAGGACATTGGAAAAGGAATTAACGAACATAAGCATAACATATATAACAACCTCAATTCTGACGGGCATAACAACCATATAATATCCAAGCTACAATATTGGTTCATTAAAGAACATGAACTTTATGTAAGATGCACGATATCAGAGGAAGCCCGCCCGCTTGTCTACCAGCTTGTTAATCAAGAATCCTTATGTTTGCCTTACTAAGCAAAAACGACATGAGAGCAATGCCTCCCATCTCCCCCTTATCATCAAGCCCTTTATAAGCATGCGATGGCCAGTCACCTTTCATGACTGCAACAGCGTCCTAGAATTCAATCAAAACGAGGACAAACAAGGAGAAAGATCAGTGTGGGAAATGGATTCTTGGGTTCGAGTTCTGCTACTTCTTTTGGTCTGCCTTTTTCCAGCCTTGATTGAGGGCAAAGTTCTCCACTACAACTTCAATGTAAGTTATACTAAATGAGTTCTTATTTCTTCACTATAAAAAAACTGCTTATGATTTACGTCCAAATATTTCTTATTAAAATAATTATTTCTTGTTAAAAAGAGTATTTTTTTTTTTAATCACAAATAGTCATTCTCGCCACAAATAATTCATCAAAAATATTCATTTTTCTTTTAATGCCTCATTTTCAATAAATTCAGATAGATTTAGATAAAAACAATTTCTTCGAAATTTCAAAATTTTTTGGCAAGTATTTCAGGTCATGTTAAAAATAATTTGCCAAGATCTTGTCATGCTTTTCACTTTCTGTGAAAGATAAAGTCTATAAATATATATATATATATATATATATATATCAACATTTATAAAATTCTACCACGCACCTAAAGAAAAATAAAAATCAAAAGAAGTGCATTATTGTCATCATTTCCTAAAACCAACGTGAGGAAATAGTCTAAAGGGACGTTAATGATTATGCTTCTTGTACGTTAACGTGCAAATTAGGTGGTGATGAAGACTACCACACGATTGTGTTCGACCAAGCCCATTGTGACAGTGAATGGGCAGTTCCCAGGGCCCACCCTTTATGCTAGGGAAGATGACAATGTGCTTGTCAAGGTTGTCAACAATGTCAAATATAATGTCACCATCCACTGGTAATTAAGCTATTAATTAAAGCATCTACTTCATTACCCCAAATTACTCTATAAAAATCGAATCTTGAATATATATTTTTGCTAAACTTTACTTTTTGCAGGCATGGTGTTAGGCAACTTAGAACAGGGTGGTCAGATGGACCAGCATATATCACTCAATGCCCGATTCAGCCAGGGCAAAGCTATGTGTACAATTTCACCTTAACGGGTCAAAGGGGCACACTTCTTTGGCATGCACATATTCTCTGGCTTAGGGCGACAGTTCACGGTGCCTTGGTTATCTTGCCTAAGCTTGGTGTGCCATATCCCTTCCCAAAACCAGACAAGGAAATTGTTGTTGTATTAGGTGGGGTCTAAAAAAATATTACCCATTTTCTCAAGTTTTTATGGTGCTTGCATTGCATAGATTTATATTTAAACTATTTAAAACTAACAACATGATAAACATGTAAAACTGCAGCTGAATGGTGGAAGTCAGACACTGAAACTGTAATCAATCAAGCTCTTCAAGGTGGATTAGCGCCAAATGTGTCAGATGCTCATACCATCAACGGCCATCCAGGGCCAATTGCTAATTGTTCCTCAGAGGGTACTTCTAGTGAACATGGCCATAATTAAAAGCAAATGCAAATGCAAATGCAAAAAAAAACTTAAATTTTATATTTTTTGTCTTAAACTTCAACTTGTCTTAATCATGATGCGCAGGTGGGTTCAAGCTGCCAGCCCAAAGTGGCAAGACCTACCTGCTACGCATAATCAATGCAGCACTCAATGAGGAGTTGTTCTTCAAGATAGCAGGACATCAGCTTACTGTAGTTGAAGTGGATGCATCCTATGTTAAGCCAGTGACGCTTGACACAATCGTGATTGCCCCTGGCCAAACCACTAATGTCCTTCTAAATGCTAATAAAAACTCTGGCAAGTACTTGGTTGCTGCCTCTCCATTCATGGACTCTCCAATTGCTGTTGATAACCTCACTGCAACAGCCACTTTGCACTATTCAGGCACACTTTCTAGTGCATCCACTACTCTTACTATTCCACCTCCACAAAATGCCACTGCAGTTGCAAATAAATTCATAAACTCTCTAAGAAGCCTTAACTCAAACACTTACCCTGCCAAGGTACCATTGAAAGTTCATCATAAACTTTTCTTCACCGTGGGGCTAGGAATCAACCCATGTCCAACATGCACAGCCGGTAACGGAAGCCGGGTGGTGGCCAGTATCAACAATGTCACATTTGTTATGCCCACCACTGCCCTACTTCAAGCACATTACTTCAACATTAATGGGGTGTTCACCACCGATTTTCCTGGTAATCCACCACATCTGTTTAACTATACTGGGACTCCACCATCAAACTTACAAACCACTAATGGCACCAAAGTTTATAGGCTTTCTTATAACTCTACGGTTGAACTTGTTCTCCAAGACACTGGGATCATTGCCCCCGAGAACCATCCGGTCCATCTTCATGGATTTAATTTCTTTGCCGTTGGTAGGGGACTTGGGAATTATAACCCGAACACAGATCCTAAAAAATTTAATCTGGTCAATCCTGTTGAGAGGAACACCATTGGTGTGCCAACAGGTGGATGGGTAGCGATCCGATTTCGTGCAGATAATCCAGGTACATCAGTTTGTAGGTTTACTTTTACGTCATTTCTTGGTGACTAAAATATTTTTCAAACTGAAACATGTTTTCATCCTTTGTGCGATTGTAGGAGTTTGGTTCATGCATTGTCATTTGGAAGTGCACACAACATGGGGGCTTAAGATGGCATTCTTGGTGGACAATGGCAAAGGTCCCAATCAATCACTTCTTCCTCCTCCAAGTGATCTTCCAAAATGCTAAGTTATCCAAAATATCTACAAGATTCCATTACTTGTAGCAAAATCTCCAGAGAGACGGATAACAATACTACAAAGAAGAGAAAGAACTATTATAGTGATAATTAATAAACAAGTGAGATATAATATTCAATCTGTTATATAAGAAATGAAATTTTTTGAGTACGTAGGGTGAATAAAAAGAATATAGTGATTTTGTTTTTAGGATGAAATGTACTTTTGTTTTTTAGGAGTATGTATATTGGACTTTGGGTTTTGAAAATTTTGTTAATCCAAAGGATTTTCGTTGAACTTGCATAGTATAATTTCCTTCAGATGGGCGTGGACTCCTGTATGATATACACAACTCAAAAGCTATCGAGTATATGTGTAATTGATGCATGATCATATTGAGAGTCCACTAATACTTCTATAAATTCCATAGTTCAATTTTAAAAAGAGATCATAAACACATAATATAGACATTACGATATTAATATTGCTCATAATGGTTTCCAGGTAGTTTCGACTATTTTATTTTATTTTATTTTTAACAAGAAATCAATCAATTTTATTAGAGATAACAATTACAGTCATTTATCAAGTTAAAGGGTTTGAGAAAGAAAGTTTGGAATACAATCTCAATATTCTCAACACTTAAGCCTATATACTTCAGCAAACAGAGCACCTAAAATAGAATCCACCATATTATTTTGTTGAAGAGATTGTTACATTAGCAAACATTTACTCTCAATAATAATATTAGAGATGCCCATTGTGGAACATAGTTACAGGCCTCGAAATATTGCAAGGAGGACTATCACTTCTGTTAGTACAAAAAAGGGCTGCAAAATAAAAAATAGTGTGAGAAAATTTTACTTCAAAATACGCTATAAATATCGTTTTTCTTAAGACAATATTCGCCTCCGCCAATAACGATATGCATATCACAACTAATTTGGGTCCAAGATATAATGAGATCCAAAATAAGTCTGTTTATCTAACTGTGTTATATACAAATAAAATTAGACCCTGAATACTCTTAAATTTTGATATTTAATCAAGAGATTAGAAATCTATTTTCTGCAGAATGAATAGATGCTAATGTTATGTTTTGAAGAAGAGTAATGATAGGGGCCCCGCAATTGGGGCCCCTTCACAGCCCTATAGGTATAATTTATTTTACATTTTGTTATGATTTTTTTTTTCAAAAATGATAAAAGGAGGGTGTATAGGAAAAATATATTTGATTTTAAAAAAAATCTAATTAAATAAGCTCATGGGAGAGCAAAAGGGCCATAGAATTATTATTTGAAAAAATGAAAAACTTTTGGGAGAGAGAATCTCGAAATTCCCTAATGAAATTCATACACTTCATATGGCAATGTGTCTATTTATAAATAACCAAAGATGTGAATGAATTTTATTTTTTTTTCATTTTTCTATCTCATATGAATAGGTATATTATTTTCTCCTGTTACCAAATGAAACTTGGGGTCCAACAGTCATGTTGTTTCCTCTCCAGTTGACCTGCCCAAGTACGATTTCCAACATATGCAAATTTTCACATTTTAGTCCCCCGTCGTTTGCCTTCGATTTCCTCTTAATAAATCACACAAAAAAATCTTTATTTGTAATAGGCGTGATTCCAACCCGGCCCCATGGATTAGATGGAGTGCCTCAATACCATTAAGCCAAGTGGAGGCTTTGCGAGATTAGTTTTTTTCTCTCTTCTCAAATTTCCAAACAGAGCGGCACGTACTCCTCACATGCGAGGTCTGATCGCCTCGTTTTCAGTGGATCCTCTTTGCCGGTGGTCTCGCCGATTACTTCTTAGTGGATTTGGGGATTTTTGTACTCCTTTGGCCTGTGGTGACTCACTCTTAGCATGGCGCTTGGTGTCCACGCGCCACCACAGGAGGCCGCCTCTTTTGGTTGCTGTTTTGTATTTTAAATTTGTTTGTATTATTCATGTATTTGTTTGCATAGAGAAAATTAAAAATTGAAGAAATAGTATCCCGGACTTATGTCCATAAAATTTTAGTTTCTCATATTTTGGAGGATGAGATAATAGTTTACTGCCGTTGTGGTAGTATTTAGTTTCTCAGACTCTTTGTCTAACGAGAATTAGAAGTTGGGCCCCATTTGTAATTAGTTGACTTGTAGACTGAGTTTTCTTCAGTTATAGGTCACATTGTAAGCTTCATCTCATGGGTTTTAATGAAGTAACCCTATTTCTTCCAAAAAAAAAAACATGAAGGCTTATTGCCCATGGGGCGGAGCTCTGGATCCGTCCTTCCTCTGGCTCCTCCTTCTGTCTTTCCCCCTTTTTTTTTTCCCGACTGCCGTGGCATGTATAGTGCCGTGGGTGGTTTTTGGAGCTGGTGAGGGGTTTTGCAAGTATATTGGAGGCGGAAGCCCAAAGGCCACCACGCTTGGTGCTGCTGTGTTCCCTATCCACTGATTATGAGGTCACCCGGAGTTTTTTTTCGAACGGTGCGACGCGTGCTTCTCACACGCGAGGTCTGATCGCCTCGTTTTCAGTGGATCCCCTTCGTCGGTGGTCTCGCTGATTGCTTCTTAGTGGATATCCGAGGATTTTTGTACTCTTTTGACCTGCGGTGACTCACTCTTAGCGTGACGCGTGGTGTCCATGCGCCACCACAGTTGGTCGCCTCTTTTGGTTGTTGTTTTTGTGTTTTAAATTTATTTGTATTTTTCATGTGTTTGTTTGTATAGAGAAAATTGAAAATTAAAGAAATAGTATCATAGACTTATGTCCGTAGAAATTTAGTTATCTCCTCCTTTGGAGGATGAGATAATAGTTTATTGCCGTTTTAACAGTATTTAGTCTCTTAGACTCTTTGTCTGAAGAGAATTAGAAGTTGGGTCCCATCTGTAATTAGTTAACTTGTAAGCTGAGTTTTTCTCTGTTATTGGTTATATTGTAAGTTTCATCTCATGGATTTTAATGAAATAACCTTATTTCTTCAAAAAAACAAAAAAAAAGTAAAGGCTTATTGCCCATAGGCCCAAAATATTATGACCATTACAAACTTTCTATCACTTCTCTCATCCAAAACAATTCATAACTTCTAAAAAATAAATCTCCAAAAGTATTAATAATAAATATAATATATAATATTTTGAAAATATTTCCAACAACTTATGAATGTTTAACTTCAAATTCTACTTTATTGGCAGTCATTAATACCTTTCCAAATTCGTATCTCAAAAGTTAAAATAACTCCAATTCTAACAATTAATCAAAATCTTAGTTAAACGTACTCTCTCTCTTCGAGACCTTCTCTCTCTAAGAAAGTAGAGGCTTTTACAGTCATCTGGTGTTTCTTAACATTTTTCGTTTCACATCTACAAACTTATTCTGTCTCAAACCCCACTGATACAATTTGACTTTTCTAATGGAGATGGATAAACTGATCATCCAAACTGAAGCCCCATCTTGGAAGGACCTCAACTTAGAACCAGCACCAGAAAAAGCCCGAGAAGACTCAGAAAGAAGCTTAGTTGGAAAACTTGTAGCAGACCAACCTTTGAGCAGGCAGGCAATACAAGCTAGAATACGAGTTGCATGGTATTTCGCAAAAAAAAAAAAAAAAAATCGCATTGAAGATATGGAAGGTAACTCTTTCCTCTTCACTTTTATTACTTCTCAGGACAAACAACGAGTTCAGACCCAAGGGCCATGGAACTTTTGTGGTCATCGTATGGTTCTAAAACCTTGGCCACCAGGTTTAACAAGCAAAGAAATTTATTTCAAATACTCCACTTTCACTATCCAAATTCATGGCTTCCCACTTGATGATATGACTGTTAGAAATGCCACAAACATAGGAGAAGCACTAGGAAAGTTGGTTTTGGTGGAGGAAGACTCTGTTTTTGGAGTAACATGGCGTCAATATCTCAGAATTATTGTCGAATTAAATGTAACGCAGCCATTACAACAGGGCTTTAAGATGCCACGTAATGGTAATACTAAATCATGGATAGTAGTAAAATATGAGAAACTCGCAGAGTATTGCTACGCATGTGGAAGTTTGGGGCATACGCAAATGTTCAGTGAAAATCGTTCCTCCTCCTTGGAACAAAATGAATATGGCCCTTGGTTGCGTTTTGAATACATAGAGCTAAATCCCTCCCAAACAATTTAGCATACACACGAAGGAAAAACAAACATAGAAAGAATGCCAAGGGAAGCAAAACACCACAAAAATCAAATGAGCCAATAAACAAAAGGAAAGGAGCTGCAGATATATGATAAAGCTCAAAAAAAGAGCTACACCCTTCAATTCACAAGTTCGATAAAACGTAATATTTACAATCAACAAGAAGTCACTCTGAACCAACTGGAGATACATCATTTTCTCCTAAGAATAGCTGCAAACTCGACGGAAATAGATCATCCCAACAAAGGAGATCCACTCGCACATTCGGAATCATTGTTAAACTATAGTGTAGAGAGCATATTACTCCAGCCAACAACTAGAATAAATACAATCACTATGCAATCGAACCTTATCAAGATATTTGGACAACAAGCAGGGACATCAATCACCTAATATCCACACCGGCAATTGAGAACAAATTTTCAGAAGATATGGATGTCACAACTCTACCAGGGTCAAGCTACTCTTTAAGAAAGCAAGCGGCTCAGTCAAACTTCACGCCTTGAAAAGCATAGTGAAAACAACTCTAACTAGCAACAAGAGAACTAAAAAGTCATAATACAATTTTTGGGCCAGACCCTTCACAAGGATTGCTTACCCAGATCCATAATTCGGCCCAATCAGGTGCTTTATCTGATCACTCTAGCTTTTCAAATCCATATCTATTCATACAAACGAATCAGAGTAAATCATGGGCCAAAGAATCCCACTAATATGCTTCCAACTACAAAGAGCCAACACTCATTGGCTATCAAAGGAAATTAGCTGAAGTTATAAAAGACCCACCTTCCAAAATGCCAAGTCTAATAGAAGATAATCCTAACATTGAGCCACATAAGTCTTTCCTTCCTCTCTCACTGTCATTACAAACCCCACGACCCTCATCTTCAGCTAACCCGATTCCACCTCAGAGAACTATCCATTTCAAACCACCCATCTTTTCCTACCTGCCATCAATTAAGGTTGTTGAAGTGAAAGAGCTCTCAACTCCAGTCATAGAAAATGAAGGAAATTCTTCTGGCAACACTCAAGCAATCTTGAAATCGTTGCATCCACCAATGAAGATTAGTGAAGATACAACATTTGTGCATGACCCAGAATACTCAACTTTTATCTCTATACCGGCAAAGACCATACAATCAACACAAAAGTCTAGTGTCAATGCAATGGAAGCTCAGAGATCAACACCTTCTCAAGTTTAGCCAAAACCTGAGCAACTACCTTCAAACAGAGACATTATAGAAATAAAAGAAGATATGGCACAACCGAACTCGAGAACACTGCTCAAAAAGGTAAAAATTGAAAAAAATGATGAAAACTCAGAGAAGACAGAGAACCCACCAGATCAAGAAATGGAAGACTGTGAAAAGATGCTCACAGCAAAAAAAGCACAACCAGCAGCAGCTGGAAAACAGAAGAATAAAAACAAAATTTGTTTTAGTCCATACAGTAAGCAAAATCTGTCATCCTACACTTAGTCCAACAAAGCAAAAGATGCTAGCGATAAGAAGCCTCCCCCCCCCTCCCCCCCGCCCGGTGGGCCACCCGAGGACACTAGCATGGGATTGCCGATGATTAGCTAGTCCACAGGCACTCAGAAACTTAAGAGCTAATATTAAAATATATAACCCGGATATTATATTCTTAGCGAAAACCATGGTGGCAAATGATAATACCACCACTTTTGTTACTAGTTTAGGTTTTCATCTGTTTATACACTTTCCAGCTTCTTGTAGTAAAGGTGGCCTATTACTTTTGTGAAGACCAGGTGTAGATATTAAGCCGGTTAATGTAAATACTAATGCAATTACTATTTTGGTTTACTCGGATCCTCCTCACCATCCATGGATGTTTACATGTGTGTATGCTCCAGCAAAATGGAATAAAAAAACATACTTTTGGAAACATTTAGACTCCATACAGCAAGCTTTTCAAGGCCCATGGGTGTGTATGGGCGATTTCAATGATATTCTATACCATATGAAAAGTATAGAGGGTGGCCAATTCAATCTGTTTAACAAAATGGTCTAGAGGAATTCATGAGTCGACAAGGACTAATAGATCTTGGATTCTCAGGACCACAATTCATATGGACAAACAATAGCCAGGGACAAGCTTTAATTAGAGAATGATTGGATGGAACCATTGCCAATCAAGAGTGGAGATTACTTTTTCCAGATGCTAAGCTCCAACACATTCATTCATCTATATCAAACCATCATCCTTTGCTGCTAAACACAGTAAACAACAATTGCAAAGCAACCTCATTCAAGTTTGAAGCTTTCTGGACAACTGAACCATTAAGTCACAACATAATTAGAGAAGCTTGGAGCCAAAAATTTCAAGGAAATCCAAGATACATTCTTTGCAAGAAAATCAAAGCTGCTAAAGAAGCACTCAAAATATGGAACAAATCATACTTTGGTAGAATACAAGACAACATCAAATGATTAGAAAATGATTTACTTGACATTCAAAGTGCACCGGTGAATCAATTTGATCAAGAGAGAGAAAGATAAACACAATATGATCTCCATCAACAAAGAAGGCATGAAGAAACACTATGGAAACAAAAAGTCAAGAATAGCATGGCTAACAACAATAAATTTTAACACCAGATTCTTCCACTTGTCAACGACTATTAGAAGAAGAAGAAACTCAATAGACTTCATCAAATTGTATTTAGGTAACTGGTCAACTGATCCTGACATTATTGAAATTGCTTTCATTGATCATTTCTACACAAGATATTCCACATCAAATCTGATTCTCCCAGATCAGCTTGAATATCTCTTTGATAGCCATATTACTTCTTAAGATAATGATATTTTATAAGCTATACCAGAACAAAATGAGATATATGGAGCCTTGAAACAAAATCTGAACCATAAAGCACCTGGCTCAGATGGGATGATAGCTCTTTTCTTTAGACATTATTGGCTTATCATAGAAAAGGAAGTGATAGGAGCAGTGCAAAATTTCTTCAGAAGTGGACAACTACTCAAACGATTAAATCACACCAATATAGCCTTGATCCCAAAAATCCATAACCCGAATTGTCCAACTCACTATTGGCCCATAAGTCTCACTAATGATATATACAAGATCGTCACTAAAATCATGGCCAACAAATTCAAAACAACACTAGATAGCATCATATCTCCACTACAAACAGCTTTTGTTCCAGGTCGTAACATCAGAGATAACATAATAATAGCACATGAGCTATTTCATAATATGAAGAAAAAAAGATGAACAAAAGGTTTGATGGCGATAAAGCTAGATATGGAAAATGCCTTTGATTTAGTGGAATGGAGTTTCTTTTTTGAGATAATGAAGAATATGAGATATAGTGATAAATGGCTACAATTGATCAAAAAATGCATCATAACTGCAATATTCTCTGTTTTAATCAATGGATCACCAAAATGTTTATTTACAGCACAAAGAGGTTTAAGACAAGGTGATTCAATATCACCCTTCATCTTTATACTTGTAATAGAAACACTCTAGAATTCTGTTAAAAGTCGAAGCACAAGGAACCATTGAAGGGATAAAACTATGCAGAAGTAGCCCCCAGTTTCTCACCTTCTTTTTGTAGATGACACGATCATTTTTGTCAAAACCACAGAAAAAAATGCTCTGACTATAGCAGAGTGCTTAACAAAATTTCAACAATGAACAAGTCAAATCATCAATATGATCAAATCCTCAATCTTCATTTCCAGAAACACTAATGCAGCAGTGAAATCAGTAATCTACTTTTGGCTTCCATATAAAGCATCTTCAGAAAAAAATGAAATATTTGGGGCTACCTACTTTCAGTAGGAACAAAAAGCAAGACTACAAAGAATTGCTTAGTAAAGTGGATAGAAAACTAGAAAGTTGGAAGCAAAAGTTACTCTCTCAAGTGGAAAAAATAACTTTGATAAGGACAATGGTCAATACAATCCCAACCTACTACATGTCAACTTTTAAAGTCCCAATTGGAATATGAAAAGCCCTTGACACCAGCTTTAAAAACTTTTGGTGGGGTTTCTCTAAGGATAAAAGGCACAATCTAACTCTCAATTCACGGAATTCTATATGCATTCCTAAGTTGCAAGAAGGGTTGAGACTTAGAGAGATGGCAAAAACCAACACACTTATTTTGGCAAAGATAGGTTGGAACCTGAGTGAAGACACTAATCTATGAAGCAGGCTTCTACAAGAGAAATATTTAAAAAATTCTTATATTTGGAGCCAATCTTTTAAATATTGTATCGATGAGCGTACTGGTTAATCTACTAGAACGAAATATTTCGATACCGGTACCTTTCATGTACCGTTTCAAAATAATTTATACATAAATAAATTAAATATATAAATACATCTATAAATTATATTTCAAGAGAATAGTCAATATATGTAGTTAATTTAGTCTGAATTGTGGTTAAAAAATAGCAAAAAATGAAAAAAAAAAAAAAAGAACAAGAAAAAGTGAGAGTCCAAAATCTGGCACGGCCGAAACGCGAATACCAACCAGTACAAGCCGATACGGCCGAAAAATTGTCTGAAATGAAACACATCTTTTTTTGTACCAGACGACGACCTGTATGGCATATTTCGGTCAGTACAGTCGATACCAATACGAAATTAAAAACCTTATTTGGAGCACACAACCGAAACAATCAGATTCCATCCTATGGAAAGGGATCCTTAGGACAAGAGATATTTTGAAGAAAGGAAGTTGTATACAAATCAATAATGGCATCAACACCAACATACGGTAAGATCCTTAGATACCTACATTGGATAGCTTCAAGCCAAGGGCCATACAAACGCATGAATCAAATATATCCTTCTCTCAAAGTTTCAAGAATCATCAAGGATAATCCAAGATGTTGGGATGATACAAAAATGCATATACTGTTTGATACTGATAGCATAAATGTAATCAACAAAATCTCACTTTCATCTTTTCTCAGAACAACGGGATAAAATATTGTGGATCCAGAATTCAAGTGGAACATTCGCAGTCAAAACAACTTACAAATGCCTACTTCAAAATCAGGAAATGGAAGCATCACAAGAAACTCAAAGCTTATCTAAACCACTGTGGAAGCTCAAATTCATGACCGCCACAAATTGCTACTATGGGAACTGCTATGGAATATACTTCCAACAAAATCAAGGATTAATGAAGTAATACAAAAAGGAGAAACGGAGGAGTGCCCTTTGTGCAACACAGTTGAAGAATTAGCTATTTACCTCTTCACTCAGTATCCAGTCTCTCAAATTCTTTGGCTTCAAAGCCCACAACCACTTCACATAGGGAATTTGCCCATTCAATCTATGACGGACTGAATAAAAATGATTTGTTATCCAGAAAAAGAATTGGAATTGAAAGAGAACGAAAATCATCATTTTCAATTATTTGCAGTTATATTGTTAGATTCATTTGGAAAAAAACAAACAAAATTGTCCACAACCAGCTTATCTTTTCTATAGAAGAAGCAAAATTGCATTTGAGAAGAACATACCAGAACTATTGAGAAGCATGGCAAACAAAGAGGATTGTCAAAAATCTAGAAGGTGTCTCTTCTTAATCAACACAGCTTCTCCTACAATGCAGCAATTAGAGATCAATTTTCAGTAGCAACGGCAATATGCATAGACCAGACCGACAAAATCCTAGCGATTAAAACAGAGAAAGTTAACACTTCCTCTCCCTTAATCGCAGATGCAAAGGCAGCATTTCATGCAGTACAAATGGCATCACAAAGGAAAAAGGAACAAGCAATCTTTGAAAGGGATTCACAGAAAGTACTAGATGCTATCAAAGGCAAAGATATCTCATGACAAATATCCCCAATTATAGGGGATATTCAGTCTAGGGCTTCGACTCACTCCAATTAGGTCTTTGAAAAAATACACAGATCTGCAAATTTGTATGAGCATTCTGTAGCGCAAAGGACAGTTACAAATTTTGTATTTAGTAGCATATCCATTAGCTCTATTTGTAGTTGTTTTATTTTTCTAGATAGCGGAAATGATTTTCCTTAGTTTTCATGTGTAAAGACTCAGATTTTTTATAATATCTACTAGCTTGTTTAGGTAAAAAAAAAAAAAACCTCCAATTCTAACTCTATGAAGATCTATGAATATTGCATTGTCAATATTAAGCTTTAGACTTGTCATTTAAAATGAAGTATTTAAAATGAAGTATTTACTATTTAGACTAGTCATTGTTTAGACTTGTCATTTTAAATGAAGTATTTAATTTTCACTGCTTCATAATTAAGGATAATGATACATATATATTTTTATAATCATGTTTTAAAATAGAGGTATTTATATAAAATAATTTTATTTTTATAATATAAATTATTCATTTAAAACGTAGTTATATATAGGGCTTTAAAAAGTTGGTATGTTTGTCATTTTTCGGCTTTAAAAAGTTGGTAGGTTTGTCATTTTTCAATAAAATTAAAGGTGATGTGAATTCTTCAATTATCTCACAAACTTCCGAACAGAGTGGTGACAACATTAGGTAGCATGCAACGCCGAAGTCTGTCGCGGAATTGGGTAGGGAACAGAGCATTTTTTTTCTTGGGAGTCGTGTGGAATATGCTTTGCAAGCTGTACAACCATTCATCAAACTATTTTTTTTTTTTTTTTAGACAACAAACTAATTTTTTTTGTTCGAAACAAACGAGACAAAGAAATTACAAAGAAAAAAAAATTCAAAAAGCTTATGGGAAAGTGTAAATATTATAATCAAATTACTTAGTTTTTCCAAATAAGGAAAGGAATCTTTATTTATGGAAAGCTCTACTTTGTTTAAATGGTCCCTGTCATTTCCAACAAACGCCAGGCTTCAGTCTATACTAAACCCTCCCTCTTACAATTTTTTTTTTTTTAGTGCCAAAGGTAAATTAAATTATTAAAAAGAGATACAAAGTTTAAATACAAATTAAGAAATACAAAATGAATCTTTGTCATTATAAAATTTCAGTAAACTAAGAGTAATTTGGATAAGAGTGATGTTTTCAAGAACTTGTATCGCTATTGTCCATTGTGTTAGATCGTGCGCACATCGATTTTAGAGTCGATGAATTTTTTTTGCTATTCAATACTTGAAAGATATGAACAGATGCTTTATGTCTCCAATGATGGAGTGCAATAATCCAGTCTTGTAAGGTGGATGAATCAGAAATAACTTGAATGACAATACTAGAATCACTTTTAAGGATGATGTGGTCAATCTTTCTATCTTGTGCTTTTTGTAAAGCCATCAATGCTGCAGAAGCTTCTCCAATATTTGGATGAGTAGTGAAAATGTAATCAGTCTTTGCAAATGATGTTATTCCTCGAAAGTCTCTACATAAAACTAAAATGAGATTGCTTTGATCTCTAACTCCCACATCAAAAGAAGGTATTTTTTCTTCAGGTTGATCTTGATACTAAACCTCACTGGCAACATAATGGGTTGAAATGGTTAACTAGGAAGTTTTTATGCTCTTTAAACTTAGTTTTGACATTAGAGGCAAAAGTGATAAGAGAGATCTGAATCTTATCATGGATGAATTTATTTCTAATAAACCAAATGGAGTCTATGACTAAGATTGCAAAGAGTTGGAAACTATGATGTTCAGATTCGGTAATTTTGAGTGAAAATCCTGGATTAATGATATTGTTGACCCAATTAGAAATGGGATTGATGGCGAACATGGAAATATCAATAGGCCAATTAGAATCTCCACACCACTCTGGAATAAATACAATTAAAGAAAAGATAAGAAAGATCTCCAGGAGTAGTGAGACAAAAATAGTATTTAATTTGCACTTCGTCCAAAGGAATAATTTTTTGAAGACTGGATTTGATTGGCAGAATATTATTGAAAATCTTTCAGAGAAAAAGTTTCAATTTATCCTGCATTTTTAATGTCCAGAGACTTTTTCAAAAGGTAGGGGTCGATGATGGAGAAGATGGTCTCTGACCTTTAACAAGTGCGGCATAGGGGGATTTGACAAAGAATTTACCAAAGGAATGATTGAGCTATTTTACCTTATCAAGTATTGAATGACAATTATGAGTGGCCAGAGAAATTTTCAAAACTTCTTTGATGGTATTTTGGGAGAAAAGAGCATTTAAGAGTAAGGTATTCCACTTTTGAGGTTCTTCAAGAGTGAGTTCCAAGACCTTTGAGTTGTTATCAATACAATGAGAGTTTGGAAAAGGTTGAGGTCTAAGGTTAGGAAGGGTAGGAATCTAAAGATCAATCCAAATATAAGTGGAGATTCTATTATTAATTTGGAAACAAAAACTAGAATTAAAGTTATCCATTTACTTTAGAAGAGATTTCCAGAAATAGGAGTGAGAGGGAGATGGAGAAACTCTATTGAAAGAGGTAGTGGTGAGATTTTTTTTTTTTGAAAGAATCTCATTCCAAAGGCTGTTAGAATCATTAATAAATCCCCACATAAATTTATAAAGCAAGGCAGAATTAAACAGATGCATTTGTTTAAAACCTAACCCTCCCATAGTTTTTGGAATACAAATGTCTTTCTAATTTTTTGGAGTAAAATTATGTTTTTTAGAGTCATGGAAGCCCCACCAAAATTTGCAAAAGATCGAGTCCATGTGATGAGTAACAGATTTTGGAAAGGGAATGGTTACCATGGCATAGCTTGGAATGACACTAATAACAAATCTGATTAGGACAGTTCTCACAGCTTGGGAAAGGATTTTCGCTTTCCATCCTTAAAGTTTTGTTTGAGTTTCCTCAATAATTGCTTTGAAGAATGATCTAGAATTAGTGCCTTTAAAAAGAGGCAAACCCAAATATTTGGTGGTAGGGGGGTGATCTTAAAATCGAAAAGAGAGTTAATGTCCAATTTGGTGCCTTGAGGAGTATTATTGCTAAAATGAATAGATAATTTGTGATGATTGATATGCTGACATGACCAAGAGGAGTAAGAACTAAGATAGTCTAAGAAAGCTTTAGCAGTTGAGGAAGTGGCTATATCAAAAAAGAAAAGATCATCATCAAAAAGAAAATGAGAGATGAGTTGGTAGTTCCTAGATATCTTTAAACATTTGATGAGCTGAAATTTCTCATATTTGGAAATAAACATTGAGAGAACCTCACTTCTCACGATGAAAAGAAAATGAGACAGGGGATCGCCTTGCCTTAATCCTCTGGTAGAATGGAAAAAACCATGTAGCAAACCATTAATCATTATAGCGTAAGAAACAATGGTAATGCACTCCTTTATCCAGTTAATTCAAGTAAGGGCAAAACCAACGCATTGAATAATAGAAATAAAAAAGAACCATTCTATAGAATCGAAAGCTTTTATCATATCAATTTTTATGACCATATGACCTATTGAACCAGTTCTTTATTTTCAAATAGTGAAAGATTTTCTAAACAATGATGGTGTTTTCCTGAATTAATCTCCCAGGTATGAAAGCAGATTAACAGAGAGAGATAATATTAGAAAGAACAAGTTTAAGACGATTGATCAAGATTTTAGTAATAATTTTATAGCATACATTAGAAAAACTGATAGGACAAAAATGGTGCACATTATTTGGATTTTCCACTTTAGAAATGAGAATGAGATTGATGTAATTTAATTATTTGAGGAGCTTATGGTTAACAAAGAAATTTTGAACATCTACAATAAGGTCAACTTTGATGATATCTCAATAGGTTTTAAAAAAGAGACCAATATAACCATACAAACTAGGGGCTTTCAAAGAAGAAAGTTGCCTTACTACCAAGGTAATATCCTCCTCCGAAGGGATAGAACTCAAGTAATACCCCCCTCTTACTGTCTTACATTTGAGTGGCAGGCAATGCCAGCTTTTTTTATATTAAAATAAATAATAATAATAATTAATCAATAAATAGTGTTGATATCTAGGGACAGCGGACAGAAGGGGAACGTGGTGCTTTAGCGTCGGGTTAAATCTCCGAATAATAAGCTTTATGGGTACAATTATTTGTTAATATTTTGTTTAGTTTAATTCTTACCAAAGCATGCACTTACATCATTCGCTACAGACAACACAAATAACACATCTGAGGAAGATATTTATATTATTTTCTGATTAAATTTAACTAGGACAAAATTAAATATACAATAATGCTATATTAAATATAAAATCAAATATATAAAAGAGAAAGCTTGAAACTTAAAAAAAATTTATATTTCTTTTATATTTATATTTTTTTTTAATAAATCATGTGATATCATGTCAAAAAAATATTTAAGCAGTAAGCTTCACATGAATGATGAATAATATTATTCAACATTCTTTTTAATCTGTTCTAATTAAGAGAAAGGTAAAAGAAAAATAATTTCTTTTAAATTTCTCTTTTGACTCGCCGCCATTTTATTTTCCTTGCAAACTCTAGTTTATTGAAATAGGATTTTCAGTTTGAGCATTTTCTCCTTCCTCTCACACTTTTAATTTTATTTAATTATATAAAAAAAATATTTGTAATGAAGGTAATTATTTACGATAAAAATAAATTTATTTTAACAAAAAAAATTATTTTAACAAAAAATAATTGGTCACAAATAAATAATTATTTTTATAATAAATTTATTGCATCTTTCACTTAATAAAAAACTACGAAAGTCAAGAAGCACGAAGTGAAGTGGCGGTTGGGGAACTTGATTAAAAATGATAGGGTTTGGCTTACGTCCCATTAAAAATATCCTGTTCAAAAGTAAATAGACAAAAATAAAAGATTGATAAAAAAGTTGACTTATGTTTTAGCTTTAAGTATTTTTTGTTCTTTCATTTTTCGAACATGATGATTTATTGACCAATAAAATTTTGACAGGATGTAAGCCAAACTCAAATTTAAAATGCCATATCACGAGAGGAAGCTAGAGGTTAGGAAAATAGCTAGTGGCAATATCATAAAATTAGCTTGTCATTCCACGTGAACTTCATAAATATTAAATGGATAATTTTTGGAGTAGTATTTAAGACAGAAAGGATTATTAAATTTTTAATGTATTTGTATTGTCTTTTTATATCTTGAAGCTGTCATGGATTAGTGTATTGATTTCCTTGGTGTTAGCCTATGATTAGTATATTGTTGTTCTATACCTAACATGTAATTAGGTAATATCTAGGAGTTTGTTTATAACAACCTTAAACATGCTTCGACCAATCATAAGCCCAAAGTACAATTACAAATCTTCTTTTTATCAAAATAATCAAACAAACCAACCCCATTTTGTATCGCCTTACGCCTTATCCTATAATTTAGAGCCTAATATTATTTATATTAATGTGTTGGTTTCCATTGGTTAAGGTTTCCAACTTGCAAGAAAAGTATAAAAAAGCAAAAATAAATAAATAAATAAAGTAAAAATAAGGTTAATTTGGATATCCGTACTTTATAAGATCTGTTTATAATTATTAAGCATGGGAAGTCCCATTCACTTGGATCCTAAACTGTGGGCTGTAATATACAAATCATATACAGTAACAGCCTAAACTCTTTCCATCAATAATTTAAACCTTTTTGCTGTCCTTTCTGCTTTTGCTTTTTCTCACCTTCAATAATGTATTCCACTTATTTGTTGCTACCTTTTTCTCAGTCTTTCAATTTCACATCAAATGCTATAAATTCAAGTTCAAGTGGGTATTGGAATTAATAAAATGGCAAATTATATATATATACATATATATATATATATATCTAATATTGGAAAGGGTGGTAATGTTGGTGAGCATTGTTAATGGCAAAGATAAAAGGAAGTTTATAGAATGATAAATAATATTTGCAGCACTGCAATTAGGAATTATTGCAGGAACGAAATAATTGACACAACAAAAAATTCGCACATATACTGATATACACGCAGAATGCAGCCCAGTTTATTATTGGCAAGCTTTGGTAGTTTACACTTCGAGTTACCAAAATTGTGAAATGCAAAAGTTGGGCCAATCACCTTGTTGTCCTTTTCAACTCCGCCACGTTTGATTGGGTCTTCGTCTTGAGTGTGTATCCCTCTTAGCTTCTTCATAGCCGCAACGCACCCTCCCCACAAGTACCATTATAAACCAATCACATCTCTACAGCTTTGACCCATCTCTCTCTCTCTCTTTCTCTCAGAGAGGACCATGCTCATCCCTGTTGCATAGATCGCTGTCTTGCGGAGGAGTACAAAAGCGCTCACATACTTGGATTGCTGTCTTCAAGTTCTCACCTTTCCTTTTGCTTTAGCCTTCCCAAGGTAAAATAGAAAAGAACGGGAAATCCCAACACTTTCCCACTTGTACCACTTTGTTTCTGGAGAATCACTCTGCCTTCTCTGTTTTTATCAACTTCTATTCCTTCTTGTTGTCAATCCTCTCAAGTTCTAAGTACCACTTTGCAAGTTTCAAGTTCTTAGATTTATTATGTACTCCTTATTTATTATCTAAAGTTTTATCTGGGTTTTGCTTCCCTTGTCCTTGTGGTTATTTGCTGTGTTTTTGGATCTGATATGGAGCTCTAGGGTTTATCTTTAGGGAACTAAGATCAACTTTTTTCCATAGTTTATCGGAATTTCCTTGTGTTTTGGAAAGCTGGGGGGTATTTTCTAGATTCCTCACCTTATGCTTTTTTGGAAAGGGCACTCGGATTCCTCTCAAATAATTCTTATCTAGTGCCTCTCTGTCCTTAAAAACTTCCACTTCCTGCATTTCCCATCTGACTTCTCTCTCTTTGAACTCTCAGAGAGAGAAAGACAGACAGATACAGAGAGAGAGTCGAAGCCTCAATGTGAATGACCTTTCGCAAGATTGGTATTCTGCTTGAATTGTACAGTTTGACTTTCTAGAACCATGAATCGAGAAATTGAAATCCTGTCTCCGGCATCCTATCTGCAGAACTCTAACTGGTTGTTTGAGGATAGCAAAGGAACCAAATGGACGCCTGAAGAAAATAAGCAGTTTGAGAATGCTCTTGCTCTATATGATAAGGATGCTCCAGATCGATGGCTTAAGGTGGCGGCCATGATCCCTGGAAAGACTATTGGCGATGTGAAGAAACAGTACAAGAAATTGGAAGAAGATGTTAGTGATATAGAGGCAGGGCTGATTCCAATTTCTGATTATGATAATAATAGTAATAATTCTTTCACATTGGAGTGGGTGAATAATCAAGGCTTTGCTGGTTTGAAACAATTCTATAGTGTTGGTGGCAAGAGGGGCACGATGATTCGGCCTTCTGATCAGGAAAGGAAGAAAGGGGTGCCATGGACAGAAGAGGAGCACAGGTGCATATTTTTATCTTAGGTTTTATACCCTGATTGAGAAAACAAGTGCTTTATAATTTTTTTGAGCCTGGATTCTAGTTGAAACTATTTTGAGATCATTTGTTTTCTTGTTCGATTCTATTACTTAGAAGTGGTTAGGTCGAGATGTTGAAGATAACCTGGAATTATGATGTATAGGTGTAAACTTTTTCAGTTAGATCTAGAAAGTCAGTGTGAATTGTTGCAATAATTGTAAACTTTTGTTATTTCTTTGTCAAACCACAGGCAATTTCTGATGGGTCTTAAGAAGTATGGTAAAGGTGACTGGAGAAATATTTCTCGAAATTTTGTGACCACAAGGACACCTACTCAGGTGGCTAGTCATGCTCAAAAGTACTTTATCAGGCAGCTTACAGGGGGCAAGGATAAGAGGAGATCTAGCATCCATGATATCACCACTGTCAATGTTCCAGACACCAAACCTCCTTTGTTAGACGGGAGAAGACCTCCATCACCAGATCACCCTGCAATGGTTATGCAGCCACTCCGGCATACAAAACCGGCTGTCATGGATGACGGACAGCAATATGACTGGAAACCGCCGAATGAAGCTACTATGCCCATGGTTTTCAACCCGGCAAATGGGAACATTTTTGTGGCACCATTCTGTGGAATTTCTTCCTATGGACCTAAGCTGCAGGAGCAAAATTTGCTTGGAGGCACGGTTCCGGGATCTCAGTTTGGACATTACAATACAATGTTTCAGATGCACCCGATGCAGTATCAGTGAAATTGTGCCTTGAGTGGAAGTTCCTGACAATATTCTAGATAAAAAGGAAAAATAAAAATGAAAGGAAGTAAGTTCTGATGGTATTGAAATGGCAAATCTTATTTACGATGTTTATTCAACCATCCATGCCACTCCTAAGTTTTATGTGAATATGTCGATGAGGACTTAGTTAGTCCTTAGTAATTAGAATCTACAAAGACATCAGGACATCAGTTAGTGCAAATTGTGATTGACATTCAAGGAATTTATCTATGTGAAGCTTAGTTTTCATCACTACACCGTGCTGGTGGCTGTGTGTTGGGATTTGTGGGTGGGAAGAAGTCATTTGGTTGAGCTTGCATGAAGTACAAATCCTTGCCCAATTAGGAGCCTTCGAAGAAATGACCTGTGGGATAGTGTTCAAGTCTGCATTGGTGAGATAATTCTCTTTTGGGTGTCTTAGGCTAGAAGGCTTTTGTTACGAACTTGTTGATATCATTGGTGGTGATTTGTCAATAAGATTTGAATAATTTCCCTGAAGATCTACTTCCTGTATATGAGCATTGTGGCAGCTTCTTTTGTGCTTTTAGTAAATTTCTTGGATATTTAAAACACAATGAAGCCTTAGAGCTATGTTCTGTTTCTTGGTGGACATCTAGCTAGATCCTTGCATGATAATGACCTTTATGCAATAAAATAACAAGTTGGTGGTTGTCTACTGTTAGTTCCTATGGTAGAATGGGATAGATGAACACAGTATTATTCTTCAGTTTTTTTTTTTTTGAGAATGAACTGTAGTATTAAAGCATCTGGACATGGTTCATCATATGGAATATAATTGCTTTATTAGCCCAGTTGGAAGCAATTGATCTCGACAGCAGGCCATGTCATCGGATGCGCTTCGTTCAAATTATGACACGTTTAATCTGATTTGCTTCTCTCTGGTGCACTTTTAACAAAGTGGTTTTTTTTTTATTTTAAACACTTGATAGCACTACATGACTGAGTTTGAAGATCGAATCTTGACCCAAGCCATGACCAAGGGCCACTAGTTTAAGCATCTTATGCTAAAATATTCTTCCCTCTGTTCTTCATGAGGATGACATATCAGATGATTATCTATTTTCCCTTCTCCATGTTATTCTCTATTTCAAGATTAGATGCTGTGCGTAAAGATCTAATTTATCAGATGCACTGGTGAATATCATGATCTCATTAAATAACTCACTTGTAATCTGTGCTTTCCTTTTTGTCTTCTGCATATTCTTTTGAACTGCGAGTTCTTCTTCACTCTAAATAAATGGCAATGATACCAAAGACCTGCATTTCTCTGGACCCTTTTGTGTAGTGGTAATCAAAGGAATCTTGTTAATGTCCCATTCCTATTAAAGAATCTTTGAAAATTGTCAATGCAACTGCACTTTATTGTGACTCATTAAGATTCCCCAATAGGGTGCTTAAATATTATCATGACCTTCCACTTCATGAAAAACACTTGCCAAATCAAGAAATATTCTCTACCTATTCAAGTGCAGTGTGGAAATAATAATCTGATTCCCAACGGATCTTTTTATTTTATTATTTTTATTATATGGATTTCCGTTGAGATAGATTAGTGTTTATTTTTATTATATTTTTCTTTTTTAT
Organism: Platycarya longipes; assembly: GCA_036559045.1. NCBI lineage: Eukaryota > Viridiplantae > Streptophyta > Magnoliopsida > Fagales > Juglandaceae > Platycarya > Platycarya longipes. Next base: position 42,152,107 of record CM071797.1, read on the forward strand.
ACCATCCTTGATGAGTAGCCATTTTTCTTTTCTCCGGGGCCACAAACAATGGTATCTGATTTAAAAATAGTAATTAATTAATATTAATGCTACTCTTAATTCTAAATTTCATTATCTTCAATTGCACTTTTCAGCACTTGCAATGAGTAGTTTATATAGGTTTACTCACTCGCACTTGCAATTATGAGGTATTTCTTAATTGATTTTATATGTCAACCACTTAAATAAACAGTTCTCAAAATTTTCAAATATGATAAAATTTTAAATAAAAAATAATCTCTTTAAAAATTATATTTTAGTTTAGAGAGCTGAGTCATCGTGTGACATGAAAGTTGTTTTAGAAATATAAATATTCATTCATGGTCTAGAAAAAAATGTGTATTCTTTAATTAAAAAAAAAAAGTCAAACTCACATTGAATTTTAAGATATTATATCTTATGAATGATTTTGCATTTATATATTTATTCAGATAAAACCAGAAGTAGAAAATATATTTTTAAAGAATATTAATTACGTGGGTTTTTTTCTCTTGATTGATGCAATACTCACTCATGCGGGATCCCGCCTAGTGTTAGAGTTTCATTTTTTTTTTCCATTTATATATATATTTTTAATATTTTTAAATACTTATAAAAAAAAGAAAAAAAATCACAATATTATAAAAAAATACATTTTTAATTATTATGTTAAAAAAAAAAAATAGAAATCTCACAGTCAGGATTCCCAAGATCAGTATATATATTTGAACTCCATACTTACAATCAGTATATATATATAAAAGTTATTAATTAATAACTTAATTAACAAGGGTATGAAGAAAGAAAAACGTATGTACAATCCTAAGAAGTGAGACATGATGTTACCAAATTTAAAATCTACAAATACGTACCCAAGATCAAATAATTTTTCATTAACTAGTGCATAAAATATCCAAGTGTTAGGGTTCCAACTGGGGCATGGAACTCTGGAGAGACAGGGCTGAAGTGTTGAAGTGAAGGCTTGAACTGGGAACTGAATGTGTCGAAGACTTAAGGCTGGAAGAGAGTTATGAGACGCACCGTTTAATTTAATAAGGCTTTGCGACGTCACGTCGTTTGACTACAAGCTATATGTTTTTAGTTCCCGTTTACATTTCCTTTCTGTTTTGTTTGTCTTTCCATGTGTTGCAGTTTAATTAGTTTGGTTGTTAGAAATGGGAATATGTACGTTTTGCTTGTAGCGTTTTGGAACTATCTGAAAAAACTATTGAAGAAATCTGAATACACCGGAGGAAGGAACTCCTGCGTGATTCATGAATCACGTATTATCCAATCATCTGTTAATTGAATCTGTTTACATCCATTTCATCTATTCCTACAGATTATATTTCACAATTTTACACCATTCTCTCTTCTGTTCACCATTTTCTCTTCTGTTCGTTCTATTTCTCTCTTGAAAATTCTTTTAGTCATAAAGGAGTTTCACATAATTAAATTTATATATTAACATGATCATTTGATATACAGATAAGTGATCAGATTGTTATATTATTTATATTATAAAATAAATATAACAATATGTCATATAAAATTATGTAAATTATATCAAAGAATAGCACATTTTTTTTCTCTTTTTTCCTTGTTGGTTATTGGTTGATATTGTTAATTGCGCATTGACATTATTGCCAATATTGATTTTGCAACCTTCTTAATATCGGAAAGGCCGCCTCCTAGTGCCCACTTTGTCCCACCCACTCGACAAACACTCATGACGCCATGACGATATAAAAAGCATTATACCCAAAAAAATAATAAATAAAATAAATAAATTAGACAGAAAGAAAGAAAAAGAAAAGTAATGTTAAAGGCTAAAGAAAAGAGTTGCTTTTTTAACTTGCACAGGGAGCTGCACTTTGGCTGCTTTATTCTATTTTTTTGATTCAACACTTTTATATTCTTGATTTGAGACCACATACCTAATTTCACACCCACCAGTTTCTGGGTTTTTTTTTTATTTTTTTTATTTTTTTATTATTATATTTTTATGCTTAAATATATTCTGCAGGTTCTTCCCCTCCAATACTACAACAAAATATGTATGCTTCAGTGATATTGCTTAATAATTAGTACCATTATATATTTTTCTTTCTCCATGATGCATTAATGTAGGCCCACCTATATCTGAGGACACTCTCTTGTGGGTCTTTTGAGTACTCATATTAAAGAAAGCAACAGTAATTAATAAGACAGAAAGTGGAAGCTTGTGAATGTCATTATGTTCGATTGAGCATATATATATATATATATATATATAAAACTTGGGACATTTTGTACCTAAACCAATCAAGCTAGTTTCTTATATATAAATAGGCAAGATCATATATTCAGTGAAGAGAGAACATAATTAAAACACCTAATTAGGCAATCTTCAATTTGTATTTTTAATGGAAAAGCTAGTTGTTGGGAAATACCACTACATGCAATAACAAAGCTGACCATGTATATGAGCTCTGTATTCTAATTTGTCTGATTTGCATAGGTATTGCTTGATTATATTGGTGCAAATTGTCAATAACTTTTCATTTTGAATTTTGTCGTATTAATATTATTATTATTATTTAAGAAGAGGATAGTACGTACTCCAAGCATATTGATAACTCTCACTTATAACTGAAAAAGTCGTAGTTACATATAGACACACTTGGGAGTACAAATAATCATAAAGGAGCCAACCCCATACATAAAAAAACATTCAATTGAAAAACAAATTATCCAATAATACAGAAAAACAACAATAACTAAAACTTTAGAAACAAGAAAAACCACCTGCAAAAAAAAAAAGAAAACAGACTGCAATTAATTAAACAGGTACCTCATGATTACGAAGTTCACAAATAAAGAATACCATTTTTGTCCATTCGAAGGAGACCTCGTAGCTCACTGGACAACATATATATAACCGTACTCTTCAATTAAACTACAATTTAAGTGATATATTTTAAGTGACTTTTAATATAGAAAGTTATCAATTAAACTACAATGTATCCATCTACTGCACTACAGTAGATATATATATATATATATATATATATATATATGACGAAAATTTCTCATCCCAAAAAGTATCATTTTTGTCCCAAATTAGTATTGGCTATAATAAATATAGGGGTTTCTTGGTTAGGTAACAGTTGACAAATTTTCGAGATTCATTAGATAACAAAAAGACTGCAATCATTCTAAAGGGAAAAGCAATATTGCAGCCAGGAGCAATATCATCAATAAATGCACTTAACCAAAACAAAAGGAGATTTGTACTTGACAGTAAAAGTTAAGACTTGCTGCCAATGTGCTTGTTTCCAACCTTAATCAAATGAAGATATGCAGGAAAGTTCATGTCACTACCCAACCATTGGATATTATATTATAGAGATTGATCTAAACTGGCAAAAAGGCTTCTGGAAAGCTAGCTTACAATAATGCAACAATTATTACATTACTTTCAAACCATTTATAATTAAATTGTGTAACTATCCTTATAATCATATATAGCATAATATCACGATTCAATATAGCATAATAGCATAGAAGTTGCCAATGACTTCTTAGTACCCTTAAGCGTTTGTATGCCAACTGTTCTAAAGTATTCTTAGGCCTTATAGTTTGTTTACACAAATCATCTTATGTCATCTTATTTTATCTTAAAGAAATTTCTGGGAGTTGGTCCGAGGACCACACTAAAAGCGTAGGCGGTGGGCGACACTGCCCACCCCATTAGGACCGGCGGGCTCTGTCGAGCTTATCCCTTCAACGACGAGCTCCGGCAACCTCCAATATACCCTACGGAGATTTAAATCCGAAATGGGTCCGGTCGGAGCCCGCCGCCCACCGAGGCTTAAACTCGAGATGTGGTGGGCGGTATCGCCCACCGTCCACCAAAGGCGACAAGCTGCAGTCAAGGCTGAATGCCCTTAAAATTCATCTCTATTTTATTTTTTTATTATGTTTTTATTTTTTTATTGTGTTTTTTATTATGTTTTCTTCATTTTATTTTTTTATTATATTTTTTATTTTATTATATTTTTTATTTTACCATATTTTTTATTATATTTTTTATTGTGTTTTATTTTATTTTAATGATTTATCATCAACAAGTAGCCCAACTTTTGACACTGGGGCAGTCCGACCGGCCCCCAGCGTCTCTCTTCTTTACACTTTTTCAATTTTTTATATAAAATAAAATAAAAAAATTCAACATATTCAAATCTCAAAACAAAAATAATAATAAAAAGTATTTTACAACAATATTTTATTCTTTTTTTAACTTTTATCTTATCTTATCACATCTTATCTCTGAAAATAAATCAGACCTTAGATATTTTAAGATATTTCCTTTCCAAACATACAACACTACCAAATACAAATATTTTCAAATTTGCCTTTTTAATTTTTAATTTTTTCATCTAATCATTATCTAATTATTACAACTTTTTCAAATTCATAAACAAAACACAAAAAATAATAATATTTTTTCAAATTTTAAAACAAAATGTATATAAATATTTTTATTCAATTTTTTTCTCTCTTCTTTATCCAATAAAATATCTTAACAGCTTAAAATATTTTAACTTAAGATATTTTATTGTTATTCACAGATTAACTGAGATTTTCTAAATGTGAGCATGCAGTAAGTAAACAAAATGTATAAAAATATTAATATAAAAACATAGATAAAAATATTAGTAAACATATATAGTAAGTTTTCTGTTTTCCTTCATAGATAAGATATTGGATTTAAAGAACATATGATCCAATGACCCATATACCAACAAAGCGGCCAGCCCAGATTGTCTGCAACCCAAAATCCTATTGACCTGAATAGAAGTGTGAAAATATACCCAGGCCAGCTGGATTGGTCTGATCCGGGCATAAGGTGGTGATCTAGGCTTGGCTTTATGGCGTGCAGAACCTAATTATATATCCAAATGGCAAATATCATTTCAACATCTGTAATTAGATAGGCTATTAACCACAAGGTTTAAGTTAATTATTAGGTAATATAAATTTTTATCTTAATATTTATCAATGTGTTTCATGAGATCTTTCGTTTATTTTTTAAATTTAGCTAGTAATACATCTCACATGTAAGAGTAAATATTAAACGAACTGAAAAATAAAATTAACAAGTCCATATATATAATACGTACCCAAATTTGGAATAGTAAAACGCAAGGAAAACGTACAGAAATCCAAACCTCAAAGCTTACAACAATAAGATTAATTAATGTGAGAAATTAGATTCATTTTTAATTGGACAGTGTAAAAACTTTGATGAGCAATTTCATCTCATCTCATCTCATGATTACATCTCAATATCCAAACACTATTCAAATACAAATATTTTTTAATTTCAAATTTTTAAAATTTCAAAATTTCTTTCATCTAATCATTCTCTAATTATTATAACTTTTCTAAATTTCTAAATAAAATATAAAAAATAATTCAATATTTTTAAATCCCAGAATAAAAATCATTTTGATCAACAATTATATTCTAACGATAATTTAACTTTATAATATTTTATATAACTTTTTCTCTCTCCTTGTCTAATTAACATCTCATAAAACATCTTAATTCAAATTATTTAATACTATTCATAAATTATATTACTACTATTCATATAAGATTTTTTTTTTAATCTCATCTAATATCATGTACAGTAACCAAACGAGGTCTAAAGGTTCAGAACCTCTAATTGCTATTACAATCTAGGTTATCAAAACAAAAAGTCAGATAAAATAATGCATGTTGTGTACACATGTAATTAAGCATTACATTCAAGCATTTCTTTTAATTAATTTCCTCCACCCTTTATTCTCTCAGGAGTTATTTTATTTTCTACGCAATAAATTATTAACATTAAAAATAATTAGTCTTAATTATCATGAACATCAATCTACCAACCATGAATAAATTATAGGAGCTCATGGAAAAGATCAAGGAATGAAAATTGGGATCTCATGAGTGAATGTAATACACACAAACCCACACACACACACGATACATTACATATACATATACATGATATGATTGGCAAAAAAATGTAGACTCCAAATTAATGTGGAAACAATTATACTTGCCTCCGATTGAGTACATGTTTTAAAAAATCGTACGTACGTTCTTCGCCAAATTCTAATTAACGATCATTGATGCAATATGCTGCATGCATGCTAACGTCAGCGACAGAGGAAATAGTGTTCACGTGTTACTATATAAATAAATAATGTACTAGTACGCATTATTCTAAAGTGAAAAGTGAAAACAACAATTAATGATGATATATTAATTGTCGTTAGAAAAGTTTCATTAATGTAAACGACCATAATTGACATGCATGCATACCGCCGCGTGGTACACAGACAAACAGCTAATTTTAAAGCAAATGACAGAATACATTATATACATATATATATTTATATAGCAGCTTAGACGTCGCTATATATATCATGAATGTATGGTAGTGACAAGACAAGCTAGAGACATATAATCTTAATGATTTTCCTTGTCGAAAAATTATATGTAGGGAAGTTTAAAAACAGGTTTGCTGTAATATAGAACAGAACAAAACAAAACAAAACAAAGTATATTGTACATTTAATGCATGGCTTGTTCGACACAAATAATTAAGCCATGTTTTAACTAACAAATCTAATATTATTTTCTTTTCTTTTTTAATATATGGTATTAAATCTTTTATCGTTTTATACTTTTCTTTCGATGCTCATATATTCAAAACGTACGCCGGTTACATGATATTTCTAAAAAATCAAAGCTATCGATTGGTGAAGCAAAAAGCACTTCGCATAATTCAATCAAGTATTCCCACATTGAGGAAAAAAATAACAAGAAAGAAACAGCTAGCTGCTAGCTAGTCCCACATACATTATCTTGAATATCTCTGTCATCATTAATTAACCCAGCTAGCTACCTGCTAGCATGGTCCAATCATAGCAAACCAACAAACACTGAATGCTTTAACACCAGCAAGAAAATAACAGACCAGATAAATTATAACCCAAAAAAAAAAGAACAACAAAGCAGCAAGATCATCGACCAATTACATCAATTCGTACGACACGCAAATGATGAAGCACAAGAAAAACAGATCCGCAGCTGCCTGATCAGTCATGAATGTATATATATAGATCAGAGGCATGAATTATATATATATATATATATATATATATATATAAGAACTATGTGGAGGTTAGTAATATTCATGTTTATAAACTATATTCTTGATTTCACGCTAAAAATCATGAAGGTTAATAATAAAATTAAAACTGCCATATATTATATCTCTCAACTTCCTTAAAAAAAAATGTTACGGTCTGATCGAAGAAATGTACCATATATGTACAAGAATATTCGTGACCTAGTTAGTACTCTTGAATGGCTACTTCAGTAGTGCCTCTATCGATCTGCATGAGTACCTATTGTCACAATTGTTGGGTTATGGAGTTTGGTTTTTGATTTGAGAAGAGGTAAAGTTGAGATCAATCCGCACAACTCTTGCTCGATAAGGTGCTCGAGTGAAATTCAGACAATGAATTTGTTTGAGATGTGCTTGACGGTTCGTTCGAATGAAATCTAGGCAAACAGTCCGCTCGAGGCTCTCTCAATGGTAGGCTTGAATGAATGTTGGATAAAATATTCACTTGAGGAAGGCTCGACACTCCAATTAAGTGAATAACCCAGTTTTACCGCATTAAGATTTTCTAGCATCATTTTTTATATAATATATGTAATGTTTTGTTCATTAAACGTATCAGATTGAACATAGAGAGAGTACAAGAGGCGTATAAAGTATATTCTTGAGAAAGAAATATCCCGCAACTCTGTTAACGTAGATAAATTTTCGAACCACATTTAATATTATATGTTATGTGGGTAATTAGTGCCTGTATTTTTACATTTAATTTACTTTCTATCTATTGAACTGTAAAAGTACTTTTTTACCCTTTGTAATATAATTTTGTATTTTTTTTTACTTTGCTACAGTTTGGTAGTGTAAGTTTTATCATGCTGCCTAATATAAATAAAGGCAAATTACTTGTATTTAATACACTTAACATTTTCTGATATTTTCACACCAAGTGAATAATAGATTCTCGAAGCTTCATACATTTGATATGATATCAATAGTCAAGCTAGGGTTTCATTTTTTCCCTTTCTTCGATCGCTTCCATGGTGCCTTCTGTCTCAAGTTCTACTACTAGTTCATCTCATAGTTCTCCTCATAGATCTGCACATAGATCTCCTACCAGATTGGTTTCTCTCTCTCTATCTCTCTCAAAGGATGGTTCGAGTCCGTTTTTTCTTCATCCTAACGACAATCTTAGTGTTGTTCTTGTTATGCAACTTCTACTCAGTGATAACTATCACACATGGTCTCATTCGATGAATATGGCTTTCTCTGTAAAGAACAAGTTAGGATTTGTGGATGGTACAATTCTTAAACCTTCTTCCACCTATTCGACTTTTTCTTCTTGGATGCATTGTAATAATATGGTCATATCTTTGTTGCTTAACTTTATTTCATCAAAAATTGCGGCTAGTGTTCTCTATGTTACTACTGCTTTAAAAATGTGGTATGATCTCAAAAAGAGATTTTCGCAAAAGAATGGACCTCGAATCTTTCAGATCCAGAAGTCCATTTCGTCTTTGTCTCAAGGCGAGCTCTCTGTTAGTGCTTATTTTACTCGTTTGAAAGCTCTCAAGGACAAATTGGTTAACTACATACCAATTCCAGCTTGCACATGTGGTGCTGTTCGTACTATGAACACATATGTTCAACGAGAACATATTTTGCAGTTTCTGATGGGACTCAATGAGTTTTTTTCTTTGATTAGGGCTCAGATTTTGTTGATGGAGCCTTTATCGCCAATTAACAAAAAAAATTTCTCTTGTTGTTCAAGAGAGAAACATAGAGAAATATATATTCATTCCTCTCTTGTTTTAGATCTGCATGCTTTTTTTGCAAATTCTGATAATTCGAGAGCTGCTAAGTCTTTCTTTAGGAAAGAAAGACCAGTTTGTAAATACTGTGGATTAATTGGCCATGTCATTGAAAAGTGCTACAAACCTCATGGTTTTTCACCGGGATACAAGCACTAACCAAGGTTACATTCCACGGCAAACCAGCTTGTTCTCAGTGATGACTCTTCAGTAGCAACTCCTTTTTCATTAACTAAGGATCAATATCTGCAATTATTGTTCATGCTGTCTCATAATTCACAGCCTCAGTCTGCTGTTCCTAGTCATGTGGTTGATGCTGTAGCTTCCTTTTCTATTTCCTTTTCTGGTATTGCTTCTTCTCCACACTTTGCTTTTATATCTAATGAGTCTCTATTTTTTTATTCCTCTAAAATTAATTGAATACTCGATACAGGAGCTACATATCATATGACTTCTTCTATTAGTTTGTTTTCTTTTGCTACTCCTATTTCTAATAAGTCTGTTAAGTTGCCAAACAATCAATGTGTTCTTATTATACATATTGGCAATATTCAAATTTCTGAGCATCTTGTTCTCAAAGATGTTTTATGTGTTCCTAGCTTTAGTTGCAATTTGATTTCCGTCAGTCAGCTCACTAAATTTTCTATTTGTTGTTCTTTTTCTTCTCACTCTTGTTCTATTAAGGACCTGACCACCTCGAAATTGATTGGAGTGGCTGATCAACATAAAGGTTTCTATTTTTTGCAACAACCAGGATACTCTCAGCCTAAACACTGCTCTACCAGTAATAATGTTCCACCTGCTTGTTATAATTCTTCAAAAGTGCTTTGTTTCATCTCTGGCATAATATATTAGGACATTATAATGTCTTTTTTACATAAATTTGTACCTACTTTTGCTACTTCTGATATTCCATGTTATGTTTGTCCATTAGCTAAATAAAGAAAAATTCATTTTCCAAGCAATAATAATATGCCAGAGTTTCCTCTTACACTTATTCATTGTGATGTTTGAGGTCTTTTTTTTTTTTTTATCTCTATTGGTGAAAGTTAAATATTTTTTTTAACGAGTGTTGATGATTGTTCTCGTGTCACTTGGCTTTCCTTGTTTAAGCATAAATCTGAAGTTCCAGGACTTATACATAATTCTTTTTAGCTCATTAAGACTCAATTCAACATCAAGATTAAAAAAATTCATACTGATCATGGTATTAGATTTTTTTCTCTTCTGATCTCAAATCCAAAAATGTTATCCATCAATTTAATTGTATTGAAACTCCACAACAAAATTCTGTTGTGAAGAGAAAACAACAACATATTCTTAATGTTGCTAGAGCATTAATGTTTCAATCATATTTACGTCTGAAATTCTGGAGTGATGCTGTTCTCACAGCTTCTTATTTGTTAAACATACTTCTTTCTCCTGTCACTCACAATAAATCTCCCATAGAAATTTTGTATAAAATTTCTCCATCATATACATACTTAAAAACCTTTAGCTGCTTGTGTTTTGCTTCCAAATTACAAAGGAACAGACATAAATTTGATCCTAGGGCTAGAGCTTGTAAATTTCTTGGTTATCCTTTTGGTATCAAATGATACAAACTATATGATCTTCATACAAACTAGTTTCTAGACATATTATCTTTCATGAACATGTTTTCCCTTTTCAAATTTTTAATTCTAATTCTAATTCTAGTTTTGGTTCAATTCCTCTCCCATTTCCTTTTCAATCTTCAACATTTGATCTTAATAATGTACCTTCAACAGTAGGACCTGAACCATCACCTATTATATCCCAACTAGCACCTGAACCAAGAAGGTCCACAAGAATCCGAGGGGCTCTTGGTTACTTGCAACATTATTATTGTAATTCCTCTATGGTACACTCTAAATCAGTTTCTCCATCAGGTTTTTTTCCTTCTTCTTCTTCTCTAATTCCATATGATATTGCTAATTTTTTGTCCTATGATAAATTGTCTTCTGGTCATAAATCCTTTGTTTTTTTTTTTATATTTGCTGATGTTAAACTTGAGTTCTATCATCAAGTTGTCATGTACTCTTATCAGAGATATGCTATAGTGGCTGAGATTGCTACTTTAAAACTCAATAATACTTAGACTGTGGTCTCTTTACCTCTTGGGAAACAACCCATAAGTTGTCGATGGGTATACAAAATAAAACATAGAGCTGATGGTATTGTGGAAAGGTACAGTCCGAACTTTTTTTCTAATGGCTAAAGTGACTATAGTCTGAACTTTATTAGCTATTGCAGCTGTAAAAAATTGGCACCTTATTCAACTTGACGTCAATAATATTTTTTTGCATAGTGATCTTCATGAGGACATTTACATGAAGTTACCTCTCAAATTTCATCTTAAATGGGGGTCCAAAGTGTGCAAGTTGAATAAATCTCTTTATGGCCTCAAACAAGTATCTAGGCAGTGGTTTTCTAAGCTTTCTACCACACTCATCGCTTTGGATTTTGAGCAATCTAGACCTGATTATTCTCTCTCTACTAAGTGTACTTGTTCCTCCTTCATTGCATTACTAGTCTATGTTGATGACATGTTGATAGCTAGTAATGATTTAGATGTTGTGAATGCATTAAAGTCTTTACTTGATGCTAAGTTCAAGCTTAAAGATCTTAGTCCTCTTAAGTTTTTTCTTGGCTTGGAAGTAGCTAGATCATCAAGAGGTATATCTTTGTGTTAGCGAAAATATGCCATTGAGATTTTACAAGATGTTGGTTTTCGAGCATGTAAACCAGTTTCTTTTCCAATGGATCAAAATTTAAAACTTAGCAAAGATGATGGGGATTTAATTCCAGATGCTACAGTGTTTTGGAGATTGATTGGTAGGCTACTTTATCTTACGCTTACTCGGCCAGATCTATCTTTTTCTATCCAAAGGCTTAGTCAATATATGGATAAACCCAGGGTGCCTCAATCTCCTGGCCTTGGTCTCTTTTTTCCATCTCATATTACATTGAATATCAAAACTTTTGCAAACTCGGATTGGGCCTCTTGTCCTAATAGTAGAATATCTACCATTGATTTTTGTGTTTTCCTAGATAATTCTTTGGTATCTTGGAAAACTAAGAAACAACCTCCTGTTTCTAGATCTTCAACTGAAGTCGAGTATAGGGCCATGACTCCCACCACTTGCGAAATAGTTTGGCTGTTCATTCTTATTTCTGATTTTCATATTTGTCATTCTCATAGTGCTCAATTTTTTTGTGACAGTCCAGTTGTTTTACATATTGCTACTGATTCAATTTTTCATAAAAGGACTAAGTGCATTGAACTTGATTGTCACTTCATTAGAGACAAGATTCAAGATGTCCGCATCATTAGAACTTTCCATTTAGCTTCACAACACCAGCTGGCAAATGTGCTTACCTTGCTCTTGGATATCAGTAGTTTCAGTCTTTAATTTTCAAGATGTGAGTTCTTTCAATTTATTCTCCATCTTGAAAGGGTATTAAACTGTAAAAATACTTTTTTACCCTTTGTAATATAGTTTTGTATTTTTTACTTTGCTACAGTTTTGAAATGTAAGTTTTATTATGCTGCCTAGTATAAGTAGAGGCCGATTACTTGTATTTAATACACTCAACATTTTTTGATATTTTCACACGAAGTGAATAATAGATTCTCGAAGTTTCTTACATTTGATAGTATCTCATTATATATCATGCAATATTGTGTGTGGCCCTGTGGGTGTGGTGTTTATCACGCAGATCATGAACAACACTAAGATCACGATCATTCACTGCATGCCACACGTACACCCATGTGATCAGCACCAACTCCGGTCCCTAGCTAAATGCATGCATTATTGTATGCATGCATGCACTGAGATTGACCCAAAGTATGCATGCACTGTAGTACTCGTTTAACGTGGATTTGAAGTATATATGATAAGACCCGATCCAAGTGATGTGTGCTATTCTAGACCATGTATACCTCATCATTACGGTACCGTAAGATTCCCCCACCCCCCCCCCTCCTTTTTTCTCTCTCGTTCTCTCTCTCTCGCTCTCTGATCTCTCTGATATATATATTAATGGAATTATGAACACTTCCTTTAGTAAGACCCCCACCGGCCACCTCCCTAATTGTTAGTGTCCAATCTGGACTAGTCAAAATTAGAAACCCTGCCTTCTGATCCCTCCCAGCTTCCCCCCTCTCTCTCTCTAAAAAAAATATATATAGATTTATTTTCTTTTTATTTTTTTTTCCATTTTGTTATGGCATACACATTATATATATATATATATATATATATGTCCGTTTGTCCATCCTGGTTAGGCCTCATGATCTCAGCTTGATCTCTGATTTAACCTCTCCACCAGTAAGTCCACTATATATATGTGTATGTGGCATGCACCATATCGCAACGTGCGTGAATCACGTACATGTCGCCTTCCTAAGCAGCAATTTGTGATTTCTCTTTATCTTCTCTATATATAGTAGCTGGAACCTTTTCAGCAAACAGTGAAGTGAAGTTGCTCACCGATGTTGTCTCTGTCCAATCAAAGCAAACGACGTCCCACCCCTTTAGATTTCTTCGAAGTAATTCTTAGCTAGCATGCATCCGCTTCTTGGCCGCCGGCGGCCTATTCGTCAAGAAGATATTGGATCAACCTTTGAGTTTGGTCCTTTATTGTTTTATTTTAACCTTTTTTTAGCAGTATAGGCCTGTTTATATAGAGTATATAAATATTAAGACGGCCCTTTTCTTTCATCTATATAGTGGCGTTTTTGGCCGCCTAATGCCTATATATATATAGTAGGTAATTTAGTTTTGTCGTGGCCCCAAATTTTCCACCGGAAACCAAACCAAAAGCAATATTGTATATACAGTATATATGATGTTGACGAATAATTTTATATTGTCTGTGTCTTATGCATATTTATAAAGAATGAACAATTATATCTTGTTGAACCAGCTATTTTATGAGATAAGTTAGGTCCATAAATTTTTTATAGTATCAGAGTCTGCCACAAGATGAATAGGAATCCACACTACTTATCTCGTGACAAAAATACAAAAAAAAAATACTAACTCATACGTAAAGAAAGATATTAAAGAATAATCTCACGTTGTTTGTGGATGATATATTTATAAGGAATGATCAGTATCTCTTATTAAACAAGTTTTATGAGATAAGCCCATAAATTTCTTGATATGGTTGTGGAGCTTCTCAGTATTCTCTCATGTCTGCATATTAATTGTCTAGGTTTTCTGGATCCATAACTTCAACACACTTAGACCCACCTCAAGGATCAACGACACAAGTGGTAGTAGGAGAAACGTGTAACGCAGTGGACCAACTTGATGTTAGTCCCGGTTGTTTGTTTGCTTTTGATGAACATGTTGAGTGTACATATATCTGTATTCATATGGCCTGTCTGCAAAACATTTAGGGCCACTCGATCGCTAGCTTTCTTTGCAAGAGTAGTTGGCTTAAGTGTGGCTTGAAATCGAAAGAGAAACGGAAGTATTCTTGCAGCTTTGCCATGCAATCTGTTAGGGTTACAACTTACCCTGACCCAGAGAGAGAGAGAGAGAGAGAGCGCCCTATAGCTGTCTTCAATATGGCTAAAATAACATATACACAGACATATAGGTGAGCACGAGATGTATAGGAAGGGGGTGGGGGAGGTGCCAATTTGTCTGTTACCTATATAGCTAGCTAGCTAGCGAGCAAGATGCATGGCATGGTGGGAGAATTTGTGGGGTATTTATTGTCCGATTGTCAATCACAGAAATGGAGAAATGGGTGTGATTTGTTTGCAATTTTCATTCAAAATCTCCCAGCATTGAACCTTATTAAATTAGATGAGTTGAGATAAAAATAAAAAGTTGAATAATATATTATTATTTAATATTTATTTATATTTATAGATTTGAAAAATTAAATTGTTTAATTTATTTTGTATAAAAATTTAAAAAATTTATAATAATTAGATAAGATGAAATAATATAAATAGTTGTGAAAACAAACTAACTAGACAGATTGATTGGGAGAGCATGATTGGATTGGATTGGATTGGTTCTCAATATAGATCGATCCATGTATTGTCCGATTGTAATCACAGAAATGGAGAAATGGGTATGATTTGTTTGCAATTTTCATTCAAAATCTCCAAGCATTGAACCTTACTAAATCAGATGAATTGAGATAAAAATTAGAAGTTAAATAATATAATATTATTTAATTTTTATTTTTATCTAGAGATTTGAAAAATTAAATTGTTTAATTTATCTGGTATAAAAATTTTAAAAAAATTATATAATTAGATAAGATGAGAAATAATATGAGATGAAAATAGTTGTGAAAGCAAACTAACTAGACAGATTGATTGGGAGAGCATGATTGGATTGGATTGGTTCTCAATACAATATAGATCGATCCATATACCTGCTACTCAAATCATGGACTGTGGGACACATCGGAGAACACCCCGTCCCCATTCACAGATCAGAAACGATCGCTATGCAGAAAAGTGTATGTGCAGTCGACGTACGAGATCAGAAATGTACGTTTTAAATAATTGCTGTACAAATTTTTAAGGAGTATTATAATAATTCTTTACTCGCCTAATGATCAGTTTATATTATTATCATTGTTATAACTATACTATTAATTCCTACATCCTAATTATTATATACTTTGTTACCAACTTTTAAAATGTCATAATTTTCCACACTTTTAAAATTTGTTGGTTATCATTGATGATAATTAATTGTTGCAATATATTTCATCTTCGTTAATTCATCATGGGGGCGGCCAGCTAGGGCTTCTTTAATTTGGGGCTCAAATAATGACTAGTGTTGATCAGTTGTTTATTGGACTAGACAATTCCCGGCCCCCATAGTATAACTTTGCCCGTGCATAATCCTACTGACAGCAGCAGCTAGCACTATCAATCATATTATATACACACACACACACACACACACACACACACATATATATATATATATAAAGTCCTAAATTATATGGGCATAATGATTAATGAACGCATATATTCCACGGCAGCTGGGGCTCTTATCCCACAGGCAGATTAATCTGAAACAGAGTAGAAAAGTTGGTCGGATTAATACTTATCCAACTATTTGAGCATGCATGCATGCAGCTTGAACCCTAATCAATAGTACTCCTAGTTGGTGATCAAATGTTACTATATATATATATATATATATATATATATATGAGCTCGGATCAAAAGCAAGAGGATATATATACAGCATGCCTGCGTATATATATATCTATATATGTGATTACTACATGCAATTAATTTAAACGAGGGTGAAGCTACGAAAAGTTATATATATTATATGTAATTACTACATATGCAATTAATTAATAGTTAATAATTACAACTGATTATCATCCTATAAACATTTTTTATATTTTTGGTCATAGCCTCTCCAAAAATTAGGGCCGCCTTTCATTGATCAATATGATGATCTCTCAGCAAGAAGTCCAAAAACCCCACCATGATATATATATATATATATATATATATATATATATATGTATATAGAAAGTGGAAATAATAGTAGCTGGGTATAGCTAGTCATGATGAGCCAATTAATAAAGCAATCAAACCACAAAATCGAGTACAAAATGATGACATTGAACAAACCTAGCTCTAAACAAATATCAGGCCAGCTATATATGATGATCATTTGTCACTAGATTCTCTCGATATATTGTTTTCTATGGACTTGTTGGGTCGGGCATCATTACGTTCATGAACCATGGATTATTAATAAATAATCATTGATTTTCTTTCCAATAATTAAGTAATAGTTTTACTAAAATGATGGAACCACTAAGACCAATATTATAGTGGGGGAGTTTTAAGCACCTTGTCAATAAAGCTAAACCTAACAACAGCAACAACAACATCATTATTCATTCTTTCTTTTTCTCTGTAGAAAACCAACTATTTAAGTTTGGCTCTTTTCCACTGTCTTTTGCCGCCTCCTAGATTTAGATTATCCCAACGCCATATCAAACAAAAACTATGAAGATTCTTTTAATCTTATAGTACAGCAATATAACTCTCGGGCGCTAGCTATTGCTGGATAACTCTCGGGCGCTATCTCTGTGTGTCATGTGTGTGTGTTATATTGCCTTTTACAAGTAGATAAGATGACATGAAAAGGCTATATATATTACGGACATTGATCAGCTAGCTTTTTCTCCATAATTATATATATATATCAGTGTCCGCAAATGGTCAAAATACATGATGTCGTACATATGCATGAAAACTGTCCCTACGTACGAACACCAAGTTTTCTTCTTTACCAATTTGTTACTGTAAAAATAACATATTGCCATGCATGTTCCTAAGAAAAAACTAATTCAATTGAATTGTAAATATCATGAGTGGAATCTAGGTTGCAAGTAAAATACAAAGTAGTGCAAAAATTGTAAATTCACAATAGTATATACTTGAAGAGATGGACCTAGTCAGAATAAGTGATACATAACTTCTCAAATATCTCATATTGGACAATCTACAGTTAATTAACTCAATTATATAAAAATTCAAGTTTCAAAAAAATCTTCAAATTGTAACGTTTAATGGGTCAAAAAAATTCTACAATGTCATCACCACCGAAAAACTAGATAAAAAGCTCACTCGACAATTGGCTGAAATGAAAACCTCAAGCAATACTTTTTCACTAGGGTCTGGACTTCTCAAGTGGCCCAAGCAAGCATAAGTATAGTTAAAATAATATGCATGACTTCTGGGTAATGCAGAGAGATTAGAGCTGTGGTATTTAATACTGTATTCTTGATAGAAAACCCTAATTAGAATATCCATGACTCATTGAAAATTGTTTTTTCTCTTGATAAACATACTCGTGTTAGAATATTGTTGACGTCCATCGGTGCGGCCTTATTCATATGATTTGCTAGAAGGATTTCTTAGAGCTACTTGGGTGCATAGATCGAGCTGGTGTTGTCAATGAAGTTATAAAAAGATCAGTGGTTCGAAACTACTAGAGTGTAGAGATTAAGTGAAATACTTGTGGTATTGCATAAGCTAGTTACTTCAACAGTCTTATAAAGCACCCACATTGGGTGCATCAAATGCACTCAATGCTCATATTATGGGAGATGTTTTGGGATTTTACCCCAAAACACCCTTACATCCGGTCCCTTATTTTGAAGGGGCCAATTGAGATGGCTACAGTAGCCTTTCATGTAGCCCCTCATCTCATTTCTTCCACCCCCTGATTACCTTCTTGCGCATGAGACTATTGTGTTGCCTTCGTCTTCACCATCCTGAACTCTCACTTCCTCCTTTGCTCCATCACGCAAGTGAGCCCTTTTCCAAGGTCTCCGAAAAAGCTTCACCAGCAGTAAGATCAATCCGACCCTCCTCTTTTGACTTTCGTCGACGAGCATCCCTCTCTCTCTCTCTCACGATTTTCGTTCGATTTCGCATGCTTTAACTCGATTAAAACAAATGTAACCCTAGAATAAGGCTTGACTTCGAAAATACCAGGGTTTTCATTGAAGAGTTTCTAGGATTGGCTGATTCGACTCTGTGTAAAATGCATGTTTTGGGATTTTTCAAAAAATATCTGTGACATTGTAGTTCTGAACACTGCGATTTCGTTGCAAATAGCCCATTTTCTTATTTGTCTTCACCATTGCATGACTTTGAGACCCTAGGGTTTTTATTGAGTTTCCTTTGGCCAAATTGGAGACTTTATGTTTGATGTTTGGGGATTTTCATTTGGGATCTGTGGCATTGTGCATGAACCACTTCGATTTCGTTTATTAGCCCTTTTTGTCGATAGGAATTTAGCATTGTGGGTGACTTTGAAAACCCTAAGGTTTTCACCGAGTTTCTTTTGGCCAATTGGAGCCTCTGTGTTGGGATTTTTATAGTTTTTAAGATAAGATCCCTAGCATTTTGATGAGTCCTATTTTTTGTTGGACTCGTAGCATTGATCATCTCCATTGTACTAGGATTTTTTTGTGGGTTTTCAGAAATCAATTTTTATGAATTGGTATTGTGTTGTGTTGGCAGTGTGTAGGAATTGGTATTGGTATTGTGTTTTGTTGGTACTTCTCTTGACAACACCGATCATTTCATTGTGTTGGTATTGGCATTGTGTTGGTATTGTGGATGCTTTGTTAGTGCTTCTGATGATATGGGTTTCCTGACCCCTTTTCTTGTCCCTAAATTTGAGGTGATGTTGGCTAGATAATTAATTGGCTGTGATTTTCACATATAGAACACGTTGTTTAAACAAATTTATAACCCATTTGACCCCTTTGGTTTTGGATTGAGCTTGTCGTTGGCCCTAAATTTGCCTCGTTTGATGGTTTGTGGCTAATTAGCTGTGATGTTTATATACTTAGAATATTATGTAATTTAAAACCCATGTTTTGTGATTGATGTTCATATCTGCATGTTTGTGGCATTAGCTAGACATTCCCACATCCGGATCTCTATTTGTTATGTCTCTGAGATGAGATCCATTGTTTGTCTGTCAGGAATGATTTGTTGTTAGTTAACATGAGGCTATGATGAGTGGGGTAATGATTCATAGTGGTTAGGCTAGGAGGTCAATTGGTTACGATAGGGTAATCCGTGAACCCTAGAAGGCCACTATGCAACAACTGGGGTCCACAGTTTGTAGCTATTCAAGAGTGCCTCTAGCCTTCGCATGCAGTGATTTTAGAAAAATCTTCTTGAGCCCAAACTTTAACATGTTAGGTATTTTCTCACCCTTTTTTTTAGCATTTGTCTACAAACTTGAAGCCTCAAAAAAATTAGTCCCAAATATGCTGGCCTCTAGTGGTAACACGACCACATCCTCTCACTCAGGAAATAATCCTCGTGTCGAATACTCAGTATATAACTGTGGTATTAAAACACATCGACGAACTGCGCATACTCAGGAAAATGATGAACGGCGATTTCCCGATTGCCAAAACTATGAGGTAATCGAATCTAACTCTTAAGTATTTAGGATGTTCGGGAAATTAGGTTCATATTACTATACTGATATGATTTCTTTATTTCTGGGTTCATTCTCAGCCGTCTAGGTTAGACATTCATGCGAATTTTTCTATTGGTATGACCCGAAAATATCAACATATGAAAAGAAAACGATGACCCAATTAAAAATTGAACTTCAAAATATACAAGCCTCAATGATGGTCCAAACGAGTAGGCATAGATTAGAACTTGATATAGAGAGATGTAAACGAAAAATAGAACAATCTACTTTTATTATTTGTATTTTGATGTCTTGGTTAATGGTAGTTATAATGTATTTTGGTAAATTTTGACTAATGTAAGGAGTCGAATGTAATTAAGCTTTATTTAGATTTTATTTTATTTCTTTGTATTTATATTATTTTTAATTTATCCTAACTATAAACAAGAGAAAAAAAAAATTGAAAATCCTTTCAATTCAAAAATTATTTTTTTATAATGGCGTAACATGATTGTTTAAAATCGGATATCGCAATAACAAATAATTATATCTAATTCGGTTCTTAAATAATAAAGACAAAATAGTAAAATATTAAAAACGGGAAAAAGATGTTGAAAATGGAAATGGAGGTAAGAGAATAAAATAATAAAAAAAGAATTATAAAATATTATTTTAATATATGAGAGAAAATATAGAAAATGAGATGTATGAAATTTTTTAATGATGAATAAATTTTAAAAAAAATATAAGAAGTGAAATTTTTAATTAAAATTCAAAAAAAGAAATTGAGAAACTGAATGCGGATGATCTGAGAGTTTGTAAATTGGTGGTAACAAACTTAAATTCTATAGTTGATTGATCGATTGATTGTTAAATTAAATAGTTCAATAAATCTGGATAATGCCTAAAATGATCTGTTTTAAAGGAAAAATATTATATTTTAAAATTTATAAAATGTGTTTTAAACATTTACAAAAAGCTGAAAGTACTTAATTTTTTAAATCACCAAATTGAAGATTTATTAAAGATTTCTTTCGGATCACATTTTTAAAATCTACCATACTAATGTTTATGTGGATTTTTGCCAAATAATAAACAGTTTTTTTTAATATGTATTTTTTTAATTATTTTTTAAGATTCTACAATAAAAACTCTTTATCGATTTCCTACCGCGCAATGATATCGAATTGATCCATTAACTTATTCCGTGGTACTTACAGCATCCTTATAGATTCACTCGGCCTACCAAAATCTAACGAGGCTAAAAGTGCAGGACTGATCACTAACTTTTTCTTTTTTTTCCTTTTACATTTATTTAATTTTATTTTTGCCTAAAAAGTATGTATATGGCTAAAAGACTTTTTGTTTTGGAATTACTCGAGACTAGACTAGACAGGTGGGCCTAAAGGGCTGGCCCAGTTCACGTTTTTAAAAATACAGTCAGCTGGTTGGGTTGGGTTGGGTTGGGTTGCCTCAGATGCATGCACTTGACATAGACCTACAATTCACTCGTGTCGTTTCACTTTCTCGCATACTAAAATCATTCTGAAAAGTATATTTAGTACTACTCTTTCTTACATTGTATTACGAGTAATGATCACATCAGCTCCACCCCACCATGCTTCCTATGTGTACGAAAAGAGTTTTTTTTTTTTTTTTTCTTTTTTTTGGGCATTAGATAATTTTTATTTTTTAATTCCTCCGATCCTGATCTATTTAAACCCCCCTTCAGCCTCTCACTTCCCTCTCATTCTCGATCTCCCTTCTCTATAAGCTCCCTAAACAAACAAACATACATACATATTAAGCAAAAATGCCTTCTTCTTCTGTCACCCTTGTTTCCAAATGCACAATATGCCCTGAACGAAAATCCGACATGAAACCTCTCAAGCTGTCTGTCTCCGACATGCCCATGCTCTCATGCCAATACATCCAAAAGGGCGTTCTCCTCACCCTTCCTCCCTACTCCATTGATGATCTCCTTTGCTTTCTCAAACGCTCTCTGTCTCTCACTCTCACCCACTTCCCCGCCCTTGCCGGCCGTCTCTCCACCGATTCCGATGGCCATGTCCACATCGTCTGTAATGATGAGGGCGTCGAGTTCATTCAAGCCAAAGCCAAGCATCTATCCCTTCACGCCCTCATCTCTCCGGGCCTCGACGTCCCTGCCTCTTTCAAAGAGTTCTTCGCCTTCGACAGAACTCTGAGCTACTCTGGCCACTTCAAACCCTTGGCTGCCGTTCAGATTACCGAGATAAAGGATGGCGTTTTCATCGGTTGTACAGTCAACCATGCCGTAACGGACGGGACTTCCTTCTGGCATTTCTTCAACACATTTGCTGAAGTTTGCAGAGGAGGGAAGAAGTTACCCAAAGCACCAGACTTTTCTCGCAACACTGTGTTCAATTCGCCGGCGGTGCTCAAATTCCCACCCGGCGGTCCCAAGGTGACATTTTCCGGCGACGAGCCGCTGCGGGAGAAAATCTTTCACTTTAGCAGGGAAGCGATTCTGAAGCTGAAACACAGGGCCAATAATTATAATATCTTACAAAACGGTCATGTTGATCAGTCCGCTGTTGAGTTACTCGGAAAGCAACGCAATGACAGTTGGAAAACGGTTAATGGAGATAACACCATGCCTAACGGTAAGATATCGTCTGTCTTGGAGGGTCTGCTGAGGAACAACATCTCGAATCGGACGATGGAGATTTCGTCCTTTCAATCGCTCTCCGCCCAGCTGTGGCGTTCGGTGACACGTGCGAGGAAGCTGACAGCAAGAAAAATGACGACCTTTCGAATGGCTGTGAATTGCCGCCATCGGCTCGAACCGCAGATGGACCCATACTACTTTGGAAACGCGATACAG
Source organism: Platycarya longipes (assembly GCA_036559045.1). Lineage (NCBI taxonomy): Eukaryota > Viridiplantae > Streptophyta > Magnoliopsida > Fagales > Juglandaceae > Platycarya > Platycarya longipes. The sequence goes on from CM071797.1 coordinate 42,174,958, forward strand.
AGCATCCCGACAGTTGCTGCCGCCGGCGAGCTTCTGTCCCGGGACCTGCGATGGTGCGCCGATCTTCTGCACCGGAACGTGGCTGCGCACGATGACGCCACGGTCCGTCGGGGAGTAGCGGATTGGGAGAGTGCGCCGAGATTGTTCCCGTTGGGGAACTTCGACGGTGCATCGATGACGATGGGGAGTTCCCCGAGATTCCCAATGTACGAAAACGACTTCGGGTGGGGACGGCCTCTGGCCGTGCGTAGCGGTGCGGCGAACAAGTTCGACGGTAAGATATCGGCGTTTCCGGGAAGAGAAGGGAAGGGAAGTGTGGATCTTGAGGTGGTTTTAGCACCGGAAACAATGGCGGAGCTTGAGAAGGATACAGAGTTTATGCAATACGTATCGGGTAGTACCGCCGTGTGATCAGAACTTTGTGAGGTCGAGGTTTATACCAGAGCGAGACGAGATCAGGGTTTAAGGGAGCTGCTGCAGTTTGATCCCGTCGATCGTTCATTATTGGTTGTATTAGATGATCAGGATCTTGATAAGTTCATGTGGGAAGGGGGCTGTACGTGAGGTTGCTGTTTTGGAGGGTTGTGATTGGTTTTCCTTGTTTATATAAATTAGTTCTGGTAGAAAACGACTGCTTAAGCAAATAATGACGTTTTGGCTGTTTATTGGAAAAGTGTAGTGTTGGTGTTTTGTCTTAATTTTTAATTATCATTTTTATTATTTGCTTACACTTTGACCAAACACAATTAACAAAAGCTAGTACTTTCTCAACTCTAGTACGAGGGGAAAATAAAATCGAGCAACATGCAACTGCCGCGGGGAAGTTAAAAGTTAAAACCAGAGGGGGTCGCGGTCTCTTTTCTCCCTCTTGCGTTTTTAAGATGACAAACAAATCCAAGCGATATCTCGAGGACTGTAAATGTTTCGAATCGAATTGAGTTTTTTGATTATTGAGTGAAGCTTAATTCAAATAATTTGAATTTAAGTCAAGTTAAAAGTTTGTCAAGTCAAGAAGAGTTTGAGCCGATCAAAGATGAGGAATCGAATTATTGTCGATCTCTATTTTTATTCTTTAACAAACTGCGTGAAAGAAGATTGAAGGGGAGGAAACGGAAAGTCAACAGTCTAGCCAAACATTTATTGTACTAGGGGACAAGAATAGAGGTGATGGGATTAAAAAGAAGGCTAGCACATATGCAAGAATTAAAAAGAAGTCGACTGACGCACGTAAGTTAAATATCCAATCACGCAGACCAAAGCTCCTATATAAAAAGGCTCTACCAGATAACAAATGGATCTTCTTCTTCAACCTTGGCTTCGGCCCCTTCCTCTTGAAACTTCTTCTCTTCCAGCAGACATGTTTCTACAGATAGATTTTCTCTACAACTATTTATACTTTTTTTTGTACAGTGAGATACGAGAGAGACTGTAAAATATTTATTATAGCAGATTCTCATCTCCAAACGCCTGTGGACATAGGCATTTGCTGAACCACATAAATTCTCTGTCTATCTCTATTTATTTTATCTGCTATCAACGTACGCTTCGACAAGGCTGGAGCCCCAAGTGATCCCGAACAAAGCCCAACTCGCACCAGTAGGCTAGGAATGATTATTTCTCTCGCCCCGACCTGTTGACTGATTTTTAGGATCTCAATAGTGATGCTGTCTGTGGGATCTAAATGTTTTTTAAGTCGGAAGTAAGAGAATGATGATTTCTCAGTACGCTGGGTAAACTGCCGGATAAGTTGATAGCACTCCCCAGATCAATACACAGACTCGGAGCACCTAGATAAGTATACGCAAACCCTCCACTCTTGTTTTTATCGCTGGATTCACGAAAATAAAGCTCGTTCGAATGGGCTTGCTTACATGGGATTTGTGGATCAGATTATCGAGTTACTCACCTTTAATCTCCAAGACTTGGGCATATCACTTAAGCTCGGGACCTACGCATTAGCCTGTGAAGACTGTCTTGGAACAAATGTGCTCACCTCGGACACGGTAAGGAGGCATTGTGCACATAAGACACATATTGATCACGTCGTATTGCACACAATAAAGATGTGCCTAGCTCGGACACATGTATGGAAGGTCACTGTGCACTTAATTGCACAGTGACCAGGACGTATGTAGCCTGGACACGGACACATGTAGGAAAGGTCACTGTGCACTTAAGTGCACAGTGTCCCTTACCTTCACAGTGCATGGCACACACGGTGCCATGCACAGTACATGTATGTTGTGCATGGCACTGTGCATGCCATGCACAACTCGACTCAGGCGCGCAACAAACCAGCCCAGAAGTTTGTCGCGCCCCTACCACAAGCTAGGTGGCCCCGCTGGCATCCACCACTTAGATCGTCAGTGGGTTCTAACCCCACCACCGCAGTCCCCCCTCAGGGGGGGGACCCAAATAGCTACCTCGGGAAGACCCGCCTGAGCAAACGGTGTAGGCACATAGCCCAGAACCATTACTGCTCGGCTGGACCTCCGACAGCCACAGAGTCCTTTGTCCCGACGGCCACCATGGTTCCCGTCTCTAAGTCCCTAGTGCGCAATGTCGCTGTTGTAGTATGTATTCATGTCGGGAGACTCGTGGCTCACTGCCGCGGGGCTTAGGGACCTTCCAGCGGCCACCATGGGAACCGTGGGAAGTTTCTGTCAGACTCGAGGTGGCTCCCCTCTTGTGGGGTCGCGTCTGGCGACTGGGCCTTGCTTCACATGGCATGACCCAGGGCGCCATCCACCACGTCGCATAGACTTGCAAGGGGACTACGCCAGCAAACACTGATTGCACCACCGACGCCATTTGTTGTCATGGGAGTGGTCCTCGGCCTTCTCAAAGGCACGGACAAAGCTCAGCTCCCATGGGCTCAACCGCTCGAGTCTTCGACACCATAGGAACTCGGGACCAGATCCATGGACTCAGCTCAGGACCATGAACTCTTGGCCACACTCCGCTCGGACCAGGGGCCCGCCACCTTGCATGCTTGGACCCAAGCTCGAGCACTAGGTTCACCACCTGAGGTTAGTTGCCTCCCTGAGCTTCCCCATTCCTCTCTCGATTCCAGTGAGACTATACAGCTCATGGACTCTCCCGTTCGGTACTTCACAAGCTTGGGCTCGACATGATCCCTCTCCCCTCGGGAACCAATAACGGTATGCATAGGACCCCAGCTCGAGATATCCCACCACCGCAAGATTGAACATCACTTTGACCCAGGAAACACACTCGGGAATTCCACATGAGACCACACCATGCACTTGGGGGCCTTACCGAGCCTGAGCCCGAACCAGCTCGCAACTCCTCACTTGGGAACATCTCTCGGGTACGTTTCCTAACAAGGACTTCCTCAATTTGGAACCCTGATGAGCTTGGCATGTGGACTCGAAGCAAATATCACATATGTCAAACTCGGACTAGCGACTCACGGGACTCACTCTCGGGGATCAAGCAGCTCGGGATCTCACTATGCCTCACTCGAGGAGCTCCACTCGGGAAATAAGGTTTGCCCTACTCACACTAGCTCGGGATACCACCACTCATGAGTCCCTCCCGATCACTCACCTCACTCATAGAACACACACCAGCTCGCCACCCTAACCCAGACCATCTCTCGGGATCCCAGCTCGGGAAACACACCCGACTCACGGGACTCATCTCACTTCACGAGACCTCACTGTTCATGCACTTGGGGCTCACCCTGCTCACGGAAACCTCGCATGCTTGGAACAACCCTTACACTCTACAGGAGCCTTCTTCATCACTTGTTTGCAGGAATCAAACCGTCACCATTCATGGCATGGGCTCGGGAGATGAGAGCTCGGTATGAACTTGGTAAAGCTACTCGGAAAGCACACGCAGTCTTGTCCTCAAGAAACCATTCGCGGGACCTCACGGCTCCTCACTTGGGAGTCGCCACTCAGAAGCTTTTCACTGCTCGAAAGTTGGAAGCGCATGGATCATGCTACCACTGAGATAGGATCAGATATAGCGCCACACCCCCACTCAGCTTGAGACTTCAAATGGGACTGCGCACCAACCCGAACAGCACCTAGCCCACTTGGACCCGATTGTTTGCCACAGACAAAAACACTTCAGTTTGTTTTTCTCACCATATATGAATTTATTTTTACTAACAAAGTTATTGTCTGTAGCATGGGACGTTTGTACGAGGTCGAATCCCGTGGGGTCCCTAGGCGACGCACTCTTATCGGGTCCCATGCAATGTCAACTCCTGCGGGGTGATGGCAGAGCACCAACCTCGCGCCTCAACTCACTCACGCGAGGTCAAATCCCACGGGGTCTCCAGGCGATACACTCCCGCCAGGTTTCACGCGATGTCAACTCCCGTGGGGTGACGGTTGAGCTTCAACCTCGCGTCTCCACTTACTCACGTGATGTCAAATTCTACGAGGTCCTAGGCGATGCTATCTCCCGCCAGGCCTCATGCGATGACTCCCCCAACGGAGTGAAGGCCAGGCACATTCCTAAGCATAAAAAATCCCTCGTAATGAAAAATAAGACAGAAACACCAAACTCGAGCTCAGCACTCCCACGTTCACGATCGAGCTCATCTCTTGCCAAACTCAAGCTCCACGCTCCCACGTTCACGGTTGAGTCCGTCTCTCGCTACACTTGAGCATCGCGCTCCCACGTTCGCAGTCGAGATCGTCTCCCGCTACACTTGAGCATCACGCTCCCACGTTCGCGGTCGAATTCATCTCCCGCTAGATTTGAGCATCACGCTCCCACATTCGTAGTCGAGTTCATCTCCCGCTAGACTTGAGCTCCACGCTCCCATGTTCGTGGTCGAGTCCGTTTCCCGCTAGATTTAAATAGGTGTTCATGAATTAAATGGGGTGTAGGAATTAAAAGAAGGAAGTCGACTAACGTACGCAAGTTAAATATCCAATCACGCTAACCAACTCCTATATAAAAAGGCTCGACCAGACAACAAAGGGATCTTCTTCTTCAACCTTGGCTTCGACCCCTTCCTCCTAGGACTTCTTCTCTCCCAACGAACATGTTTCTACAGATAGATTTCCTCTACAACTATTTATACTTTTTCTTATACAATGAGATATGAGAAAGACTGCAAAATATTTATTATAGTGGATTCTCATCCTCAAACGCTCGTAGACGTTGGGATTTGTCAAACCACGTAAATTCTATGTCCATCTCTATTTATTTCATCTGCTGTCAACATACGCTCCGACTATGTTAGAACCTCGCGGGGAGCCACAAACAACCCCGAAAGAAGCCCAACTCGCACCAGTGGGCCAGAAATGATTCTTTTTTTCGCACGGCCTGTTGGCCGATTTTTAGGGCCTCAACAAAGCTTAATTGAGTTGCAAGTAATTACTCGAGTTACTTACTCTTTATAAATATTTGACTCAATAATTCTTTATGAACTTAATATATTATTATTATAAATTAACAAAATATGTTATTAATTATACATAAATTAACAAAATATATTACTTATAGAAAGTATTAAAAATAATATATATAACATATAAAAGATATAAAATAAAAAGATAAATATAAGAATTATGTAATAGTATATATAGAGAGAGAGAGATAGAGAAATATTATGAGTATTTTATGAGCTCAAAACGAGTCTAGTCGAATTTATACAAAATTTGTTTACGAACCTAAACCAACTCGAGTCGAGATTATATGAATTTAACTCGTTTAATATTTGAACCAATATTAATAGTCACGAACAACTCATTTATTAAATGAACCGAGTTCGAATCGAGTTTATACGAATCGAACTTAAATTATCCACTAGCAGCTCTGTTCATTTACAACCTTACCTGTGAGCCTCCATTTAAATATAGATAGTTATGCTGTAATAATAAGGAGGAAGATTTATAATTAAAAATAATAAATAACAATACAGATATAGTTAGAGGTGATCTCAATAATCAAATACATATTTTAGATGATTTGTAAACTGTAACAAAAATTATTAGTAACGAAATACATATGAGTAAATAATTTGTAAACAATTTGTGAAATATGTAAGTAATAAAACAGTTGGCAAATATATTGAAACAGTTGTGTTGTCAAACCGATTTAAATATAATTCCGTAATAAATATAATCTGAACATCCCACGAAAATTTTATAAAAAATTACATAAATTATTAGTGTAATAGTTTAGGAAAATGATTCATAACATTTTAAGGTCTACAAAGGTTGTGCATTCCCTTTGGGCAAAAAAATAAATAAATAAATTTACAACTGACATGAAAAAGTCTACTTTCTAATATTGCATGGACTCCAATTGTTAATAGAATGTGTAGGACTTGCGTAGGGGATTGCATGCAGACCTTATATTAATATCTAATAATATTACTCAATTACTTATGTCTTGTTTATTATTTGACAAGAATTTTTATTTACAATCCTGAGTAGGCATGTATAAGGGCAAAAAGAGAAATAGCATCATTTAAAAAAAAATAATGTTACAAGTACACGGCGCCCCCCGCATACTTTTTATAGAATCGGTGACTAGCATGATTACTACGTCAGTCAAAATATTAAAAAATATACAAATAAAATAGATAAAAACATGATATATGAGAGGAAATCAAAATAAAAAATACGAATAGTTAGATCATAGGATGCGTAAAAATAGTATTTTTGGACTGCATATACACAAAAGGTACCCATGCCGTGTGCAAATAGCATTTTTGTTTTAAAAATGATTTTATTGTATTTTTTTAAAAATTAAACATAATTTTATAGGCTTGCATGAGCAGTCCCCATTGGGAGACTGTATGTAGAAATAACTCTTAGTTGATAGCTAATATGAGTTGGAGAAATAAGGCTTGATTAGTGAGTTGAGATGAGATCATAAGTCGAGTTGAAACTTGAAAGTCGATAAAATTTTATTAGAATATTATTATTATTTTGAGATTTAAAAATTTTAAATTGTTTATTATATTTTGTGTATAAATTTAAAAAAAAATTGTAATAATTAGATGAAATAAGTGAAGGGACTTTTATATCCAAACCGGACCTAAATATTTTCTTAATTTTACTCCCTACCCTACCAAACAAATGCAAACAAATAATTCAACACTCTACTCAATATTAACGTATTAGAATATAAAATTATCCAAGTATCACCACATTGTAATACAAAATCTACTAATTAACTCAACAAATTGGTTGGTTGTCAATTATGGAATTATTTGATAATCAATCGAATGAATAAGATAAAAAAATGTTTAACACTAATTTTAATAATAAAGAAAAACTCTTTGAAGAACTTCTAAAATGTAAAACAGAACAACCAAGTCTAGGAAGTCAATGTTATTATTTGAAAATAAATTATAAATAGTTTTTAATTACAAAATCTTTGTAACATGACTCTTTTATCTTCCCAGACAAACGACTTATTTGTCTTCTAATATAGTAACAGCCAGAATCTCTGAAGTTTTTTAAATTATTGATTTCTCTTCTAGAACTACAGTGGGTGAACTTGATCGCTTCAACTTTCACACGGAGTATGCACTCACTCTTAGAGAAAGGGAAAAACTCTAGAAATTCTTCACAAGAATTATCTTACATTCAAGTACTACTCTCTAAGAGAAACAATTTAAAAATTCTTTAAGGAGTTTTCTCACCAAATTATGTATTAGAAAATGCTATAGAGAATATCCAAAACTGAATTTCTATAAATCCTAACTAGGAGGATCCCTTAAATAAATAATCTGAGAAGTATTTTTAATTGAAATAGGATTTTATTCATGACATATTGTGTCTGATAAGAGTTTGATTTGCAGTAATACTCTATTAATGGAAAAGATCTTATAGGAGTTTGACTAGCAATAGAACTCTGCTGGCAAAATAGATCTGATGGAATTTGACTCGTAGTAAAGCTTTGCTGATGGAACATATTTGATAGGAGTTTAAGTTACATTAAAACTAGATCTACTGGTAGAAACAGATCTAATAAGAGTTTGAGTCGCAATTAAACTCTGCTAACGAATTCTTACTGACACTTGATATTATCTTCTCAGTATTGACAGTTTCATGCATAGTCAAACTCTTCTTTGAATAAAATCTATCTCTTAGAACTTTTTCTACACTTACGATTTATCTAAAATACTTCCTATATAACAAAATCAAGATAAAATAAAAATAGCTATAGATAAAGTCAAATGTTTTACATTCATCCAAATTACAAACTCAAAGATAAAATAAACTCTTATGATCATATTAATCGTCTAGTCATATTCAAACTTACCAACTTAATCACTTAATCCTAGCTAAACTTTTATGTCAACAGAAAAGATCCCCCATTTCCACGGAAAATGACCCACTATAAAATTGTCTTGAGTTTTATTTTCTCCCGCTAACATGAACTCAAAGCCAAAAGTATGTGAATTAAGATACGAGCAATGTAACTATTGCAATCAATGTTTACCACTCATAAAAGACAATTTTGTCATACCCGATATTAGTGATCTATTAGCGATGTAACTATTGCAATTGAAGATAAATGGTGAGTTATATGTTAAGCATTTTCTTCTCCACTCTTGCGAAAGTGAATGTTCCCCTACAATAAAACCCCCATTGCTCTAGCTCTAAGAAGGGGAGTGGAGCTCCGACTCCGTTCACCCCAGCTAGTCCCCCTTCTCTTTCTTCTCTTCCTTTTCTTTTCCCGGCCACCATCATTGTACAGTTTTGATGGTGGGTTTCAGGGGTTTTTGAGATGAATCGGCATGTAGCAGGTTGATGGTATTCCGTTAGCCAAAGTCCACCACGCACCTCACTGTCGTTCTCCCCATCTGTCACTCTGGTTGTTGACCAGAGTTTTTATCGGACGGAGTGGCACGTGCACCAAACGCACGGGGTCCAGTCGAGCGTGAGCTCCACGTGTCTCACCAATTGGAGGGTTCTCTCCGCCGTGTGCAGCTACAAGGAGATCAATGGTCTTCGGGGCACTCCGACTTGTGGGTGATCACTCCATGTGCCACCACTGTCAGCTTTGTTTTGAGGATTTATTCTTCTGTTGTGGTGTTTGGTTGGTGTTGTTCTATTTTGTTTGTATAGAAAAAATGTTATATAGAGAAATAATCTCTCGAACCTAGTTTGTAGAATTATAGTTCTCTCCTCCTGTGAAGGAATAGACTCTAGTAAACTGCCTGTTAGGCAGTGAATAGTCTCTAGGATATTTTGTCTACAGAGCTTGAGAAATGTGTGCCCCAATAACTAATAATTGACTTGTAGGCTAAATTCTCTCAGTTTATATAGGTCACATTATGTAAACTTAAGATTTCATGAGTTTAATGATAGTAAGCCTATTTATCTTCAATATATATATATATATATACATATATATATAGAGAGAGAGAGAGCAAGAGCGTAAGAGCCCGGATATGAAGTTATGAATGCGGCAAAGCCAGCCAATTGCAATAATAAGAAATATGAAATGTAAATGCAGACAATAATTAAATAAGATAACTTTGAACCAAAAGATTCTTCATTAAAATTATACTTACAAAATTTTAAATTACAAGGTTGGAACTGGAAAGTTTGGGAAGCTATAAGAGTTCAGGAAATTCAAGAAAATAAGAGGAAGGTAGTATGAGCTCTGCCTTCCATTGAAGCTCAGGTCTCATTTTATAGATGAAGGAGTTGCCTTTACATGTAAAACCGTGTGTAAATCACGGGTGAAATAGTAAAAACTAAAGTTAGTTGTCATCTGTATCGAAAATAATCCTGTCTTTTGTGCTGATGGTTGAACTATGGGTAGAACAGTAAAAGTGGATTCGTTTGCACCGAAAGTAGTCTTATCTTTTGTGTCGACATAATCCAAGTGAATATTTTAACTATGCCGATAACCTTCATCTAGATTTAGAGGATAATTGAGTGAATCATGACCAAAAATATTACTGTAAGTATCATAATTCTCTGTTGAGGCTTTTGATTCTTCAGCTGAATTTTCATTATTGGCTTCATTTCTGACTGATTCTTCCAATAGTTTAACCAAATCTTTCTTTTTTAGTTTGGCAAAAGGATATACCTTTTTAGACTTCGAAGAAGATGAATCATCTGAATCTTTTAAATCTTTTTTCTTTGAAGAAGATGCTGGTGATGGCTTCTTCTACTTAGAATCTAGTGAATCTTTCAGCTTCTTATCTTCAAGGTCTGGATAAGTGATTAACGCCTTTTGTGAAACTAGAATAGGGAAATCCTTTATGCTTTTGAGATTGGGAACAACTAGAGGAAAATATCTTGAAACATATGAAATAATGGATTTCAGTGTGAGGGAATTTATCCCACCACTTAACCCAAAAATGTCAAACCAAGATGTCGCTAGTTCTTTCGTAAGTTCATTTGCAAATCCAAGGGATTTTGTGCTCGAAACAAAAGTGGACTAAGAATGGAAACTTGGAGCTATGTCGGTCCATCTTGGGTGAATTAGAAACTTTGAAATGGTTGATAGTCGGTTGGAGACTATCAGGAAAGATCTCTAGAATGGGACCATATTGATGCCATCATTTTTGGAACCAGAGAGGAAAATTGTTTTTGCATTTCTTGTCAAAGTTAAATAACCAATAATACGATAAATCAGAGGTTTGCAACAAAGGAAAGTGAAACCATGCATCAATATAATTATAATAATTATATTGAATTTGTGAATCTGGTATACTCTTAAGAGTATATGGATCTATTCCCCATGCTTCTTTAGTCATGACTGACATAATATAGCAATTATGGGAAAATATTTTTGTAGGATCAATCTTGCAATAAAGTGGTTTAAGAGAAATGGAACCAGTGTGAATCATAATTGCAAGGTAAAACTTGAGGTCTTTAATTGAATTCTGAGGGATCCAGTAGAAATCAGGGGGAAAATATTTTAAAGCAATCTGAAAATGATCTATATACATCGTTCTGTTGGGTTCAATGTAAAACAGATTTTGGAAGTAGATCTTTCTGAAATATTCTGCTTTGGAGGCGGGAATGAAAACATTTGTGGGCCTAGGCTTTGCCGTTGCTAAGGGTTTAACTAATGGGTCATATGGCATGGCCAAAGTTGAAGCCATGGAGCTTGGGGAAATTGGTCTTGGGATATTTTCCAAGGTGGTAAATCTGTTGGCAATCTCCAGTAGGGAGGAAACCACTGGTAAAAGCAAAGGTGAAGTTGGGGGGGGGGGGTTTGGGCTGTTCGAGTTTCTTTTTCTTACTCATTTTTTCTGCAGAAATTCACGAGTAAGAAAATCATGAATAGAATTATCAGTTCTTTTAATATATTCAATATCAAAATAAAAAATACTTAAAATTGCTTGCCATCGTGCAAAAATATGTTTGGATGCAATATTTTGAACATCTTTTTCTAAAACATACTTAACGCTTTTGCAATCAATTCTTAAAAGAAATATTTGATTAAGTAAATCACTTTAAAACTTTGAGATGCACAATACTATAAATAGTATTTCCTTTTTAATAGTACTATTATTAAGTTGTGCATGATTCCAGGTTCCAGAGTGGAATCAAACAATTTGGTCGGAAGAACCTGGTGAAACAATCTGTTTCGAAATGCCGCCATAATCTATATCAGAGGCATCTGTTTCGACAATTTTAAAAGAATCAGTAGTGGGTATGCCAAGACATGGAAGAGTTTTGACATATGCCTTGATCTGTTGAACTAAATGGGTATGGACATCAGTCCATTGAGGAGGATTGAGATGGAGTCGCTCTAAAAGAGAATGGCATTGTTTTCTCAAGAATGACGTCTTTGGAGCTGTGTTTTGTCAAGAATGACGTCTGGGAATTTATCAGCAAACTCAATGGCCTTTTGGATTGGCCTAATTTTACCTTCAAAGATGTCATAACCAAGAAATCTAATTTTGGTTTGAAACAATTTAGTCTTTTTTGCTGAAATCACAAGACCATTTTGTTTTATGATATGAAGAAATGTAGACAAATATTTCCAGTAATCATCAATGGATTTTGAGAAAATAAGAATATCGTCGATGGTGAAATGAGTGAATGAATTGAAAATATCATTTATAATGTTTTGAAATTCACTATGAGCGAATTTAAGGCCGAATGGCATCATATTTCACTCATAGTGTCCAAAACGAGTAGTGAAAGCAGTCTTATACCTGTCTGAATCCCTAATTTGGATCTGCCAAAATTCGGACTTAAGGTCAAATTTAGAAAAAATAATAGTATTACTCAACCTATGCATCAGGCCATTCTTATTGGGAATAAGGTACCTAATCCATTCTAGAACTTTATTCAAAGGTTTGTAATTTATGACTAAATGGGGTGTCCCACGCTCAATCTCTGTATTTTTTTTGGACATAGAAAGCAGCACATGACCAGGGTGACTTACTGTGCCTGATAAAACCTTTGAAAGAAGATCTACAATTTCATTTTTACAAAATTCCAAAGTCTCACTATTCATTTGAATAGGTCTAGTTTTGGTTGGAATATTTTTTTCAGAAAAATCTTTAATATAAGGAAGTGAAACAACATATTTTTTTCTATCCCAAAAAGCATTAGGAATATAAAAAAAAATCTCATAAATTAATTTTTTTATAAAAATCATTGATTTTTGATTGAAACAATGGTTCAGACAAATGTTCAAAAATCTTTTAAAAACGAACTTCTTGTTGTAAGAAGTTTAAGTGCTTAGTCTTAGCAGAAATTAAAGAATGTAAACCTTTTGAAACATCAATATCAAATTTTGAAGCAAATTTAAATTTGAATTTCTGTCCAAAGGGATTTGTAGTAATCCCATCTGTTTCGGTCAAAACAGGACAGATAGAAGAAATAAAAGGCATTCCTAGGATAACATCCCAAATCATGTTCTTTACAAGAACAGATGAAATCCTAAAACAAACATTGTCTTGGCAAACATGAGCATTGTTGAGCTCATAGTTGATCTTCATCTTAGATCCATCTACTATAGATAAAGTTTCTTTAGACTTTTCATAATATTTAGTGGGAATCAGGCCTTCACTAATATAATTAAGATCAGATCCAGAATCAAAGCAATCACAGAAAAAGAAAATTCACCACAGACAACAATATCAACCTTAGAATACCATTTGGTGAGCATAGGTTGTTTAATCAAGCAAATAGCCTTAATCGGATCAGATGATTCAGCTTAGTCTGTTTTGTTTGTTTCCTCCTTATCGGAAGGACATTCAAGATCAAACTGACTCTCAATTTTAAAAGAAAGTAAATCTTGTTTGAAAAATGAATTTTCAAGTTTGAGAGAGTTAATCTCAGATTTGAGTTCAACAATCTCTTTCTTGATTAAGCCAATTTTATGCTGTAAATCATGTGTTGAAATTTCTTTGGGTTTTTTCTTTTCAAAACGACCCAAAGTTTCATGAAAACTAATTTTTCCATGAGAAGTCGATGGTTCTGTACGAGCCATTGTATGAGTCATTGTCTTCTTGAGCTGTAGAAGATATTTCTCCTTAAACTCCAGGTTTTCAATTTGTGAAATCAGGGTTAAAAGAAGGTTCTTCTGTTCTTCTTATTTAGTTAAAACATTGATTGTCTTAACTCTAGAATTACAACAAGAACCATTACAATTACAACCAAGCTTAATCATTGTTGAATCAATGGGTTTGGCTTCTGAGTAATATTCAGAGTCATTAGAGCTAAACTCATCAAAATCAGACGAAGAAGTTCTATTTTCAAGGAGTTGAAACAGTTCTTACTGGTCGTCTTCCTTAATATTCAGAGCATTAAGCTTGTTTTTCAACTTATTAGGCTTTTTGGGGAACTTATTGGCAAAGTGTCCAGTCATGCCACAGTTAAAACATTTCCCTTTTGAGGAATCCTTTAAAACCTTTTTATGAGAAATCTTTTTATGAAATGGTTTTTTGTAAACTACATCACGGGTTTTTCTCCTGTAATCCCCATGAGGTTTCTTGAAAACTTTTTTGAAATGTCTTTTCTTCTCCCTAGATGAAGTGATAGGTGGAAGGCCAAATTGCTCACATAAATTTCTCATTTCGTATTTGGCTTTCTTTCTATCCTTCATCTGTTGGTGAAGCAACTTTTGATCATTGCACATACTGATCCCAAGTTTCTTAATCATACTTATGATATCACCATAAGTATATCTGTCATAATTAAGAAGTCTTGTATCATCAGTAAGTGCATCCTTAACCTTATTAGCAAACAAACGAAGTAGACCATCGATGAATTTCTCTTTCCAATAAGGCTAGTGTGAATCATCACGAAGTAAAACTCTGGAAATAAAAACACTTTGATACCAATTGTAATCAGACATTTTATAGCATCATAAATTATTTAAATAATCAGAAATACGATTAGTAATATTGGAAGGAGTTTCAATAAAATGTTTAATAATTGTGTAAATTAAAGTATTGACACCATCGGGAGTACCCCTTCCTATGGCTTGATCAAAGATGGACAACCCTTCATCATCACGCTTGACAACATTCTGAATGGTTTGTCTTGCTTCATCAGTGAGATGCTTGTCCCACCAACTTCAAAGCATACCCGAAAAACCAGAAGTTAAAAGCGTGACAATCTCCGATTGTTAGAGATTATTATTAACATATGCATTTGCTACCATAGACATCTTTTGTAGGGTATTGAGGACTTCTTGCTCAGATTATCCATCAATATTCCATTCATATTTTCTGTCCGCAGTAGCTGAAAATTGGGATTGAAACATCCTTTCTTCAAACTGTAAATCAGGAGGAGAAGGCCTAGAAAACCAGTTCTTCGTGAAACTCATAAGATTGGGTCCTTTTGAAGTAAGCTTGGCAATCTCAGGTTTCTCAATATCTTTAAAACAATTTTCAATATTGTTTATAGCTGACTCATCATCCGAGGATTCCTCTGAATCAGTGGTAAAAACTGTAAAATCAACCTCTTCACCACCTTTGTCCAATACGCTAATGGAGGGTCGTTCTTACTTTAAATTAGTAAGCATTTGATTAATTTTATCCAAAGTACTGGCATTTTGATTGAATTCTATTTTTTGCCTGTTCTTTAATAAAATAATTAAAGGTTTTTCCAAAACTTTTGAAGCAGCAGGTTTTTCTAAAATGGGTGATTCAACTTTTTCCTCAATACGGTCTAGTTATCGACTTATTGTACAAAGAGCTGTGTTGATAATTCTTCGATAATCTTTTTTGTTTCAGAAAAAACTAGTGAGGCATTGGGATCACTTGGATCTGGAAATTTAAAAGGAGAAGCTTTGACTTCTGCTCCTCTTACTGAAATTAAAGTAGTATCTAAAGGAGGGTGGCTAGATTTTACAACCGACTTATCTACTGCCTTTGTAAAGCTAGATTTCAAAACATTTAAAGAACTATTCTTTGAAATATAATGGTTTTCTAAAAAATCAAATAAAAGAATATGTTTGTTAGACGCATACATCAATTATTTCCATTTCTTTCTAACCTTTTGCTTTTCAACAGGTGTAAAATTCGAATAATAAGTTTTTCTGTTATGACGATTTTCAACAGAGTTAAATTCTTTAAACAAAGAAATCATACCAATTTCAAAAGACTTATTCATCATCAGATGGTTATTATGATGATGAGGAGCTACCATATCTGAAGTTATGGGAGACATGGATGAATCGTCTTCAACCTCTACTCCTTCCTTTATGGATTTTCCCTTGAATGATGGTACACCATCCTTGGTTGAATAATAGGCTGAAGTGACCTGTGAATCCGAAGAAACACCTTTCAATTTTAAATCAAAAACAGAGGATTTTTCCTTTCTAGAAATTTCTTTAATAAAAATTGGACATTGAGGATTTGCTGTCTTAGTAGAATCCTCCAAGAACTGTTTGAAATTTGCATCTCTTTGTCCTTGGTTGGAAGAGTAAGAAGATCTGGAGCCGACGAAAGAATGTCTTCTTTCATTGGCTAGGCGAGGACGGTCAAAAGAAATTTTCATAGTACCATCAAGATACTACTGAATTTAGTCGAAATCCTTTTCATCAGAAACAATCTCTACTGGTGGAAGTTCTTGCTAAAGAACCCACTCATCTGGCAATGAAACATCTTTCCAGAAAATCATCTTAGAGGTTCTGATGTTGGCACTAGAAGTAGAATTTTGTATCAAAAGGATCTGGTTTTTAGCAGACTTAATCTTAGCCCTTGGGTTAAGACTAGTTTTTAAAACACAATAATAAATGCGGTAGACAAGAGTAAGAGGTCTACTGCTTTCTATCATATTAAAATCAGAAGTTAAAATATTCAGAGTTAAAACAGTTAAAATATTTTTGTCACGTAAATCAACAGTTAAATTAGGGTAGCAATCAAAATGAACTGGTCCTTCCGTAAGGGAGGTTTGGACAATACCCAATTTACTGTCTTCAAAATTTTTAAACTTCTATCACGTAAACATAACACCACAGAAGCATTAATGCATTTCCGCACAAGAGGTTTGATAGCAACTTGAACAGAAGTAATATGCATGAAATTATAACCTTTATCAATAAAGGCTTGAATCATTTTCTTTTGAAACAAACAACATTTTTCTTGGGTTTTGGAAATAGGACATGTTTGTTCAACGGTTTTCACATTGAACTCAGTTTTGAAAACCTTTTCACACCAAGAAGTGTTATAAAATAAAGCAGTGTTAATCTTTGGCATGTGCCATCGATCAATATCGAGTAAATCATTTTCTTCAAAAATACAATCTTCTTCAATGATAATATCAAGCGGCAAACCTGACCTAGAACTAACAGATGAACTAGATCTAAACATCTTATCCATTTTGGTAACAACCAAAACAAAACTCTGGTACTTCTTTACTCTAGGTCTTAAACATTACTTTGCTGTATTTCGTAACACATACTGGTGGGTCACAACAACAGGTCTATCTCATGCCCTATACTTGCCTACTCTGGCCTTCGAATGGGACTTACTATTCAGCCTGATGTATTCGACTGCGATGGCACCAGCAGAATAAAGCTAAGAACAAGAAAAGGAAACAGGGTGTCTTTGCAATTAATGTTTACCACTTGTAAAAGACAATTTTGTCATACCCGATATTAATGATCTATTGGGTGATTTTAACTCAACGTTGTCAACAAGGAGACTATTATTATGATAGCAAGCCCTAAAATCAAGAAGTTAATTGAATAATTTACCCACGTACAAATTATAAATATTAGTGCGAAATTATCACTTGTTTTAAAAATTTAAGTTTATCAAAAAAAGTATATCATATTATTTATTTTATATCTTATAAATATTTTCTCTCATTCAATATAGGTCAACTCCTCTTTAATGGATGACTCAACACGTAAAATATTTAATTTAATGAAATAGAATGTGGAGTCAGAATTATTTGAACTCAAGATTTCTATTATAATATCATGTAAAATCATTACTCGTACTTTTAAAAGTTTAAATTGACGAAAAGAGATAAATTTTATTATTTATTCTAAATATTAACTGCAGCATTTGTCAAATTGGAATAGTTTCTACATGTTAGCTAGGGCATCGTTAAGTTCATGAACCATGGACTACTAATCATATGCTTACAAATAATCAAGTTGTCATTGCCAAATTAATGACGGAACCACACTAACAAGACTAATATATATTGTCCGTAGTGGGGATTTAGCACCTTTGTCCGAAAAAAAATCATCACCTAACTATTAATCAATACATGATGATCATCATTCATTTGTCAGCATTAGGAATCCATTTATTTATGTTTTGTCATTTGCCATTGTCTTTTGCTGCCTCCTCTCAAGACTATGGACAGTAGATATTTAGATCATTATATTTCCAACATATCAAACAAACGAAAAATGAAGATTCGTATAATCTTATCCACCATCTCTCTCTGTGTATCATGTGTTTTGTTGCGATTGGAAGTCGACCATGAGAGGACAAGAAATGACTATATTCAGACAATTAAGCTTTTCAAAAACTATCGCTCGGTGTCCGTTAAGGGTCAAAATGCACGCGTTGTATGAAAAATGTCCCGACACGTAGTATTCCCTTTCTCATATGTTAATTTCTTCACTTCCCAATTATCTACATATATCCTACCGCCCGTGACCCATGTGAGTAAATTTCAGACCTCTACTCTTATTATAAACTAGTATCCCTATCCTTCGAAAAAACGTATAAAATAGCATTATGTTTTTGTCATATTATTTATTTTATTTCCCGCTCTTTTTCTCCTTTACTTTCCCTATGCACATGCAATCCTTCCATGCAAACCCTAGTCCCCTATGCAAGAAGTAGGCCTGTTTATTCCAATTTTGAAATTGAAAATTTGGATTTTAGATTTGAAATTTTCTCAAATCTCCTAAATGAAAATGTCAAAATTATTAAAAAATAAATAAAATTTTAGAATCGGGGACAGATCAAACCCGACCTAAATGAACAGACTTAGCAAAAAGCCACCACTAAGCCCTAAGAGGAGTGATCCGATAAGATGATTGCACAAATGATCTTGTATTGATGTAGAGATATAAATGTGAGGATGTTAGCCTCCGACTACATTAATATCTATTATATCTTCCTTGGTACTGAGAACATCGTGTGAGATTCACTCGTCCTACCAAAATCTAATGCTGCTAAAAAGTGCAGTGTCTTAATTTGCCTTCCTTCTTTCCTGCGTCTTTCCTTCCATTTCCTTTTCTTTTTATAAGTCTAGAAACATCATGATCGGAAGATCATAGGTAGTTGCATTTAACTTGTTAATTTGGAATTACTCGAGTGACGTCGACAGGTGGACCTAAGCAATCTCCCTCAGTCCTGAGATGCATGAACATGGATGCACAATTGACTTTGTGTCTTTCCAGTATCCTAGCTGCGTACGAAATTTATGGTGATCAAAGTAGGACTCCTATTGGGTTTGATTCACTATATATAACACTATAAAATAAATAGTTTATTTTAATCGTTAATAACTAGTCTATTTTAATCACTAATAATTTTTTTTATCACAAATATTTAACTATTATTACTTATTTTTCTTATAGTGTAATCACATGATCAGCTCCAAAGCCAAGTCAAGTGGGTTCGGCTATATATCATGTGTACCAAAGTTTGTGGATTTTAGGTTAGAAAAGTCTTTGGAATATCGGGATGAAGCAAAGTAAATGTGATTTTAAAACCTATTATGATCATCATCAGAGTCTTTTGAGCTCAAGGGACTCATTGGGGAGCTTGAGCTAATTGCTGTGTATCTGCATCTCTTTCGTGGGCAGCTAGATCTGCATGCAGTAGACAGAAACAATATGCCATCATCGGAGCAACTACGTCGTACTTGATGTCTTTGACGGGGCCCATTTCTTTGACAAGATCATTGAAAGTCAAAGAAGGCATGTAGCAGAAGCATAAATAAATTCGGATCATCAGTGTCTTCTTTTAACTTTCCATTTCGTTAACGTTTTCACACGTTTGAAAATGATTAGGAATTTTTATGACTCTTTTATATTAAAAATAAATAAATAAATTTATTGTCTGTTTCAAAAAATTTAGTTTTTTAAATAATAATAAAGGTCCTAACTATTTTTATTTTTTTTTTTTGAGAGGAAAACATCCACTTTCATTAAAAAAGATAAAAGGAAGAGAGAATACATCACTAGTAAATGACCAGGTTAGACTTTCCTTCAATTAGCAAACATGCATATTTTACTAGACAACGGGCATTATGGCTACCATTTCTCTTTACAAACACAGTTGTTCAATTAAGAGAAGAGAGTAATAATTTAGTATCCCTAATAATCAAACCTACATTATATCATCTCTCTTTATCACTATTAAGCTCCTTGATGACAAGTTGGTTGTCCCTTTCAATAATCACACTGTTCAGGTTCAGCTCTCTAGCCAAATTGGCTGCTTCTTTTGCTCCTAGAGATTCGGCCGAAAGGGGGTCCATAAAAGTGTTTATTGCAATCTGTTTAGTAGTCATTGTTGCCGCATCATGATCCTTAACAATAAGGCCTATACCAACTTTACTTTGTTCCTTTAACAGAGCTGCATCCCAATTTATTTTTATAGTACCTGCTGGTGGAGGGTACCAAGAGGAGCTCAAGGTATGTTTGGGCAGTCTATTCTAATTTAAAGCAGATTGGGCATTTTTGAAATCTTCTAAAGAGTTGATAGCTGAATTGACCACTCGATTAGGGTGGGTAAACTGATCCTCAAAAATAAATTTGTTTCTTCTATTTCAAATGCCTTTAGCTATGACAACAAAATATTCAACCATTTCTCTACTGCATTTCAAGTTAATAGTCTGATAAAGATCCTTGAAAGTACCTTATGCACTAGCCATCTTTTGAAAACATTTCATGCTTTGGCTCCAAACATCTTGTGCCGAGCTACAGTTCCATAAAACATAGGTGACTGTTTCCACTTCTCTATTACAGATAGGACAGTTAGGATTCTCTACAATTCTTCTTTTAAGTTAAGCTTGGTAGGAAGGGACTCCAAGCATGCCCTCCAAAGAAAAACCTTAACTGCATTTGGAATCTGAAACTTCCGCAAATTAGTCCATTCTAGCTTTCTTTGCACTCTTGCTGAAGTTTGTCCTCTTTCATTCTCAAACAGTTCTTTTTGTGTATGGTATGCACTTTTCACATAAAACATTCCATTTTTGTTCCCTAACCAGATCAATTTGTCTTTAGCATCATACAGGCTAATTGATATTTTTAAAATCATGCTCCTTTCCTCCTCTTGGAAAACTGTTTCCAGCAAATCATGTTTCCATTGCCTAGTTTCCCAATCTATTAAAGCATGCACCAGAGCATCTTCTTGCAAAACCTAGATAGGAGACTGAACTTTGTAGGAAGTTTGTTTTGGGATCCATCTACTCTTCCATACCCAATAAAGGTCCTAACTATTATTATTCAATGAGAGCGTACAAAATGTGCATATACCGACTCTTAATTATTATAATTAAGGTCAAAATCAATGTTGAGATAACCCCTATAAAAGAAGTCCCAGGAGTAATATTCGAGGCCGATAATTGCCTTCAAATATTATGAACAACTTATTGCTTATTTATTTACTAGCTTCCTATAATTAGAAAATACTTCAATTTTTTTGAAGCCTCTTTTGAAAATTTAATATATCCCCGTTGTACCAAAAGATAACTTTCTTTCTAAAATTCGATATATTCTGTTGTACCAAAAGATAACTTATTTATCAACTAATTGATATTTTGTAGGAGTGTAAAAAAAAAAAAATTGAAAAACTGGTAAACCGGCCCGAACCAGTCCAAACCGGACTGTTTAGATTGGATTTGAATCGGTTCAGTCCGGAACCAGTTTTTAAAAACACAAAATCGGTAAAATCCAGTTCTGGTTCTGGTTCCTTCTATTTTAAAATCGGACCGGACCGAACCGAACCGAACCGATCCTAATAATTATATATTTTAAATTATTTTTTTAATATTATATATAATATATTTTTATATTTTATATATATATTTTTATATATAATACATAATAACATAATCATATATAAATAATATTATAATATTTATCAAATAAAATTTTAATTTCAAATATGATATTAAAGTAGTTTTTATATAACAGTTTTTTTTTATATAACATTTTTTATTTTATAACAGCTTTTATATTATAGATTTTTTTATATAGCAATTTTTTGTTAGGCTAATAGATTTTTATAATAAAAAAACAAGTTTTAAACCAGATTTTAAAAAAACTATATACATATAGATTTATTTTTAAAAATTTACAATTTATTGGAACCGGAAAACCGGACCGAAACCAGTAAAACTGGTACTATCAGATTTTGAGGAAAATTGGGGCATAATCGATTTTACATTTTGCAAAACTGGTAGTACCGGTTTGGTTCTATATTTTGGCAAAAATCAGACCGAACCGGACCGGTTACACCCCTAATATTTTGTACCAAAAATAACTCTTTGCCTCTCTCTCTAGATTTACTTTCTAGCTACTTGTTTTCTTGTCCCTCCCATAAAAATTTTCCATTCACCATAGGGAGAGGGGCTGGTGCTTCGGCTCCACCCACCTCCCCTCTTTGCCGGCCACATGACTTTTCTTTTTCATTTTCTATAATTTTTTCTATTAGTTTTCTTATTCTTTTTGCAACACCGACCATGGTCGATCTGCTGCTTTCCAATGTTTTAAGCAAACACGCACCCCACCAACGACTTTTCCAAGCACCGATATTCACTGAATGCACTACAAAAAAAAAGAATATCTGTGACGGATTATTTACTGCGAAGATGACTATTTGCTACAAGAATAAGCTCATTTTGGCAGAAAATAGTCATTTTGACAGAGAATAGTTTGTCACGGATAACCAGTTTTCTTGTAGTAATGGAAGAAATCCACTAAAAAAATAAAGCGGTGTATATGCCTCACACGCGGCTTATATCTCTAGAAACCCTTTACCACCATGCGTGGCCTTTTTTGGATTCAGTGGCCTCAAATCTTCCAGATTTGCCTGCTCGCCTCTCTCTAACAGTGGCACGTGGCCTACACGCTCCACTACTGCCAATGTTAACCCCTCGCTTGCAATTTGTCAACGGTTCCAATTGTTTTGCTATGTTCTCACTTTCCCTAATCAAGGACCAAGTGAAAGAGGACGTGACAGTTTTCTATAGTCACTATGAGAAAAATGGGCATTAGTGACCAAATATTTGTTAACAAAAAGACTATTAGCAATTAAAATAGACTAAAACAGACTAATAGCAACTAAAATAGAATATTTGCGACAAATAAATGGTCGCAAATAAGGAATTTTCATATAGAGAGTCGGCCTAGACTAATATGGTGCAGCACACACCCCTTTACAACGGCTTCCAGTTGCAGCCTTATAGCCTATTTATCAAATTATCATAAGATTGTCTCCAAACTAGGGGTGTAAATGGTCCGGTCCGAGAAATTTGTGAACCGGTTCCATTTGGTCCAAGAATTCTCTCACCCTGGACTAGACCGAACTCCTATTCGGTCCATACCGGTCCGGTCCAATTCGGTCTAAGGGCGGTCCAGGGGTATCCCATATGATTTAAAGGGCTAAATTTAATCTAAAATTCTGCAATGATCAAATATATATTTTTGTTCCAAATTTAATTATTTTCAGCCCAATTGTAATTATATATTAAATAATAATTATACACTTATTACTTATATGTTAATATTATAAGAGCATATATTATATATTAATATGTTAGTATATATTATATATTAAGTATGTTAGTAAACTATAACTAATAACACTACTATATTAGTATATTATATATTTATATGTTAGTAAATAATAATAAATTAATAATAATATATTAAATAATAATAATATACTTATTATTTATAAGTTATTACTAATACTCTATTTAGATATTAGATATACTATAATTTATATTTTTATACTACAACTAGTCAATTAGTATAAATTATAATATGTTACTATTATAAGAGTATATATTATATATTAATATGTTATTATATATTATATATTAATATGTTATTATATTAATCTATATTAATATTAATATTATAATTTATATACTATTATTTATATATACATATATATATATATGTATATATAAAATATGGTGGAGGTTCGGTTCGGTCCAGGGGATTTCAGACCGGAATTATTCGGTCCGATCCACCGGTCCGGTTCGGTCTTTTTACAACCCTACTCCAAGCAATCTTCCTTTTAGGAAAATGGGTGAAAGCCATTCGTTTAGCTCCGATTACCTCTTTTATTTATTTATTTATTTTTTGTATTGCATTGTGTGTCGGTTTTTAGGAAGAATGTAAGGGACTCCCAGTTCCTGCTCTACTAAAATTTGTATTATGTAATCCGTTTATTTATGTAATAGAATGTTAAACTTGTCTTAAAAAAACCCTAATTGATCTTTTGTTAACTTTAATAAACTTTGTTAATAATTAGCTAAATCAAAAGGCTCCATGTATTAAGATTGACTTTATGTTGAAATGGATGTAATAATTAGAAAGTATAGTAGTTTCACCTTTAGAATTAGGTTCAAAACAATATTTATTTTACCGAAAGGAAAAAGCTATAGAAAACCAGGATAATAATCCCAGCGCGGCATCACGTCTTACATGGACTACAAAACGACGTTGTTTTCTTCTAAAGCCCAAAATTGCTTTCCCCTTCTCTTCGATTCTCTCTCTCTCTCTCTCCGACATCTCTTTTCCAGCTTTCTCGTCCCTTTCTTCTCCATGAAATTCCTCCGTCTCTCTTGTCTCCACGAAGTTCCCCCGTTGTCCTTCATCCCCCCTAAACCTCCATCCCTCGAACCCACTCGAAGCCCTGCGAAACCTAACCCTAAACTTAGCCCTAACCCTAACCCAAGAATCGAAAACAAAGCCCAACCCTAAACCTAACCCTAACCCAGAAATCGAGAGCTGAGACCAACCCTAACCCTAATCCACCCACTCGAATCCCTGTGGTCGTTGTCATTTTGCACGGTCTGATTCATTGCCTTTGTTTTCATTGTTAGTTGATTTTGTAGTTCTCTTTTATTGCTTGGATAATTCATAAGATCTTTGGCATCAACTATTTATAATTTTAGAAGTTAGTCATGTATAGAAATGTGTATAAGATCTTTGGTTTATCAAAACATCGAGATATGTAACGTTAGAAGTTAGACAACACCTAGCATTAAATATCAAACTCCATGTCTAATATACATTTATAGACATTTATATAGAAATATGTAGTTGTTGTTGGGTTCACTAGTGAATTTTATCATTGTAGTTGTTGTTAGAGATCTGTATTTTTATACCAAATAAATTACTCTTGCAGCTAAAAATGAAGATTGGGTTGTAAGATTCTTGAAAAAAATAAAAGTTTTGATCAATTCCTCTTGTTTCTCGTCATATCTTTTTTCAAATTGTGTAATTTCTATGGAATTAAAGGTTGCATTTAGCATAAATTTTCACTGTATTTGTTAGCCTTATCTACTTTTCTTCTTTAGAATACTTCCATTTAGTTCAACTGTCGAGGCGGCATACCCTGTGTCTTGCTCAAACTACATATATATATATATATATATATATATATAGTTTCCCATAAAAGCAATCAAAACATAGTCCGCTATATATATATATATATATATAATATATATATATATATATAATTTATATAATGTCAATTTTATTTTACAAATTAACTATCTTCAATTTAGTCAATTATAAAGCAGTGACTGTGTGCAGTGTGCATCTATTTCCTTGTCATCCAAAATAGAGATACATTTGAATGTTGTTAAAAAGTTGATCAATCTTTTTATTTTCTATCATGAATGTGCTCCAAGTCACCTTAAGAAGGGGGCAATAGATCATTCATGTGTTAGGTTTGGATTTTTTTATAAAAGTATTTTTGAAAGTTTCCTTTGGACTTCCTAAGGTATCTATGAGCTAACATACGTACTTGCTTATATATTTAAGAAACCTACAGCATGAAGCTGCTGTCCAAAACTTGTAGCATGAAGCTGTTGTCCAAGGGATAAGTGAGACATTAGACAGTATACATCGTGATTGTGCACTTGCTGTGTCCAAGAATCTTTCCAAAAAAAAAATGAAAGAAAAAATGATAGTGGGAGCAAGACACAGCATCTATTTGATAAAGTTGACTAGAAAAAAAGTTGACAGAAAGCATTTATGTACCGTGGATATAATTGGTCCCTTTTGTTCTTTTTTCTATTTTTGGCATTATATGTGAATCATATTAAAGAAAATTAACCAAATCGAACGTCATTGCAAATTTGCATCAACACAAAAAAATTAAAAGAAAAACAAAAAACAAGAACCAAAATAGTAGTTAAATATTTAGGTAGAGAGTTAGAACCAAAAGGAAGTACGACATAATTAATTATGTTTAATTTGTTTTCCTGAAAAACAATATGTACTCTCAACTTTGTATGTATATATTGGGATTTATAGTACTTTGATAGTTGTATTGATTATATTTATCAAAATTGTATTATTGGATGTGCAATCAAAACTGTAAAAGTTGTACAATAGCTTCTCAACACACACAATAGCTTATCGTGGACCATAGATTTATAACAGTAAGCTGGAAGCAGAATGGGTAATAATCAAAGGGTACAAGAGAGATAGATAAATCATTTTATGGATAATAGATAATAGTACAATGGGTAATATGAGTACCTGGAAGTAATTTCAAGCTCCCTTAGCATCTACAAGAAATTCATACCTTGGAGGGGCAAATTTTAGTGTAGGGATCTAAATTTAGTAAAAAATTGGGAAGTAGGAAAAAAAATATACTAATTTATATATACTATATTAAGTTTTTAAAAAAGTTTTGGGGGCGGTAAACCCCCATAAGATACACAGTTCCACCCCTGTATATATATATATATATATATATGTTTATCATATGATACATAGTAGCTAGTTATAATTGATCTAAATAACTAAAAGTAAAATACGTGACTTATATATGTTGAAATCAAGCTAGGTACGTACTAGCTAGTGACAATCCTCGTCACCAAGCACATAAAGTTATAAACTGATGATTTTCTTCTATCTATCTCTGATTTTGCTTAAAGAGAGTGGTGAGTGATCAGGCCGGGAAAAAGCAAGTCCACACACACACGGTCGTCTATTGGATATCTTTTTTTAAGAAACTCTAAACGTTTTAAGCATTCTGCTTCTTAATTAATTATTCCCCCACTTTTGAGCAGATATGATGATGATCTTTCTGATCATAGATCTGATCCTGTACGCACGCGGTCCTGATCGAGGTTTTCTATGTCCCATGATTTTGGCAGTATATATACTTTTTGTTTAATTCTCAAGATGAGGATAGATAATAATCAGCGCATCATATATGCAGATAGAACAGAATCTTGCAGTATATATGATACATATGAAATTTATGGGGCATGCAGGAATTTCTCCCAGTATGTAGTACTTGTGAATTAATCATAAAGCATGTTTTCCCAAATATGAACAAAAACATGCAAAGGTGGCGCAGTTGAAATATATATATATATATATATATATATATATCAATATGATCATCATGTCCTATTACAAGCTAGTAAATAGTACTTGATCTGCAAACGTGATTTTTAAGTAAAACATGAGGGGTTTGTGTGTAATGTGTGTGTGTGTATATATATATATATATTATAATTCATTATTAACATGCATCATTTATGGGTCTTGAATGCAATGTTTTAAATTTCGTACCGTATTGGCCGGTACGGCCGGTACATACCGTACCGGAGTAGTGACCGGTACAGAAATGGGGTCTGTTTCGTATCGGTTCAGATTTCGGCCGTACCGGCCGGTATTTCGGCCGTACCGGCCATGTGTACCGGCCTGTACCGGATTTAAGAATTTTTTTTTTTTCATTTCTTCCTATTTTTTTATCCTAATTTAGACTAGATTATTTACATATATATTAATATATATAATTGATTCATATATTGACTATTATTTTGAAATATAATTTATATATATTTTTATATATATAATTTTTTTTATATATATAGACTATCCCGAAACGGTACACGAAACGGTACCGGTACCGAAATATTTCGTTCCAGTGCCTTGGCCGTACGCTCACCGGTACGGTATTCAAAACGTTGCTTGAATTTCATAGCTAGTGGGATACCTTAAGCATGCAATATTGTGGCTTCTTCCCTTTGTGTTTAGAGTAATAAATATTGAAATGGTGGTTGATCTTTGTTAATATTGAATTATAAGGATCTTTGACCATTAATTCTTATTTGGTAGAAAATATGGGTGAATTCGGTCCAGTCCAGTCGGTCCTTATGAGGGTTTATGGACCGAACTAGACCTATTTGGTTTAGGATTTTTTCCATCTTGGATCAGACCGAATGACTATAAGGACCGGTCTGGTCCAATTTGTCCATTCGGTCCAGTCATTGCCTAATGGATTAATTCTAAATCAAAGTATTTTTCTATCCAGTATTTTGGCACACTAACATGTTACTAAGTTCCATTTTTCAATTCTTCTATCTTTTTGGCACATAAACTAATAGAAATTATTTTAATTAGTGAATTAAAATTAAGTTAACTATTCTATGTGGATTATTACATTAACTCATAAAAAAATAATTCATTAAAATTATATCGATGATGTTAATTGCTACTTAGTTACTAGATATATATATATATATATATATAGTTATAGACTTAGTACTAATACATGAATAACTAATAATTATACTAGTAGTATTACTAATATACTATATGTTAGTGATACATTGGTCATATATACTATATTAAGTAATACTCTATGTACTTATAGTTATTTGATACTAGCATATTAAGTTAACTATACTAATATTATTATAAATTTATACACTACAAAAAAATCAAGGATTGGAAGCATTTGATATATGCCGGCACCAGTCAAGAAAAACGCCACTAATTACATGACGTAATTTTTTTCCTGGCGTAAGCTTCCATCGCTATTTAGGGGTCGCTATTTTTATATTGATAGCATTTGTTCAACCGTTGAGACTTGAAAACCTCTTTAGGGGCATTTGTATAGAATGGAGCGGCATTTCTTAAAACGCCACCATATTATATAAATTAACGGTATTTAGCTTAATTCCCCCAATAATTTGTTACCACCCTATTGCATAAAATAGCGGCATTACAATAAATGCCGCTTCTATTATGGTGCTGGCACATTATAGAAATTGGCAACATTTATTTAAATGCCATTAATAGTACATTGGCGGGGACACATTGAATACAGTAACAACATTTATCTAAACGTCGACAATGACTAAATTAGCTGCATTATCATAAACACTACTGCTATAACGTTGCCAACAAATCATATAAATTGGCAACGTTTATTTATATGCCACTAATAATACATTAGCGGTGGCACTTTAAATACAGTAATGATATTTATCTAAACGCCACCAATTATTAAAATAGTGGCAATATCATCAACACCACTAATTAGTACGTTTATTTAAATACACTATAAATTAGCGACGTTTATTTAAATGCCATTATTAATACATTGGCTGCACATTGCATAATTTTTTAATGGTATTTATTTAAATCTCACTAATTTATTAATGGCATTTATCTAAACATCACCACGAGTTTATTACTACCACATTGCATAAATTAACGGCGTATTGTAAACGCCACCACTTTTTTGTTACCAATGCAATTTTTATATTACTATTGTTAATATAAATGCCACTAGGAATATGTTGCTGACACCTTACATTAATTAATGGCATTACTAATAATACGATATGCCACAATTAGAAAATATGATATATAAATTAATAATAAATATGATATCCATGGGTCATTATTCATATAATAAAAAAATACAAATAAAATCATATGAAAGTTCTTCACAGATAATTCTTCTTCTTTACATTCTATTTGTCATTAACTTTCCGTCTGTTTCTTTTCTTCACATTCATCCAATAATTCTTCGAAATTGTTATGCATGAATCATTGAGCCTGGAAAAGAAAAAAAAATGTCATAATAATTTGAGAAAGTAATATCAAATCATAAGAAAAATCCTAATGCACTATAGAATAGAGATCAAACTAAATTCCCTCATCCCAAAAAAATTACTATCAAGCACGATGCCTTTACTTCACAATCACAACAAGAAAAATGAAGAAAGCATATTTAAGTATGTTACTTACAGGTCATAAATAATTCCTCCAACTTCTTGTACAATCACAGCATCGCTTGCGACGTCCCTGAGTACAAAAGCGGAACATGTCAATTAGATATCATATTAGAACTATTTTTCTAAAAAAAAAAAAAGACGAGGATTACATGTTCACAAGTAACATCCTCCTAATTTTATTGATAAATCTCACTTTTAACTGACTAAATGTCAATCCCGAAAAAACCAACTAAAGCAAGCCTTAAAGCATTTAAGAAAATAAGCCTAAAAGCTGAAGACCCGTGAACAGTGTTTCCAAAAAATTCAAAGTTCCGCAAGGCAAGTCCCGTGAATAAATTTTACGAAAAACACATAGTTTCACAGCACCAAGCACAGGAACGAAGCTACTCCATTTCAAATAGTATTTTCGAAAAAAATAAAGCATTCTATAGGATTGTTATGTACAAAAAAAAAATACGTCTTCGTTTCAAATAAAGCATTCCACAAGCATCTGTTAAAAATATGCTAAAACGTCAAAATATGCTACTCCATATCAGAACTCATTTGAGAAATACAACGTCTAACGAAGAACCACCAAACAAAAAATATCACAAAAGCAATCAGGCCATTCCAATCAAACCAATAACCTCGTTGAAAAGTTAAAAGGGGTATCTTACCAAGGACCCCTAAAGCCGATTTCAAAAAATAAGTCAAGCCTTCCAAATGCAATCCCAGAGATTTAATGCACAAGAGCCACGCATCCGAATGGTATTTCTCCATCTTTGAGAACATGCTTTGTTCTTCTTGCTTAAAACAGAGGATGGTTCTGCTATCAAAAAAGAAAAAATAAATCATTGAGTGTTGCAAATTAGATCCCTCATCCCTGGTAAAAACATTGAGTGTTGCAAAGGCTAGCTCGTTCTTCATTCCTTCTTCCTGATCCCATGAGACATTTTATATATAAATCCCAAATTAGAGCAAGAAATGCACATATGATAAACTCTAATTTTCTTTATGAAGTTCTTCATAAGATTGGCATGCTGGAACTCACAATCATGAAAAGTGAAGTGGCCACCAAAGCAGCAGGAATGGCAACAAAGGTTCTCTTACTAACCAAAGTACAGGTATACACTACAAGACCCAGTAGAAAAATATGCATGTAGTCCAAAGTAAAATCAAAACACCGAAATATAACTTTAGAAAATCATGTTCAAAACTGAGGGATATATTTTCATATTAAACTTATGGTTCCTACACCTATCAAAAGAGGCTCACGTAAAAACAAAAAGAAAACGTCCCAAGCTTTATTTCACACTAGACTCAGGGTGTTCAAACAATGGAGACTCATCGTTGGAGGAGTTGCAACGGAGCTAAGGAGATGCGGTGGAAACGCCGTCAATTATGGCGGCTATGCATAGAGAGAGAGAGAGAGAGAGAGAGAGAGAGAGAGAGAGAGAGAGAGAGAGAGAGAGAGAGAGAGAGAGAAAGAGAGAGAGAGAGAGAGAGAGAGTGATCTAGCGTGAAGGTAAAAGAGACAAAGATAGGAACCAGCAGAGGAAAGCTCGTCATGGCTTACCAAGACAATCACGGTGAAAATGTAGCGGCGTGAAGTGTTTACTGTACAGGTGGTAACGATGGGGTGGGGCTGGCAGAGAGGGGTGGCTCTGACTAGATAACTAGGCCGTCGATGCTCTGTTTTGGTGAAGCAAAACAGGGTTGGTTTTCCATTGAGGCTGCGATGCTATGAGAGGGGGTGGTACGTGTGCTTGTGGATGCTTTGGTAATATCTTTGCTTCTTAAGAAGCTTCTCCCTTGGTTGAAATGGTGGTTCTGTGGCTTCTGCCATGTTGAGGTTGGGATCTGAGTGCATGAGGACTTCACTATTTAAAAGCAAACCCAGAGACGATGGGCGACGCCGAAAAGAAATGAAGACTAAAGAGAGAGAGACAGAAAAATGGGTGAAATGGAGGATTGTGGTGCTTAAATATTGAGGGAATAATTAGGTCTAATATACTTGAAATGAGGAACGTGTTGCAGCGGAGGGAAATTTAAATTTTTTGAAAATTTAAGGGGGTTGAAGGCGCTATTTAAGTTTTGATTAATTTTTATTTTAAGGGAAATTATATTAGGGTGATGCTGGGGTGCGATCGAGCTGCACCCCAGCGCCTTTACAGTCCCCTCTAATTCCCTATAAAAACACAATAAAAAATATTAAGAAATATAATAAAAAATACAATAAAAATAATAAAATACAAAAAATACAAAAAATACAAAAAAAAATATAATAAAATAATAAAATAAAGAAAACATAATAAAAAACACAATAAAAAATAAAATGAAAATGAATTTTTATAGTAAATTCGGCCTCACCCAACCCTTACCGCTGCCAGCTGCGGTGGGCGACACCGCCTAACCCACTGGGACCAGAGGGAGCCGGCGACCCCACCCCTACGACAGCGAGCCCTGGCGACCTCCGGTATGCTCCCGACAGCCTTAAACCCGTTTTAGACCCGGGACTGAGTCATTCCGGTAAGTCCCCGTTGCAAGCAGCTGTGGCGTATATATTCGGAGAACAACTCTCCGGTTATAACACACTCTCGTATGTAATACTCCCTAACTCATAAAATGATTTTGATTTGTTAGTATTTTGACTCACTAGTAAGCTGTAATGGAGATATTGTTGTATGACTAAAATCTTACAAAATGTTTGCAAGTTAAATCTTAGAGTATTTTATACGTACATGTTTGTTTTACACATTATCCATGCATATCCATATGTGTGAACTATTGGATCAATTCATGAGGGGCCTACGTGATCCCGAAATGTTTATGGTCATCTGCATGTAGTCGTTCGTGTATTCATTCAATTTGTCAAATGCAGTAGAAGAGCCAAAACATAAAGGAGGGTTCCCAAATCCCACCAACTCCATCCTGAATAAAAAGGGCACTTTGAGAATATGTATATATACTTAGTTTTTAAGGATGAAATCATAATTAAAAGGCACAAACGGCATAGCCCAAATAAAGATGTTCACTATAAAGTGTTACTGTGAAAGGTAATATTATAAGAAACAGGTTAAGAATATAGCATGCTAATAATAATATTATAATCAACATGCTATAATGAAGTGTTACTGTGAAGGTAATATTATAAAAATTATAGCTAGGTGGTTACCTTCGTTTAGTTAATAATATATTATAATCATGTACGTTTTTGGCTGTGTTTTATGATTGTGGACATTCATGCTTTTGAATAATTTGTGTAATGGATAAAGAAGCATGGAATATTAATGCATCTTCTAGAACTCAACTGTATATATTGCATGTTACATTAGAATACATCTTGTTTAAGAAATTAAACCTATGCTAAAATAAGAACAGATTATCTTTGGTGTAAAATAATTTTTAATATATAAGAAAACAACGTAAACAATATCTTGAGTCTTGACAATGCAAATTATAATTGATTTGCACATATGTTAGACGTGAGTCTTGACAATGCAGATTATAATCTTGGAAAAAAACCTATGCTAGAATCTAATTATAAATTATATCTCATATCATGTCTAAATACTATTCTCATAATTGATTTGAATATATATAAGTGTTTTTTTGTATAGGCTCTATGGGTCCAAAAAAGAAGGCAAAGATTACCATACCACAATTGCGAAGACAATCTACAAAAGTACGAGTTATCCATAGTGACGCGCAATCATATCCATCTTCTAATAGGGCAGCCCATTTATTACCCTCTATCGATGGGCTGCCCCTTTCCGTTATAGGATGGTGGAGTCGTCACCTTCTATAGATTGTCCTTCCCAACCATCATTACCTTCATAACAAGGGATTCGACCTTCTACATCACTTCAAATGGGAGGCCAACCATCAACACATACAGAGATCAACAGAGAGACCCAACCATCATTATCTTCACAGCAAGGGTCCCAACCTTCTACACCGATATCAATGGGAGGCCAACTATCAATACATATAAAGATCAGTAGAGAGACCCAACCAGAAACATCTGTACCAATAACACCACACCCAGAAGCAGAAAATGTCGACTTATCAACCGACATTGAAGATAATTTTGTTGTCATTGTTGGTATGATTTTTTTTTTCTTACTTACGTATTTCACTATGAATGCACATTTATAAAATAGTAACACTAATTCCAATTTTGCAGATAGTAATGGAAACAGAGTTAAGAGAAAATTGTACACGTTGAATGACATTTAGCATCTTCCAGAAGGGGAGTGAATTGATATGGAGCTCAATCTACTTGGTCAACCCATCAACAAGCAAGACTTAAAGGTGATAAGGTTTGGTGGTCTGATTGTAAGAACTAATAATTTGGTTCCAATAATTTACAAGGATTGGAGGTCGGTGTCTAAAACTATAAAGGAGGAAGCGTGAGGTCTTACAAAGTTATAGAACTTGTATTAAACCATTGTTATTAATTAAATAAGTATATTTTAAAATTTTGTTAGAAAACTACTCACTCACTTGTGTATCATATATTTTGATTGTAGGGCAAGTTTAAAGTTCCTGATAATAGAGTGGATGCCTTCAAAAAATGGATACTAAAGGACATGAGGAAGAAATGGAAAGATTACAAATACGAGTTGAAGAAAAAATTACTTCGTAAAAAAGACACATTTGCAGCACAAGTTGTGGCTAGGGCAAGTCCCAACTTGGTGGACTTAGAGCAACTAGCAGAGTTGGCCAATCTTTGGTTTGATCCAGAATATATGATAACAACGTGCATTCCTCTTATAGCTTCAGAAAGTCAACCAACTAATTATTTTAGTAATAATTTTCGTAATCACTGTGATATTGTAGTCAAAATGTAATAAAAATAAAGAGTGTCATAAGAAACAGGTAATCGTCTACAGCGGAAGATCAAAAAGTTATGCAAGATATGCGCATGATGTGGTATTTATTTAATTAGCATTTATTTACTATTGAATATTTGTTAGTTCTTTGTTTTCGATACATGTATTTAATCTAAAATATTGGACGCCGGAAAAATCGACTAGGGCACTGTCAAGTCAAGCCCAATTGTTTGTCAAGACCCATAAGTGAAGGATGGCACCCATTATAATGATGAGATGATGAAAAAAGTGGTATGTTTATTCAAATTTACAACTTTAATTTTAATAGATTTATAAGATGAAGAATGTATATTTTTTATTATCTATTATAGGATGAGATGGAGGCACTTTTAACACAGGACACAAGTATTATAGAAACTTGTCAACATTCATTACCAACTTCTAAGCAAGAAGATGTGATATCCAAGGAAGAGTTTGATAAAATGCGGAACAAATTAACTGAATTGCAAAACTTAGTAAAAACATTCGTTAATGCACAGGTGAGCACTCTACATATGTTTAGTTGATATTAATCAACCTTAGTTTGGAATATTTACACCCTCATTTGAGTTTATATTCAGGTTTCAGGACAAAATCAAAAAGAGAATGAAGAGGAAGAGAAAGATGAAGAAGAGGAAAATGCTAAGAGGAAGAAGATGAAGAGGAAGAAAATGACGAGAACAATGATTGAGGGGGTTATAAATGAAGAATATAGTATATTAATATTTTAATTTAATGGTATTTTCAACTTTTCTTAGTTGAAACTATATTTATAGTTATTCCATATAGCGATGTTTGGTCTTGGATTGCTAAGTTGGAATTGGGATGGATTATAAAAATTTTGAATTTAGGAGTTAAGATAAGTAGTGGATTATGCATTAGTTTTACTACTTTTTTTTTTAGAAGTTGTGAATCTTAATAAGACGCCCTTTAAAAGTTGGGTTCATCATCCATTCTTTGATTGAAATAAAAAAATGTATGTCAAGTTTCATCTACTCATGATATCTTTGCACAATATATTTATAGTGTTTTTTTATTTGTGTATGTTCAATTAGTTTAAAAACTACGAAACTTTCTCATATTGGTAAAATTAGCGATTTATAAACAAACATTATTATTCAAATCCCTTAAATTTATATATTTTTCTCAAATCAATCATTAGAATTCACAAGGTTCCCAACATATTTTAACATATTATGTCATAATATTCACAAGCACTACATTCTTTTTTAAAAAAGAATAAATATGATATGCATATTAAAATATTAAATTTTAAATACTAGACTTTATTTTTTCAAAAGAAATTTAAGACCCTTGCACAATTTTTATAAGGAATGCATAATACTTACGTTATTGTATTTAACATTGCTTATTAAATATTGAAGGTAAGAAATAGAATAGCGTCACATAAATGGAATGACATATGAATCTCTTCTATAATAATATAGTTTTATAATTCTATTGAACTCGACACACTACTAAATTATCAGCGTATAATTAATCAATTTTTGATATTTTACCCTCGCAATAATATAAATACCGAAAACTACTAATTTTTGGCATAATATTGAATTTAGTGGCGCTTGTTTAAACAATATAAACGCTAAAAAGTTCAATACTTTATCGGCGTAAATTCGATCAATTCGCGACATTTTGAAAAACATTGCTAAATCTATATATTATTACTGGCGTAACATTCTAAACGTCAGAAAATAGAGTTAAATTTACTGGCGTAAAAATGTTCAATTATTGGCGTTTGTTTAAACGCTGCCAAAGCATATATAATTACTAGCGTAACGATATAAACGTCAGGAAATTGATAATTTATCAGTGTAAAATTAAAAAATTAATAGCGTTTTTTCAAATGCCGCCAAAGTTATATATTATTATTGGTGTAACAATATAAACATCAGAAATCTTAATAATGTACCAACTTAAAAATTAAGCGTTGGCAATTATTAAGCTTCTTTCTTTTGTTTCATATTCTTAATTTAAGCCGATATGACTAATCCACGTAAAACACATTGGGAAGCCATGAGAAGTCATGGGTGCATTATACTCAATGCTTAAAGAAGTACTAGTGATTATGCCAGCAATACCTAAGGTAAGGAAACAATGAATTAAGAGTTCTTCCCACTCATTATCCTTATCCCATAAGCCTTTTAAGGGGAAAAAAAAGATAAAAACTAAAAATAAGTGTGTGGTATAAAGATGATGAATAGAAATTTTCTTACATCTTGTAAGAGTATTGGTATTGGACTCATCAAATTTGCATTTGATGGTTTTATCTAACATAATCCTAAATTGGACTCATGAAACTTCATCAAGTCAAATTTTGAGTTACAGTATTTGAGTATCATCTTTTATATTTGAATGGTTACTATTCACTCATCAAAATAATTTTTTTATTGTCTTATAATATATTTGTTGGATGAATAAATTATAAATGTGTTTGTTGGTTTTATAAATTGTATATTATATTATTATTTTGATAAATATAATGATGAATTCAATGTAGAGTTATAGATGTAAACTGTTGGTTTTACATCAAATCTCGAAATAAATTTTGATATAACTAATATCAATACTCTAAGGCCTGATTTTTTTACACAAATCATCTCATGTCATTCCAAACTCAACATTATATTTTTTTAAAATTTTATACAAAATAAAATAAAGTATAATTCAACTTTTTTAAATTTTAAAATAATTTTTTTAAATCTCAAAATAAAATTAATATTAAAAAATATATAATAATAATATTTTATTATCATTTTAAATTTTATCTCATTTTTAAAAATAAATCCGGCCTAAAAAATCTAAAGATATCTTAAGTATTACTTGGATCGTGCCGTCCTTTTTTAGGGTTTTGTTGAACAGAACTGGCTCCTACATAGGGCTCACATGGACTATGCGTGCAAGACACGTATTACTGCGTGCCAGTAGCTTGCTTGTGCCTGTAGGTTTCTTGTTGGATCTTTGACCATTAAGCCCTTAACTCTAATGGGTCGAGCCTTCCTTCCAAGTCAGGACTTTTTTTGGGTACTATTCAGTTTCTGTTTGTGCTTAGGCCTTTTAATCTTTTAATGGAATTTGGGCACGAACCTTTAAGGCATGGTATTGGTTTGGATTTATAGATGGGATAAGATGAAATGGTTTTGAATTAAAGATAAAAGTCAAATAAAATATTATTAAAATATATTTTTTTAATATTATTATTATTTTAAAATTTTAAAATTTTTAATTATTTATTATATTTTATGTTTGAAAAACTTATAATGATGAGATAAAATACTTTTTGAATCCGAACAGGGTTTGGGTGGTTTGGATTCAAAGATGAGATGAGATAAGTTATGAATAGTAATAAAATGAGTGATTGAGATGAGTTAAAATTTGAAATAAATGGTTGAGATGAGTTAAAAGTACGAAATGAGTTGTAAGTAGTAAAACCAAGTTTATTAAACAAACCGGCCTAGAATGATTAGTTGCTAAAATATGATAATTGGTTGAATGTCTTGGCCTCATGGAAGTTGAGAATGGTCTAAAGCATCCACATGAACTCGTACAAACAGATGAAATATCTAGGAGGACTGTACAGTAAGAGGCCAAGTTATACTTATTTCTTTGTTAACAACATATGTACACATGAGAAAGCATTGGCATCTATTTGAAACAAGGGAAAATGTCAGAGGAAGACCACAAGGAACACTAAAGCTGAAAAACTTTGCCTTGTTAAATGGCATCAAACCAACATCTAAGTCGATCATGCCACAAAATAAAACAGATTTGACCAAAGAGAATGGTCCAGTATATACAATCAAATGAATGTCTGACAATCAATCACACGCACATCCCATACGGGCTCCTCTGCAGTCCAGAGCAAAGGTGGCAAAAACCAGTAATGAAAACCCCCCAAGAAATTTCTGCATCACTTATATAACTTCTGGGGAAGGGAAAAGGCGTTTCGCCAGCCATTGAAGAGGTCTCAATAGTTGTGCTCTCTTCTTGCGCCAGAACCAGATGGCGGCATTGTACTGTTCATTTCGTATCTTTCGAGTGGCTGCCCTCCAATCGTACTTCTCCATTTCTTCACGTGCAGCTTTTCCCATGGTTTCTCTCAACTCTTGGTTGTGCAACAAAGTCCTCAATTTGCCCACACAGTCATCAAGATCACCAGGATTGAACATAAAACCAGTTTTGCCCTCCTGTTCTGGAGGGATTATATCTAGGACTCCCCCAGCACGAACTCCCACCACAGGAATTCCTGAAGACATGGCCTCTAAAACAACTAGCCCGAGTGTCTCAGATTCTGAAGGCATAACAAAAACATCTCCACTGGCATACGCCTGCGAAAGCTCTTCACCTCCAAGCATCCCCGTAAATAC
The DNA here is from genome assembly GCA_036559045.1 of Platycarya longipes. Classification (NCBI taxonomy): domain Eukaryota; kingdom Viridiplantae; phylum Streptophyta; class Magnoliopsida; order Fagales; family Juglandaceae; genus Platycarya; species Platycarya longipes. The sequence goes on from CM071797.1 coordinate 42,213,850, forward strand.
TGCAGGCATGCCAGTAAACAAATCTTCCAGCTCCTCTCTGCCAAGAAAGAATGTTTATTTTGTACAATCAATGCAGGTGGGGTGTAGTCATGATAAAGATACAATTTGACATAGGACTACTGATATTGTACTATGGTGGCCTTCAACTACATTACGAAATTAAGAAATCCACGATGTTTCAGAGTACAGTACCTATATGGGCCATCTCCAACAAAAGCAATTCGTGCTTCTGGAAGCCTGTCCATAACCCTGTTAAACATGTGTTTCAAAATGTCAAGAGTTGCATTCTGCCCTGGGAAGGGAGGGGTGGATCATGTCAAACATTACAAAAAGAAAGGGCAGCATGATTGAAACTCCAACTATAACTGCCCAAATACAGTTATTGTAAGACTATCCCTCCCTGAGCTATATTTGAACTCAAAATAATTAGTGCCTACAGCCTAGAGCCTAGAGCATTACCTCTTGAGGAAATCCAAACTCTTCTCAACTCCAAGTCGTCCAACATGAACTATCAATGGTTTCTCGGGTTCACCATCACTGTAAGGAAGATAAATGCATATCATTAAAGTGAAACTCCTAGGACATTGGAATGAAAAGACAGAAGAAACAAGATTAAGGGATTGCCCTACCTTAGTCTTACTCGCATCTCATGCGAGCGGAAACGGGGGTTGAAGCTTTCAGAATCAACACCCTTGTTCCAAAGGCGAATCTTGTTAGCTGGAAACAAGCAATGTAAGAAAGTAAGTCAGAATAGGATACGGCAGCACAGGCCCAGATACAAAGTGTGACACTAGCACAAAGGGCTCCCAGTGGGTCTACCATGCTTGGGGAGAAAAAGAGTAAGATGCATAACTTAATAGATCAAACGGGTACTGATTTAAGGCCAATTACATAATTTAATTTAACAATATACTTGTAGGTTTATAGTTTATACTCACCTGCTGTCACACTAGCTGCTTCGAGATCCCTACCAATTGCAGCGGAGGGTACCAGTGTAAGATCAGCTGCTCTGTGTAGGAATTCTGAAATTGAAAGGCCAAAAGGTCAACTAAATTTCCTGGCATCAATAGTTAAAAAGAAAGCAAGAAAAAAAAATGGTCACATACTTATAATCAACCACATGGGTTTCACCAGCCAACTGAAAGTGTATCTTGGAATGTAACTGGAAATTAAAACAAGAATCAGCCATCCCTACAATGCTAATTGGCATATCATAAATTAAGCATTATATCAGAGAAAAAGTTCACTCTTTGGTTTAGGAACACTACTATCGTTTATAAGAGAAGCAGCATATGGCCATGAATTTGTGGGTGCTACACTCATTTAATAATTAGAAGTTGATTACAATTGCACATGCAATCAAGATGGTAAAGCCAAGAACAAAACTCACACTGGCACATGAGTGTGATAAGACATCACTATGGGGACACATAATAGTTTTGCAATCACAAGAGCTCCGAAAACCTGCAATAAAGTCAATGAGTGCCACTTTGAGGAAAATTCAAAATTCTTCTCTTTAATACCTCCAAAATGACCTTACAACCCCCCCCCCCCCCCCCCCCTCTTCTCTTCCAGGGTGGAAAAAACAGAGGAGAGGAGAAAAGAAAAGAAACAAAATTTCTACCAAATAACAGAAACAAGAAGCATTTGAAAACTTACCATTATCCCAGGTGATGAAGCATGTATTATGTCAGGCTTAAATCGAGCAACCTCTGAAATTATTCTAGGGCTAAGAGCCAGGGAAAGTGGCACTTTCTGATACCAGGGGCAGGGAAAGCTGGAAAAAATGAAAAGAAGCAAATCAGAAGGTTAGGTAGAAAACCAAAGTTTTCACAGCTAGACCCTTATTCAAAATCAAAACATACAAACTTTGCAGCTATGTAGATCAAATAATTCATCCAAGGGTGGACTGCACAAATGGTAGAAATAAACTAAATGCTTGCTTGGTGGAAAAATGTGCAAGAAAGATGAGTTGGAATGTGATGAAACCTAGATGAGGAACAAATTTGCAATTAGCTAGGTGAACTATTGATAACCCTGACCCACTATAAACCATCGAGCATATGTAAATATCTTGGACGCAGGTATAGATGAGTGACTTGATTTACAATAAAGCATGAAAAAGACAAACAGTACACTATTAAAATACAAGAAACTAAGTTCGGATAGAACATTCTATTGCCGGGACTAAGAAATGGCTGCTGAAAAAGATTCATGAATAGGTTTTTCTGTAGCATCTAGGTCTCCGGTATCTTTTGTTATCCTTAGTAATACATTTAGCCGCCTCAAACCATTACGCTACCTATAATCAACCCCTAAAAAAACTTTAAAAAAATAAAAAAAGGGCACAAATACCTTCATTAAAAAAAAAAATTAAAAAGAAGCAGAAGAATTTTAAGAAGAAAAAGAAAAATGCTTCTCGTTTAGTTTGGTGGCCATTTGTCAATTTCTTTTATTTTTTCAGCTTTTTTAATCAGATAGTATTATCTTGTGCTTTTGAAAACTGTATCCCCCCCCCCCTTCTTTTTCCAGCCATAGCCGAGTCAAATGACATCAGTTAATAAAGGGTTAATTATAGTTTTGTTCTTGTCCCTACTACTTTATATAATGGAAGCATAATTATCTAAATAAGGAGGTTCTAAGGAGAAAGCTTTTGAGATTAGGTAGACAGGAACCTGCGTGATCCAATCAATTTTGCTCCATAAAACTCTTGAGGCACACCTTCATGTGTGGTCACCACCATCACCTACACCATGCATCGATGAGCCAAATTCAGTTAATCATGCAAGGACATTTCAGAATCCAATATGAAACCAATGTTAAAACCTTCCCTGGGCATTATACGTGCCATTATAATCGTCATTTTGAAGAGAAAATGATAATACAAGAATATGCTCATGTTCAAAGTAAATCTTGATCAGGATGCTTTTACAGTTAGAATGACTGTGAAAGGCTCACATACCGGAATTATCAAACAAAACTTAAATCAAAAGCATCGTGAAGATTGAACTTTTAATAACACATCAGGAAACAAGATGCTAACGCACACTAAGCCGCACGAATTTGCAATGAGGCTTATGTCAAGCTCGCATGGCTTAACATTACAAAATTAAGTCAAGAATATACCTAGACAACAGAATAAAGGGCTACGGAGATATAAAGAATGTACCTCATCCCCCATTTCACGCAAGTATTTAATAAAATTCTGGAACCGGTTCTTATACCCTGACACATATCTGCAAGAGACAGATAGCTTTTAATGATCATTCATATTTTATATTTGCTAAAATGCATTGTACCTCACCATATGTTTCAATGATACCAGATAAATCCTACTTTTCTTACGTTAGTGAACCACATTAACTCAAAGTGCATAATTGCGCTAAAACAATTTCAAGAATGTCCTAACGGATTTTATAGAAAATTATGCATAAACTAAATGCATCCAAAAAACACTCTCATCAAATGACATCTACAGCAGCAGTTGGCTGAGAATCAGCACAATCAAACATAAAAAGACAATTCTAATGATGCTATACTAAAAGAAATATATCAATGATGCAACACATAAAAACAAAAACATCCAGAAAGTTATAGCTGATTATATTTTTAGTAACGCCATCCCAATGATAGAGAAAGGACTCTATCAGATCTAACCTCAGCAACCAGCTAGATTTCCTGACATACTAGGCCTTTTTTTTCGAATCAGGGACAAATTCTACCTCCAAGAACATTGAACGTGCCATAAAGCAAGGCCAAAGAGCAGCAAAAGATTAGATTACCCATCATGAATTCCATAAAAAACCAGCTTACAGCTACTACAAAAAAAAAAAGAAAAAAACAGCTGACAGCTCGAACTAATAGCCGAATGACATATAAGATCTGGAAAGCAGGAAAGATTACTTTCCATAGCTGGACCCCACACCATATTTACCAATTAAACTGAACTCACACCAATTGCAAGAAAGGGACTTACGCATCCGATGCTCCACATATCTAAACCCCCAAAGAAAATAGTTCACGGATAACACAAGTGATCGAAAAATCTTTATTTTATTTTATTTTATTTTATTTTTTGGAGGGGCGCAATTATCGATCGCAAATTCAAGAAAAGTGAAAGAATGGATCAAACAAAAGCAGCAACGCATTAGGGAAACCGGATCTCCAATCATTGAAGATCCCATCAGAACAAGCACGACGAACTCTGTTCCAGCACACCAAATCGAGAAAAAAAAATGAAGAGAGACTCACGCAAAAGGGGAAGGCTCGACAAAGAGCGCAATGCGGCGGGGCCTAGAGTTGGTCTCCGGGTCAATCAAAGGAGGCCCCTCCTCTTCTTCCCTGACTTCGTCGATAGTCATATCGCTTGCTTTAGGCACAAAAAAATCTCTTGTTTGCCTCTCCGCCCGCCTTTTGCAAAACAAGGAAACGGGTTCTTTTCTCTGGGAGATAAAGCACAAAGCTTTAAATGACACCGGACCGTAGAAAGCTGACGAAGACAAAGACGAAGACGAATACGAAGGAGAAGGAGAGGTGGAAAAGGAGAGAAGAGAGAGAGAGTGACTTATAGAGAGAGAAGTGGTGGTCATGATGGTGATGAGATTATAAATATAGGCATGTAATGTAATGTTATGTTGAGAGTGCGTGTGAGTTTGAGTTGGCTTTAGGAATTTTGATTTCAGAAATATTCGAATAGAGTGGGTGAGATTTCAGACGGCTTTTTGAAGGGAATCTGAGAGGCTCCCAAGGAACTTCTCTCCTCAAGCCTTATTGGATATTCTTTTCTCAAGCCGAGTCTGTAGGTGCCAGGAGGCCCCAGCTTGGTGGTATCAATCCAAATGTCTTTCGGCATATGCTATTCACCACCTCCTCCCCCCTCTCCCTCTCTCTCTCTCTCTCTCTCTCTCCTACGCTCTCCTACTTTCCTTGTACCTATTGGTTTCTTCTCTACCGTATAACTATAATTCGATCTTATATAATAATTTGAATAATTCAATCTTAAAGTTTTTGCAATCCGTTTAAAAGGAAAGTAAAGTCCAATATAAATTTCAATTTACAATCCTAAATAAAAGACTACCTATGCAGATTTATTGATATATCAAAATAAAATTAAAAAAGTATAATTTTGAAAAAAATATTATTACAATTTAAAAAAAAAATCAAAATAACTGTATGAGTTTTATATAAGGAGTCTATATTCGAAAATTATTTAGGTAGACTAATTCTTTTTTAATAGAAGTACATAGAGTTTGCATATTTTAAAAATGTATGTTAGCTTACTTCATTCAACATGTTAGATCTATCAAATACATATAAAAGAGTTTTACAATCTTATACATCACACTAAACCATGTTAGTATATAAATTTACGTGTAGACCAAACATTCTCATACCATATATATTATTTTAAAATCAAATTAACAAATTAATAACCAATATTATTTTTTATTTTAAAATAAAAAACAACTTAGTCTATGCAAAGATCTTATAAAAATAAAGTTATAATCTTACGTTAATTAGTGTGAGATATCATATTATTATAAAACTATTTATATCAATGGTAGATATAACTTTTTAAATTGTGTTATGCTACACCCAGGTAGACTTTTTAAAGAGCTTTACTGATAAGGAACATTTTGTTTTATATTCATTTTATTAATTTTCAGATATATTTTTTAAATTTTTTATATATTTTTAGAAATTTAAAAAAATAATAATAAAATCATTAAAAACGCTTTCTTAATCACTAAATAAATAATAAAAAAATTCAATAGATAATGCTAAACGTCGTGGAGTATAAGTATCATCTCTCAATGTTTGTGGGTGACTTATCATGTGCGAGAATATGACATGAAATTAAAAGGAAGATAAAAATAAAAACTAGGATTGAACGGCAAGAAATAACATTTGACCTTTATGGTATGATTCGATAGTTAACTACGCATGCTGTCATTGACCATACATATGTAACTGTCCTCGGAGTCTGATAAACAAAAAAAGCAAATAAAAAAAACTGTCCTCGGAGCCAACGACCACCACACAGACTCCAAGCCTATCACTCCGATTCCGCTAAAGTAGAAATAATGAACTGTCACCAACACTTTTTTTAGCCATTCTAATCGTCCTGGCATTGTCTTTAGCATTTGGAACTTTGGAGGGTAGTTTGTTGTTATTTATTTTGAGTAATGTTATATATAATTGTAAAATTATAAATAATGTGTAGTTGTTTTTTTTTAAAAGAAATTTATGTAAATCTCATATATTTACTTTATTTTAAAATCATTATATGCTGCTTGTAAGTTCACAACTGTATTTATAATTTTTTATTTACTTTTACATATAGAGTGTGAGATTTTAGTGGAGTTGGGGCTGAGAATAATATTTATATATATATATAAGGTAATATCATATCACAAAATTAAGCATTATATTTTCTTGCGGTACAAAAATATAATGTTCTGTTTATAAAAAGACTTTATAAAATAATTCTATAAATAAATGTAATAATTGTGTTAAATTTGCATAACTCATTAAATTCATAGATTTTGTCTTTTGTGATCATACTATATGAAAAATAGGTATTTTCATTAATTATTTGTGATAAAAATAATTATTTATGATAAAAATAAATTTATTTTAATTAAAAATAGTCATTTAACTAAAAATAACTTGTTATAAATAAATAATTTTTTTATAGTATTATTTAGATTAACAACTAATTAAAATAATTTTTTTATAACATCATTTAGATTAACAACTCATTTTGAGCTGCATGCATGCACTTGTTTACGCTACATTTCAAACTCAACTATCATTACTAATTGGTCGAATGATAAAAGAGAAGATGTCAATGGAAGATACGTGTAGCCATAACCATATAATTAATATGAGAATGATGGATGACAAAAGAATAGTTTGAGAAAGAATCCACTTTATATACATTATGTATATTTTTATTCTCATATTCTTTATTTGCTAAAAGAAGAAAAGAAATTCATGGAAAAGAAATTCATGTAAAGGAGACGTGTCAAGTCGAAGCCAAGATAAAAGAGAGCCTTATGCATGCATGAGATGCTGCCGTACGTATTAGGTCCCGCTTGAATTTAGAGATAAGATGAGTTGAGATGAGTTTAGTTTATTTTTTAATATTATTATTATCTTAGAATTTGAAAAATGTGTATTGAGATTTGAAAAATGTATATTGGAAATTGAAAAATGTGTATAGGAATTTGTGTTTTATATAAAAAATTATAAAAATATAATGATGAAATGAAGATGAGTTGAGATGAGTTGAACTCATCTTCGAATACAAACGGGCCTTAATCTTTTTATAGTTCCTTTATTTACTTGTCTTAATGATATTTTGACAGACATGCATGCTATGTCCCATCACTTTTTTATAAACTTTGATTAAAGTATGGTGCCTTCACACCCCTTTTGTAAGAAATTTATTGAAGTGTGACCAAAATCAGATTATATTCTTCACAGCACTTATAAACGAAATATGAATCATCATCCATGAACCCTTATCTAATTTGAGTGGAATAATATATTTGCCTTGGAAAACAATAGATTTGATTTACTTTAAAAGGATTCTCAAGAAACAAGGATTTCTCGTATGGTACGAACATGATGAATGTAACACGTCTAGAATTGTTTTTTTACGTGTCACAGAATCATATTCTAATCTCGTGAAGTCGTGGATCTATGGGTCCCATTTTGAATATAATTTTCAGTTTTGTCGGTTCCAGCTTATATTTTCTATTTTTTTTTTCCTAAGCGTCGGTTCCTTGTACTTATGTTTGGACGTATGCACACTGTTTTTTGAACTATTAAGGAAGACAAGATTTCCACCTCTAAAATCCACTTACAAAATCCAAAGAAAAAATCTATAGATTAGTTTTTTTTAACGTTATAGTTAAGGAATCAGTATTTTCTAATAAGTTTATGCTTTTTCAAGGAATTTAAAAAAATATCTAAAAAATTAAGTAGACGCATAGTCACAAATAAATTTCATAAATATATAATTCATATATATAAATTATTGTCTTGATTTAATCATGTATAGTACATCAAATTATAAGAATGATTTATTATAAAATAGGCCTACACATAAAACTGTATTAATTTATGATTTATTTTTATAAAATTCTTTTGTGACCATAATTAATCATAATTATTTTTATCATTTTCATTAAGACTCTGGCTGTCTCCAATAATTTCAGATCAACCTCTTTCCTATAACGTGCCTTCCTTCCCACATAATAAATAATATGCCATTTGAGGCCATTATTAATGTAACGGACAATAATTTTGTCTGTTTGGGCAACCTATTGTACTTCTAGTTTTTTATTAAAAAAAGCATAAAACATAAATTATTGGAAGTTTAAACAATTCCTGCATGCTCAAAACGCAAGATAATATAAAAATATAATAATTAATGCACAAACTGTTGAAGATTACGTACGTTAGGTGCATGACTGTTCTAAAGTCTTATATGTACATTATTGGAGCCTAAATATCTAAGAATCATAAGATATTCCTATGAATATCCTCCAACTACCAATTTTTGTATAAATAATACTATGTATAAGTTTCATATTGATAAATTTTACACAAATCTTTTATAAAAACTCAATAAATTTTATTAATAAAGATTTTTTTTTTACATTTATTAAGAAAAAATGAATATTTGTAATAGCTTATTTGTGACGATAGTGATTACCTACGACCATAACAGACTCATTTTAATAAGAAATAATTGATCATATATAAATAGTTTCCTTATAATGATTTTTTTATAGATAAAATTTACTTTTTTTATAAAAACTTCTAAGAGGCTTGTGATCAACTTGTCTATGTGGAGCTTGTATAATCATTTCTCTTTTGGTCACAAATGAATGATGGATGCAAAAGTCCAGCCCTACTTCTATTAATGAATCATTACTATTATTATTATTGGAATTTATTTTGTTGCGTACTACTTAATGGAGATTTTGTGGTGTGCTAATTGTTCAGATTTATATATGAGGTAATATTGGCACATGCACTTGACTTAATTTAATAACGAAACATCAAGTTGCGTTTGGTTTTTTATATATTCTATTTCAAGTCATCTTAAATTGCTTGTCTTTGTCGCGAATAAAAATAACATATAAGATTTATAACAATTCACTACAACAAATATTGTATTTTTCGGCATATTTTTTTGTGACTAAGATCAAATGTTTCTGTTAGATTAACATTTTTATCATCAAATTAGATTGTAGCATACTCGCATGAAAAATGTGGTAATTTTAAAAGCTTAAAGCTACTACCGTAAAATTCGTGAGAAATATATTTATTTCTTACGTTATTCGTGATGAGAAATGCTAATATTATCTATCACAAATAAGTAGGGCACAATATTTATTATGGTGTTGGAAAATGTTTTGTATAACCAAAATAATTTTGTCAGATTTAAACCATTTTTTATGACAAAAAAGTTCTTCTAAGCTAGGAAACCATTTTAGAGGGTAAATGTAGTCATGTGATTAGAACTAATCACTTGCTATATATACTTACCTTGTTGGAAATACTTTATTATGACCAAAATACATCGTCAAATTAATGCTTTTGTTATAATAAATAACGTCCAAAAATTCTTTTTTCCTCTATACATATATGATCACTAAAAGTGTTTTTCTGACAATATGAAGCAAACAGTAATACATTTTTCTGATTAGTATTTTTATTGAGAATAGTTATTACACATGGACAAAATTTGGTAGAAAAAATATATTAGCAAATAAATAAATTAATAAAAATATTTACTTTTTTGTCACTAATAATTTTGGCCACCAACTTCTTTGTTAAATTAATGTTCAACTAATTTATTTCAGATTTTGTCCGTTAACTCAATCTTTGTATGAATCAGACTCAATATTTCAGTTTGCATATGCCATGTGATGCAAACCAAAACTTGGCAGGTTTGCTAGTTTTTTTTTTCTTGGAATGTAACACTTGCTATATTACAACTAAACAAATTCATTCATCTATGATCATATGATACCAAGTAAACTCCACGCCAAATCTACTAAATACATAGTTAAGATACAGATATTGATATCAATGATGACCAAGTTGTAGAGTATTTACATGTACACCATAGTAGATCCTTGATTAGTTATATATACACAATAACCAACTACATATATACTTTCAACCCTTCGCATACCATAAACTGATGGAGTATTCTTCTTTTTTTTTCCTTTTTTTGCTGCATGCATGCCTAGAGACTTGGCCCATTACTAACTGTGTAATCCAAAAAACAAAGCATTCCCATGTGTCAAGCTGTGATGGAAACTGCTAGTGCCAAAATATGTTTATTGTATGCTGGAAACATAAATGCCCAAGATTAGTATATGGTCAATCTTGCCATGAACCAAGACCATCCCAAACTAAACAAATAATATTCTACTACAATTAGCTATGTAAATTACTCCAACAATCATAAAGCAACATTGCCTAAATATCCAACATTTGATTGGCAAGCTTTTACAGCTTACAATGTCACTTAAATGCCACCAAAAACCTCATCTGTTTGACTGAGTTTTCCTAGCAAAACAGTTCATGAACACAAAGGTATAACCCATCCTCAACCTATTTTCTTGAAAAAATAAGAACTGGATCTACATGCACAACCATAAAGGTATGATTTTATACCTCATACATACACCTAGTTCAAAATATTATAACTGAAATTACCCTTGTATAAATGGCAGAGGCAATTATGTTACTCATCTTATCCACCCATAAATTTCATAGACAATTTATGTATGCAACTACAAGCATTTCCAGCAATGTGACTAATGTATATCATGCTCCCAAACATGTAAGTATAGTATTTGTTGGTGTTTATGATTGATACTCACAATTGCATATATTCTTTTTAACAAACATATGGCAATTTTCATGCTATTCTTGGTCTATATTACAAAAACAGTGAAACACCATTTCATCCAAGTGACACATGGGAAATATTCCATAACTTATCAATGGAGTATAAAAACAAGTGAGGCCATACTTGTTCAACATGCAACTTGTCTTTAATTTGAAGCCATACATGGTAATTTTCACCAGGCTACCCTTTCCTTGTAAAATATATAACAGTTTTCTTTGTCAAACCAAGTCCCCAGATTACCATCATCAACCTCTATTGCTAGACAAAAGGATACATGTAGCAAGTTGGAGTCCTAATATATATTACCTCCTCAAAAGTCTAGGCTCAAAACTTCAAAAAATTGGTACCCCCATGTAACAAGTGATGCCTATGCATCTCCCAGCTCAAGCTCAACACGAGCCTGACTCTAGGACTCCAATATTGACATACAGGAGAATAAACCTTTTTCAACTTCTGATAAATTTGTTTGCATGGCCAGAATGGTTCTCTTGAACACATCAAGTTCGATCTTGAAGCAAGCAGCATCATTCTTAATTTTCTCATTCTCCAGACTAAGATGTTGAAACTCTCTATTCTTTAATAATGATGGAGATGGGTCTGGTATAATTAAGTGGCCTAATCCTCTAGCATATCCAGATCGATGTCCTAATACTTCCTTGAACACAACATTCACTGCATCATCCGTCCTAGCTTCTGGTTCCATCTCATCCAACCTTTCACACATCTTATTCTACATTATAATAAGTATGATAAATTAGACATTCACCAATCTGCTCTATATAATATAAAAGAGAGAATTATTTGGAATCAGGTCTCACGTAGCTTTGCTCAGCAGTTTCATTGATGAATCTATTCTTTTTTGTGGACCCATGCGCCACCTTATAAAAAGCAACCAAATTTGGAGCTGCCTCTCGCTTTGATACATATAAGAAATCAGATTCCAAAGTAATTATTTTCATCAATAAAGGGAATATATTTATTTAACTCATTAATGGGTTATAAGTAATAAAAAAAAAAATTTACCCTTTCCTGCATGAGCTTAACAAAAGACTTCCTTCCACTTGTGTGATTCAGCCTTCTTATCCCCCTATTATTTGTGTTCTTCATGGAAAAATTCTATAATTATAGCAAACAAAAGAGGATTTATCAGTTTTTTAAGTAGTAAGGAAAATTTTTTAAATGATTGTATTCCCATCAGTCTGGATATATACTTGAAAGCTAAAAATGAAATGCTCAAAATAAAGTGCCTTTTTCTTACCTTGAACTCTTCACTCACCCATCTCTCACATAATCATTCCCATACACTTCGCTCCATCGTAGTTATCCCACCAATAATAGCCGCCTCATGTGTTGCATACGCTTCATACCTTCGATGTAGTAGGTAATGGAAATCATTATACTTTTGAGTAAGTGCAACCATCACAATCTCTTGGTGGTTGCTTTTAGTCCAATCCAGTTGGAGATCAGCCTAAACCATAAGCCCAACATGTACTTTTAAGTATGCAACAAAAGTTGCAATTTTCCAAGTCATGCATAAAGGATCAAGTATTACTTGGACACGATATATTAGCTCATTTTTCTCTTTTTCATCTACATTCCTCTAGTTAACATGTGCCATATTTGCATATAGTCGATCAATATGTATCAGTCGTGCTGTGAAAAGTGAGACATTCGGACAGAATACTCCTCGTTGGCCATCCTTAATCTCCAAGCTTATCTTTCCAAATTTTTGAATTTTGTCAAATTCAGTGCACTTTGCTAGACCCCGCCTATGTTTCTTCATAACGGGAGCTATAGAGCAAGGCCACATTATTAATAACTCTAAGAAATCAGGCCAAAAGGCTAATTAGTTATTGTACATTAAAATTACGACTCATCAACTTTAACTATATTCAAAATGCCACATTACCTGCAACATCCATATTCGTAGTTGCCTTATTCATAGCATTTGCTGACTCCTCCAGTTCAACACTCGATGCTTGGGTAAATGATGGAATCTCATCTCTGCTTGTGCATACATCTAGTTGTGTCCTAATTGTCTTATACCAAACTGTGATATTGTATGGCTAGCGTGTCCACCACGACCTTTCTTCCTTCCTCTCATTGCACGAATCATTTTCAAGAAAGAAATGGTTTGATTTGACCAACAAGTTAACAATAGCCACCTCAATCGACAAAACCACATGCTTTATGACTATGTAGCATGCAATATAGAGCTCATCTTTTAAATGAAACCACTCATTAATAGTTGAGTTCATTTTATAAGGAAGGTTTTCCTATACTAGCACTAAAATATACATGAAGCATGTTTTAAATACTTTCCAACAATCATAATTTTATATCCATGGTAGTCAAGACCAAAGATGCTAGAAAACAGAGCAAGTTTACCAGAAATTTGTTCTCAACAAGAGTTTACAAATGTAGGGTAACAAAAAAACATGTTAGAAATTTAACATTTTTGCTAACTTGAACTTTCTAATACTAATCATGTAAAATAGAGTGAACATTAACTACATTGCCACAACAAAAAAGTTCATTAATTAATCTATCAGTACAACCTCTTTGAGAACAAGTACTATAAGATAAGATGTAAGTTCTAAAGCAAGCCCTCATGTGAGAGTAAAAGAGCATTTGATATAAGCCTATTGCAGGAAAAAAGGGCCCAAGGCCATGGCATGTTTGCATTTTTTAATTAACAACGTGTCTAAGAGTAATTCACAACTTACCTAAGAGTAAGAGATTTTTTAAATTGCCATTCATTTTTTCTTCTATATTTGGAACTTTCATCTCACAAACACAAAGCAAGTGCATAACATTAGAACCTTTTGCACTAAAGTGGCTTATTGCAACTCTTAAGGAAACAAAATCACAAGTTTGACAGTTGCAAATAAGAGACAATATGCCGATATAAATGATTTTAGCAAACACATGAAATCAAGATCCTTGGTCCAAATAAAAGGCATGGTAACATGTGTCCTCTACATTTTGATCAAACTTGCGAAATTTATATATGACAGATTTTGTCTCTCGTTGATTCTATAATTTAAAATTGTCACTGATGGACAAAATAATTGTGTGCTTTCCCAAATGTTACAAGCGTTTCATCTAACATTTCTCACTATTTTCAACCTAGCAGAGGTTGCTACAAGATTAGTTAAAAAAACAAATCGTGCTTTGGTATGGTTTTTCCTAATAAGAAAAAACCTGATATTTGGTGAAATGCCAAGAGATATTTGGTGGAAGGAACCTGATATATATATATATATATATATATATATATATAGAACCAGATTTATTTTCATGATTTGAGGATTTTAAAACTTATTATTCATGTAATTTTTCTCTGGACTTTTGAATGAGTATTTAAAATATAAACCTTATCACCTATGTAGAAGAATCATCTAAATAGTGTAGCAAAATAACTGGTTCTCTATGTGGCCGAGCCTCTTTCTTCCTCTCCAGGTAGCTGAGTTTTTTTCTCAAGTGATTTGAAGTACACCAAGCCCTCTGGTGTTAATAAGCAAAAGAAATGCAATAAAAAGCAACCTAACCCATAGTTAATTGTTAAGTATGGTAAAGTTAAAGCAGATGTGACATAAAGTTGAGTTCTCAACCCAAATATTTAAGTTTCCCATTGGTATCTTTTCTACTTTATTGCCATTAGCTTATTGGAAAATTTGTGTGAATACATTTATTCCCTCGTCAAATTACTTGCGCTATTGGCCAATTGTCTGGACCCCATCACATTGCCTAAGCCATTGTGTTCTGAGTCCCCAATTCTTTTAACATATGTTCATCAATTTTAGTTTTTAATTTGCTTAAGCTATAAATTATTTACACTAACTGCACATGTAACTTTAATGATAATAATTTATGGTAATGACATTAAATCATTAGTTGGAAATGAAAAAGGAAATGTGAGCTACTAAGATATTAATGTCTCATCAGTTCACACTATTTTTTAAAATAATGTATTGTAATCTCACATTGGTTTCTAATAGTATAATCTCACATTTTTAATATCTCAGCAGCACACCTTAGAGATAGATATTGGTATCTCATTGATTCCAAAAGATAAAAAGATTTAATATTAATTTCATTGAAAACTCCAAATTTTATTTTGCTTGGAGAAACCTATATAAGACAATGATGATTAATTTATGCATTTAAAATAAATTCTGTCCTTGAATTCATTACCATAGTGCCTTGCTACTCAGGAGTGAGGACATCCACGAATTTCATAGTTTTTGTTGAGTTTGAATGGAATACAATTTACATGTCATCCTTAGTCATGGATTGGAAATTGCAATATATTAACACCATCATGTAACCATTTCGTTTTTTACCTTACTAGGTTCATCCCATAAGTACTCATGTAAAATAACCACTCAACAGTTTTATCCAACAATGGACTCTTAATGCCTATTTTCCCATTAAAATATCAACCTACTCCTCATGTATCTATCCTGACAAAATACTTACCTGAAAGTTAAAAGGTTTGTCCAATAATAATCACTGCTCACTTAATACACATGTGTCAATACTACACCATCGTACATCTACAACAAAATACCTGCAGTATCTGCAGTTTAAGTAGTATTACATTACAATTCTAAATAGTGGACTAAAAATAGAAAATGCAATAGCTTTCATTAGAAATCAACCATCTCAAATCTGCCTTATACCATTGCTCTTGACCAAACAACATACTTACTCAAAACAGGCAACTTCTGCCAAGCACAACATCATTAGATAGATACCAACAATACTTTTTGACAACAATCTAAGTACACATTTTTCAAGATCTCCAGGTATAAGATACACCATGATCTATTAGATAAATTGTGTCAAAATTCCAACACAAAACTATAGGCAAAGCCTACTTTTCTTTGTCTAACATCATTATTGATGCCTATTTTCTGCTTACTATCAAAGTGAAGACTTACCTTTTGATGTCATGAATCTACTAAGTTGAATACTTTCTTAAATAGCATAATGCTTGTTGATAAATACATTTCCGTTTTGTGCTTCTAGAATCTAATTAGGTGTTTCTATTGTACTAATAACTTCAGTGGTCATGGATTTTGCTTATTTCATTCTTGAATAAAAGTGTCTTTCTTACTTATTACCAAAAAAAAAAAGTTTAGCAACAACCAACTTCATTTATATTCATGTGTACAGACATGCTTTCCTCCTCCTTACTCACATGGTATTTAAGTTACTCACTAGTTATAAAGAAGTCTACCAAAGAATAGAATAAATAGATTCTTTATTTATCATAGGTAAGTACAAAGATGTAGATTTCTGGCATTACGTTTAAATCATCCAAGTCTTTTCTTCATTGAATATGCACTCCAAGGTTTGAGCCCAAAGTTAATTGCAAGCCACTGTGCTGGTAGTAAACAAAAAAGAAAAACCATAAACATATATCACAAACCTTTTAAGTCAACACCAGATGGATTATGCCTATATGCATGCCATTTTCAGGACTAAATCATTTGACTTAATACACATTGTGCACAAAAATGTGGAAAAAAATTGCACAAGCTTAATCACAAGTTAAAAAACATTATCTTTGAATAAAAAGATGTTAGTTATGATATCGATTACACAAGTTGAATAGTAATTCGGGAACCATACACTAGTCAAAGGAGTCTGTTTCTGAATCTGAGCCCACATCTTCCTCATTTCCAAAAAAGTTGTCATTTTCTGAATCATCTTCACATTTGTCACTATCGCCATCATCGTCAACAAAAGCATGGTCGGCATCACTAGGACATGCACGATGTGGTATAGGTAACTCATTAAGAATATATGGATCTTCATCCTCTCTATGCAATTGATTCACGAAGGCACTATCATTTTGATCCACTAGACTAAGGAGGTTCACATCCTCCTCCTCTTGATATGTGTCACCATTAGATGAGTCCTCATCTTCATCCCCAACTATTGGGATCGGTGGAATGTCATATACATTTTAATTGGTAATCTTTTGCACGACATGTCAATCCACTGCCTTACACGGATCTTTTAAGTAAAAGATCTGTGAGCATTGACATGCAAGCGCAAAAGGCTCGTCCTTATACCATCTCCTATTAGTATTCACACTTGTCAGATGGTCACCTACTTTGATGTCTCGGTTATGATCACCAACATCCCACCACTCACATTAAACAAGTATACAAGATGTTATCCCATGTAGCGTAATTCCAAAATATCATTCAAAACACTGTATAACTCAACTGATTTTGATTGGTGTACATCACTAACAAGTATACCACTATTTTGTGTATGGCGATGTTGTTCACGGTCCTTTGTATAGAACCTAATTCCATTTGTTATGCATCCGCTGTATGAGCTAACCTATGGATCTAGTCCGCATGATAAAGCATACACCTCATCACTAACCTCACATTGATTCAGTTGGCGCAATTCACGAACCTGTTAGCATCATTTGTTAGCTTACTTAAGATAGAAATGGCCAAAAATTGGTTGTTCTTAGTAGTAGTATTAGTTGTTATAATTATGCAAATGCATGTAATATGAGATCAAACTTACATGGCTTTTGAACCAGTTTGGAAATTCAGCTTGGTGCCTACGATCGACATTGTTCGTGCCTTCTTCTCTAATCTTGTTATAGTGCTGCCTACATGCATGTAGAATGCATCATAATTAATGGATTTGGAATGGATGCTAAAAATTTCGTCGCCAATGATATGTTAGGGTCTAGAGTAACCAATACTTACTCTATGTAGACTTCAATCTCAAGACAATTGTTGAGCACGTACCACTAGGCAATTAAAAAAAGTCATCCATTCTTTCAGTGGAGGGTGATCCTAGTGGACAATCCTTTTGCGAGAAAATAAACAAAGTGTTATCTGCCCCACCCTCTTCAATGACATCAACATTTTGTTCTTATGGATTAAATGTTGTCTTGATGTCATGGAGATACCTTGAGCAAAATGTAAGGCACTCGACATGAATATAGGCCTCAGCGATTGAGCCTTCTGGTAGAACTTTATTTTTTACATACCGCTTAAACTTTCCTAAATACTGCTCAAAAGGATACATCCACCTATATTGCATAAGTCCAGCAAGCAATGACTCTTCTTGTAGATAAATGGTCAAATCCACAATTATATCAAAGAAAGCAGGTGAGAATATCATTTCTAGCTTACAAAGAATAATGGAGATGTCAGCTTTCAGTCGCTGGAGGACTTCAATGTTTTGGTTACGTGCACAGAGTTCCCTGAAGAAAGTACTCAACTCAGTTAATGCTTGTCGAACTTCAGCCATAAAATATCCACCAATCATGACTAGGAGCAATCTTTGCATGAAAATATGGCAATCATGACTCTTCATGCCTAGGATCTTGCCTTCACTGACATTAACACATTTGGCAATATTTAAGGCGAACCCATCGGGAAACTTAACCTTTGATAACCATTCATAGAAGGATCGTTTCTCGTTCTTATTTAACATGTAACATGCAAGCCTCATGGAATAATGATCACCATCTTCTTGTAAATGTAATTATTTTCTTATGCCAAGGTTGGCCAAGTCTCTACGTGCGTTAGTTGTGTCTTTGGTTTTTCCATCAATATTCATTAACGTTTCTAAGATGTTGTTGCAAACATTCTTCTCAATATGCATAACGTATAAATTATGTCTCAATTCCAATGATGACCAATAAGGAAGCTCGAAAAATATACTTTTTTTCATCCAATTTAATTCGGCTGGTGTGCGTTTCCTTTTCTTTAAAGCCTTACTGAACTGTCAATTACTTAGCTGAGCCAATTGTTCCAAAACAGCTTCACCTAACAATTGTGTAGGTGACTCTCGATGGTCTGGTTGACCATTGAAAGCAGCCTTTCTAGATCTCCACCTATGACTTAGCAATAACCACCTACGATGACTCATGTAACAATGATTTCGCCCATGTGCCAACCACAATGAGTTGGTATCTACATTGCATATAGGACATGCCATATTTCCCTTTATGATCGAGTCAGAGAGATTAGCATAGGCTGAGAAGTCATTGATGGTCCAAAGTAGTGTTGCATGTAATCAAAACCAATGCTTAATAGATGCATCGTAGGTATCAACATTGTTTTCCTATAACTCTTTCAACTCGTCAATTAAGGGACGCAAGTAGACATCGATATCGTTACCAGGGGCTTTAAGGCCAAGAATTAACAAGGTTAGCATGTGGTATGGATCTTTCATGGATAAGCAAGGTGGCAAATTGTAGGGCACAAGCATCACTGGCCAAATACTATAAGGTTTACTCAAATTATTAAATGGGTTAAAACCATCACTAGCTAAACCAAGCCTCACATTACGGGAATCAAGTGCAAAACTTGGATGTTGTGCATCAAAATCTTTCCACACTTTCGAATCTGCAGGATGCCTCACGACATTAGCCTCATTTATTCGTTCATTTGCATGTCATCTCATTGCATCCACACTCTTCTTGGAGACAAATAGTCGTTGCAACCTTGGCTTCAAAGAAAAATATCTCAGCACTTTTTGTGGTACTTTCTTATGCTTATTAGTGCTCGAGACCCATTTGGCAGTTTTGCACACTGGGCATATATCTTTCTTAGAATGTTCTTTCCAAAACAATATACAATCCTTCAAGCAAACATCTATCTTGGTATAAGTAAATCCAAGGCCACATTCCAACCGGCGTGCCTCATTATATGAAGCTAGGAGAAGGGCATTAGGAAATGCCTATTTCAAAAGCTTAATAATCATGCTGGATGATTTCACACTCCAATGACCATTTGTCTTGATATAAAGCATCTTTACAATGAATGACAGCTTGGAGAATGCCATACATGATGGATAAAGTGGACGCCTTGCATCTTTTAACAATTCAACCCAAGTTTTTTTTCTGTGTACAAGATCCTTCTGTCTCGCCATCAATAGGTCCTTGGGGGTTAGCCATGTTCACCCCAGCCCGCATGTCATGCAACATTTCATCCATATTATCAATATAACCACCAAAGAAGCCCTCTGATTCACCATCATCTGAGAAGCTGAGATAGAAAGGATCTTCCTCACTGTGAAATATCCAGGTTTTATAAGATGGATCAATCCCTGTAATAAACAGATGATCCTCGACAACATTTATTGGCCGGAAGGACATATTGAGACATTTACGACACGGACACCTAATGTCATTGCCTCTAAGTGCATGGGTTCGAGCCATATTAATGAAATGGTTAACCCCTGTTGCATATTAATGTCATGTCTTGTCCATCTAAACAATGATTTCTTAAAATGAATCACTTTGGGCCTCAAAGGGGTGTGAAATAAATAAATTGTTTGCCACAAACATAAAGGCTCAATACGCACTTGTATAACAACTGTCACATTAATATTTTTTTTATTAGCACTGGGTGTCCGAAACAGTATTCTAATTAATCCTAGGGATGCATGGGACCTCAGTAAAGAGTTTCCCTCAAGTGCACAATAGTTAATTTTAGGAAAACTTTCCCCGGTTCGGTGCCATTCCTAAATATTGTTTGCACTCAAGGGGAAAGTAAAATAGATGTAAGAAGTGCATACCCTTAAGTTGAAAATCCTTTACAACTTGACCAACCCCTAAGAGTTAACATGGAACAACTGTTACATTATACATTCCTATTAGTTGTGTCCCACAAGTTTAAAGAGGTAAAAGACTTTAAACTTAATGGTGGGAGTGCTAGCCTTAACTTAAGCATAATTCATATATTCTTGTTAACAACAAATATTCACTCATCTTTTTTATTTTTTTGACAAGTAAATATTTACGACAGTCACTGAAGCATCCAAGTAAATCTTTGAATATATTCTACAACAATATCTCAAGATTAGAAATGATTTTTATTTATGGATTGGTCAACTTATGGATGGAGTACGCATAGAAGAATTCAATTAGATCTATGTAAATTTTGAAAAAGTATGATACATAGTCAAACAAGCTAAGAAGGTCATGCACTAAAAACTTTGTAAACATATATCACATGGTTTCAGCTTTCAATCCGCTGGTATATAGGTTGATTAACATGAACATTGAAAGGTATATATGCATTTACAATGAATATAAAAGATTGTATTTTCCAACATATAACATGCCTATGCAGATATAATAGCTTGATTAACAACTTCCTCACAATGGTAAAGCTCATAGATCAAAAAATGATACAAGGGAATTAATTTCTAGTGGAAAGTAATATTGAAACCTAATTCATGAGATTCCAAAATCCTTCGCTTCTAGCCAAGAGAGCAGTTAGGGAAGATTGAGTTAGATACTTGGCTAATGTAACAAGTTTTTCTATACATTCTTGTTATGTTAGCATTCCTTCTACCTATCTACTTGCAGCTTGTTGCTTGTGGTTTGTTTTCTTTATGTTATCTAATAATTAGTTTGTATGTATTATCATGATCATCATGTGCAAGCTAGGATAAAAAGATTAACTTTTTATGTGTCTTGAGATTTTGATCACACAAAAGTAGGCTAACATATATATTTTTTTTTTGATAAGTTAGCTAACATATTTAACGTTGACCTTCCTTGATCTACACTAAAAAATCTTGTACAAACCTTAAATTTATAGCTAAAATGGAGAAAAAAATCTCTATATAATGAACATTATCTCGTATTGGCAAGTAGATAGGTAGAATCCTTGGTTCTCCTTAGACACTTGGTTGATGTAACAAGTTTTTCTTCACATTCTTTTTCTTATAGCATGCATTCTACCTATCTACTTGAAGCTTGTTGCTTGTGGTTTGTTTTCTTTATGTTATCTGATAATTAGTTTGTATATATGATCATGATCATCATGTGCAAGCTAAGACAAAAAATTAATTTTTTATATGTCTTGAGATTTTGATCATACAAAAGCAGGCTAACATATATTTTTTTTTGGATAAGTTATCTAACATATTTAACACTAACCTTCCCTGATCTACATTAATAAATCTTGTACAAACCTTAAATTTATAGCTAAAATAGAGAAAACAATCTCTATATAATGAACGTGATCTCGTATTGGCAAGTAGATAGGTAGAATCATTGGTTCTCTTTAGACACTTGGCTGATGTAACAAGTTGTCCTTCACATTCTTGTTCTGTTAGCATACATTCTACCTATCTATTTGCAGCTTGCTGCTTGTGGTCTGTTTTCTTTATTTTATCTAATAATTAGTTTGTATATATGATCATGATCATCACGTGCAAGCTAGGACAAAAAGATTAATTTTTATGTGTCTTGAGATTTTGATCACACAAAAGCAGGCTAACATATATTTTTTTTGATAAGTTAGCTAACATATTTAAGCTAACCTTCCCTGATGTACACTAATAAATCATGTAAAAACCTTAAATTTATAGCTAAAATAGAGAAAACAATCTCTATATAAAAGCATGTTTGTCAAAAACCCAATAGTTTTATTAATTTTGTTTGAACGGAATATTAAATTGCTGTTCAAATTATGTTAAAAACAAAATTTCCAGTCTTCTATGCTTGTCTCTTAAACAAACCGTCACATGATAAAAACACCACCTAATACCATCTTTTTCCTTCTCGTTAGGACTAGCTATTTAAAAATTGTATATTACCTATGCATTGTTTCTGTTATTATGCAAACAAACAAATTTATTTTTGCTCCTATGTCCATTGCCTACCTCATTACAGCCTTATTTCTCTAATCGCTAGTATGGATTAGGCAAAAAGATCATTTTCAACCTAGACATAATTTATGCTCCTAGATAAAGGGGTTATTATCTTATGATGTCCCAATTGAGTTTTGGAAGGGGTGGCTTGGATATGAGATCCTACATTTCAATATCTATGTGCTTGAGGTAGCTACCCTTGTGCTTGATAGCCATTCATATCCCTAAAAATGTGAAGTTCTTAGATATCTAACCCCTTATCAAAAATCTGGAATCCTCATACATTATGGGGAAAACTTTTTTATTACTTATATACTCTTTTCTTTTAGTTTTTTAATTTCAATGATGAAAGTTTTCTTAGTGCAGTCCAAGATATGATGCATTTAAAAAAAAAACAATCATTCAAGTATCTCCTAGGCTATTAAAATTTAGCCTCTCATGTAAACCAAAAAGGAAATGAGATAAATGCAGCGTATCTCATTGTTTCTAATTAATGGGAAACCAAATTCAACTTTGCCATGAACATTAAACGAATATTTAAAACTGTATCAGAAAAAAATTAGCAAGCTTTTACACAACCTTATCATAACACAATTACAAATTACATATCTTCACAATTCCTGTTTCCCATTTACACTACCAAACTACACAATCAGACATAGAGAAGCTGATGGCAGAAAAGAGACAGAAAATGGAAGGAGAAGAGACAATGTCACTTACGTGCCCTAGCTGACCGTTGGAGTGATTAGTTCCAGAGAGACTCGCAGGAACTGGGAGCTAGAGAGACTCACACCATACAAAGGTCCGGTGGGGTATTTGTGGTATTTGTTGAAACTGAGTTTCCTTTTAAGTCTCACTCGGATTCCTCAACTTCACCTACCTTTAGTGGATCGGCTCCTCCCATTCCCATCTCAGCATACCTTAGGCCTGATTTAACACCAACCTCATCTGCTACAACCCGACTCATCTCAATCTCATCCCCACATATCGCGACCTCCTTCGTGCCCACACATCCCTCCACTTTTCACACACCTTAGGCCTACTCACCTGGCCTATTTGGCCCAAGCCCATCTACCTGCCCACTACTTTCCCATGTCACCGACCCACCCACCAGTCCACATACTCATCTATTTCTCACAAATGCTCCAAACCCTTCCTTTATGTCCAACTTTCCCCTTCTTAAGTCAACAAACCCTAGTGGTCCCGAATCACCATCACTCACTCAAGTTTTGGCCTCTCCTTCCTTAAGCCACCCAATGGTCACAAGATGCAAGTCTCATATCCAGTGTCCTCTACTCCAATTAGACGGCAAAATCCCTTGGCCTCCCCCTAAGTCCATTGCCCATCTCACCATTTCACCCTCTACCTCTATACTCGAAGAGCCCTCTTCATTTATAGAGGCCTCTAAGTACTCTAAGTGACTATAGGCCATGGGAGTCGAGCTTAATGCCCTTCTTAAAAGCCATACTTGGGACCTAATTCCAAGTTCTTCCTCTCACAATGTACTTGGTTCTAAATGGATTTTGAACACCAAGTGTAGGACTATTGGAACCCTTGATACCCGCAAGGCTCGCCCTGTAGCCAAGGAATTTCATCAGCAACTTGGTCTAGACTACATCGAGACTTTTAATCTGGTTGTGAAATACGTAATCATCTATCTCCTTGTTTCTCTTGCAATTGCATCGAAATGGTCACTATGACAGTTGGACATCTAGAACGCCTTCTTACACAAAGATCCCAAGAGGACATTTACATGCAGAAATCCCTCGGATTCGTCAATCCCGATTTGTCATCTCACATTTGTAAGCTCAAAAAATCTATCTATGGTTTAAAACAAGCCCTAGGGCTTGATTTTCTAAACTGACAGATAGGTTAATCTCTTAGGTTTTCATGGTTCGAAATCTGACTTTTTCTTGTTTATTATGCATATTGATTCTCATTGTTTGTATGTCTAAGTGTATGTAGACGACATTGTTGTGACTGGCTCCAATGCTTCCATTATCTCTGATTTTATTGCTGCACTTGGTACATATTTTTCAATAAAGGATCTCGCTCCTTTACATTATCTTCTAGGTATTGAAGTGTCTAGGAACTCCACTAGTTTATGTATGTCTCAGTCTAAGTATATTTCGGATCTCTTAGTTAGAACCAACATGCATAAACCAAACTAGTTACTACTCCAATGTCGTCCTCACTTAAACTTATTGCTCTTGAAGGTTCCTACTTTGAGGAGCTCTCCTCTATAAGAGTATTGTTGGTAGCCTTCGATTTCTAGTCTTTATTAGGCCTGATGTCTCCTTTATTGTCAACAAAGTGTGTCAGTTCATGAATTATCCACGTGTGCCCTACTGGCAAGCCGTTAAGAGAATCCTCAGGTTTCTTACTCAACATCTTAGTTTGCATTTCAGTCCATCTTCTGTATTTAAACTATGTGCCTTTTCCAATGCTGACTGGGCTGATTGCCCTAATGATCGAAAGTCAACTGGTGGTTTTTGTATTTATTCCGGCTCACACTTGATCTCCTGGGGTTCCAAGAAGTAACCTAGCATAGTTCGGTCATCCACTGAAGTCGAGTATAAGGCAATTGCTAACATAGCATGTGATCTTTTGTGACTCTAATCCCTTTTTAAGAAGTTGGGTATTTTCCTGAATGAACCCCCCACCTGATGGTGTGATAATTTGGGGGCTACATACTTGACCCTAAATCCTATTTTGTGTGCCCGTACCAAGCACATTGAATTAAATTATCACTTTGTTCGACATCATGTGGTTGCTAAGACTCTTCAAGTCTCCTTTTTGTCAAGTAGATATCAAATTGCAGATATTTTTACCAAACCACTTTCTTCTGCAAGGTTTACTCACTTACGATCAAGCCTCAAGCTCTCAACTTTGATGCTTGGATCGCGGGGGAGTATTATAGAAAATGCCCAACCTGTGAAGGACCACCAGCACTTTGTTCAATGTCTCGAGCATGCTGCTTCACGCCACCAACATCTTGCTCCATGCCTTGTGAAGGAAAGAGACCAAGATGGACACACAAGCACAACCACAGCTGAAAGACCTTTTGACAGTTACTAGTCTTGGCCATACATCTCTGTAAATATCACAGTGGTCCTAGTCTTGTGAATTGTCTCTTTCTCTTGCTATTTATGTATAAATAGGACCTGCATGGTCACTGTATTGACACGTATAATAATATAGCCAAACTTTGTAAAACCGATACACTCAATGAGGAATATTTTCAAACACTCATCCTGCACCTCATTTATTTATATTAACAAGTACTCCAAGCATATATAGGAAATTCATAGGATTTTCGAGCTAACAGTCTTCCAAGTAGTTCTACTCCCTAGCCTCCACCCCCTAAATAAAATAAAAATTCTCCAATTAATATAGAATTAACTCTCTTTTCTAAGCATATATATTCTGGGAAAAGTAAAAAAAAAAAAATAAAAGATCATTTAAGTATATATATAATATTTTTCTAAACAAGACTTCATTAAAAATTAACACAAGAGAATAAAAAGAGAAATTTTCTCTACAATCTCCGAATGGGACTGCATGTACAGACCCTTCATTAAATAGAAAAAAGTATCATTTTAAATAGATATTATTGTAATTTGAAAAAAATAATAAAGACAAATTTGACAAGGCTTGCATGAGCAGTCCCCAATTGAAACTTTATATAGTATTGCTCGAATAAAAATAGAAGATAGGAGACCCTAAAACAATATGTTATAGATGCAATATAAAAATAGAAATGGTTTAGGTACAAAACAGGATTGCATAAATAAACCTACAAATTGATATGGATTAATATAAAACATCAAACTATAAACTTATTTTTAATGTAAAGTATATTTTATGTTTTACATAAAGTTACATCAATTTATAAACTTATTTTTAAGAAATTTATTTGTAGTTATAATACTTCTTGTATAAAAAATGTAACAAACAAAACAATAAACACACTTTTCTAAAGAGGCATTTCTAAAGAATTGATTTTATAATCCAACTAAATCAAGATTCAAAGGAGCAATACTACAACCAAGTAGTACTACTCCATAGTTTTATAAGAAGGAAATCTCTTGCATGATATTTTCTTATGGATCCTGAAAAGCTAAAACATAGATTAATATCTAAAATTGGATCACCTAAATCAATAGCGGCTCACTAAAGAGTCAGGGGTGCTCTAGTCGTGAGGATTTCTCTCTAGCTTATAGTAAGTCTTTTAGACTTTTTGCAAGTTTAAAGAGAAAACATGGAGGAATTGTCTCGATAGTGGAAAAAATTGAGTCTAACTGAGGAGAAGCAAGGGGTGGTACTTGCCTCCTCATCCATCCCTAAAGCCATGAAGCCAAGTCCTTTTTGTTTTATGGAAATGATAGTGGCTAAGAAAAATGTCAATGAAGAGCCATTTAAGAACACCATGTCCAAGGTTTAGAGGTGTGAGAGTTGGCTTTAGTTTTCATAAGTAGGGGTAAATAAGTTCCTCATTGAGTTCAATAGCAAACAAGATATGTCAAGAGTGATACATGGCAAGCTGTGGTCTTTTGATCATTGGCTATTATGTCTTCAACCATTTGATGGATCTATCTCCATTAAGGAAGTTGCTTTCAACAAGGAGGAGTTTTGGCCCCAAGCATATGACTTACCCTTCGATTGCATGACTGAAGATATTGGATTCAAGATAGGCAGCATGGGGGGAGAGTAATAAAGGTCCATACAGACAAAGGCTCTTCTTCGAGTCACTTTTTTTATTATGGAAGAAAAAAAGTTTTGGGTTTTCTTTAAGTATGAGAGACTACAATCCATTTGTTTCAAATGGGGCACTCTCAAATATAATCAACTTGCTTGTTCTAAAGCTTTTGAGGAGG
Organism: Platycarya longipes; assembly: GCA_036559045.1. Taxonomy (NCBI): domain Eukaryota; kingdom Viridiplantae; phylum Streptophyta; class Magnoliopsida; order Fagales; family Juglandaceae; genus Platycarya; species Platycarya longipes. The sequence continues at coordinate 42,241,330 of CM071797.1, forward strand.
GGGGGAGGGGGGGGGATAACAATATAGGGTTTGATTGAGAGCCCCTCTTGTTAGGGATAGTGACCTGCTATTCAAAAGATATGGTAAAGGTACTGATCATGGAGCTCAAGAACAGTCTCATCCATGGAGGAATGAGAAAAAGGATAGGGAAGACTCACAAATTGGCAAAGTAACACCACAGAAGGATTGTCAGGTAAATTAGGAAGAACCTGTGGACCCAAAGGTTAAAGCTGCACCTTAGGGTAGCTTGCAGGAGCAGACAAATTGAACCAAGCCTCAACAGCTTCCTAAAATGGAAAGTCAACAAAAGTTGTTTCAAAAAGTTGTTGTCACTCTTAACACAATTAAGGAACATTGTGATATGACTGGTGTTGAGGCTACTGAACCAAAAGAGGCATATGCAGTAGTCACTTTGCGTGCAGTTAACAGAAACATAACTAGTAAGATAGTGAAGGCTTCTAAGGACTCAAATGATCTTGTTCTACAGATCAACTCTCTTGACCAGTTCATCACAGAACAAGTGCAAGCTTTGCAACAATCCAAGAAAAGGGCCTCATGGTAGAGAAGAGCAAGAATCCTATGTTTTGATAGTGTTCCTCAGGAAATAAAAAGGGTGTCTTCAGCTCTCCCTCCTTGGAACAAAAGTGTCTCTAACCCCCTTTCTAACAAAAGCAAAAGAGTATCCAGTCCCTTTCCTACCAGTGGTACTCTAATCAAGTCCAAAAGAGTCAAACTTGAACTAAAAGATGACAAGCCTACTTGTCAAGCAAATATGGTGGAGGCTGTTGAATAGTCCTACCAAACTCAATGATTGGCATCAGCTGGAAATATTGGGGGCGTAGCAGCCCCTAAATAGTTTTTGACTTTCACCAGTTAGTGTAAACTAGACTCTTCTATTTTAATTTCTTGATGGAAACAAAGAGCAACATACATTACCAAAATAGAAGTAGTAAGGAATATTCTAAATTTTGAACACAGTTTCATTATTGGTAGCATTGGAACTAGTGGAGGGATTGCTTTCCTTTGGAAGGAGGGTTTTGAGGCTGCTTTTCATTCCTATACATAGTACCACATCTCTCTCTTTGTTTAGGATGTTAAGGCAGGCAAAGATTGACTTTTAACAAGGTTCCATGAAATCCTAATCACTGCAAAGAGAAATGAGAGTTGGAGCTTACTAAAAGCAATTAAACCACTTACTCGTCAAGGGTGGTTATGTATGAGAGACTTTAATGAGGTGCTCAATTTTGGTACGAAGAGTGGGAACCCCCTTAGATCACAAACTCAAATTGAAGCCTTTAGAACCACTGTTAAGGCATGTGATCTCTGTGACTTAGGCTATGTTGGAAATAAATTCACTTGGTCAAATGTGAGATATAGAGGAACATTCACTAAGAAAAAATTGGATAGGACCCTTTGCAACTCACTTTGGTGAGAAACCTACCCCTTCTCAAATGTCTTCACTCAACCTACTTTAAGTTCTGACCACTGCCCTATTTTGATCACTTTAGACAGAAATCAACCTATTTTGCACCAATCTAATAAACCTTTTAACGTTGAGGCAAGCTGGTTTCTTAATGATGGATGTTACAAGGCAGTGGAGGTAGCCTAGTACCAACCTAGGCTAGGAAACAAGTTGATTTATGCTATAGAAGGGCTCAACAATTGCAAGTAGAAGTTGTTGCAATGGGGGAAAGCAAATACAGGCAACTCCAAGAAGCACATGAAGCTAAGCTAGGACTTCTTATTGACCTGTAAAAGAACAACATAGGCCACCTTAATGAGGATATTAAACAACTACAAAGTAGTGTGAGTAGATTGCTTGAGGAAGATAACCTTAAGTGGAAACAGAGAGCAAAGAAAAAATGGCTAAGGGAAGAGGACAAGAACACTAAATACTTCCATCAATGTGCATCCCAAAGAAGAAAAATTAACCTGATCAAGAAGTTAATTGATGTTGAAGTCTAATCAGTTCAAACTAAGGAAGGGCTCAGTTCTCAATTTCAAGAATACTACAAGAATCTGTTCACTTCTTCAGCATTAGAAGGCATCTCAGACTGATTAAATTCATTAGAGCCTCGAGTTACTAGTGCACAAAATGCCTCACTCTCAAGACCATACACTCATCAGGAAGTGGAGAAGGTTCTTTTACAAATGAAAGGTCTTAGTTCACCAATGCCTGATGGTTTTCCAATAGCTTCTACCATAAAAACTAGGCAATTATTGGCCTATAAGTATGTGAAGCTGTGCTTTTGATTTTAAATTCAAATGGTAGTATTGCTGACATCAATAATATTTTCATCACTCTCATTCTAAAAAAGAAAGTCCCTACTAAAGTCACTGAGTGTTGGCCTATTTTCCTATGTAATGTGCTATACAAAGTAGCGTTTAAAGTCATAGCAAATAGATTGAAAAATCTCTTGCCTAACATTATCTCTAGCACACTGTCTACCTTTGTTCCCAACAAGTTACTACCTGATAATGATGTAGTGGGCTTTGAAGCATTGCAAACTATGAAATGTAAGATGAGAAGAAAAGAAGGATATATGGCCCTTAAAGCTTGACATAAGTAAGACCTATGATAAGCTAGAATGGCCTTTTATAAGAGCAGTGTTTCACAAGCTTGGATTCTGCAGCAAGTGGGTCGATTTAACTATGCAATGCATTGAAATAGTCTCCTGTGAACTTTTGGTGAATGTCACTCCCCAAGAACTTTTCTTTTCATACTATGTGTTGAAGCTAGTAGTCTAATCAATAAAGTTGAAATTCAAGGGTTGATTCATGGGGACCAACTGCAAAGGGACAACTCAGAATTTTTCAACTATTCTTTGCTTATGACAGTCTTTTGTTTTGTAAAACCAATGCATTTGAGTGTTTGGTCTTCTAAGAGTGTATGAACAAGCCTCAGAATAGAGACTTAGGCCTGCTTTACTTTTTCAAATAATTTTATCTCATATCATCTCATTATTACTACTTTTCCAAATCTCCATACAACAAATTCAACTTTTACAAATTTCAAAACAACTTTTTCAAATCTTAAAACAAAACTAATATTAAAATATATATTATAACAATATTTGATTTAATTTTTAATTTTTATCTCATCTTATCTATGAAAACAAACCAAACCTTAATTTAGAAAAAATATCTATAATGTTCAGCAAAAATACTGCTCGAGTGACCCAGACTTACATTCTCTCTATTGCAAGGATGACATCTGCTATGGCTTATGAAAAATACATTGATTGCCATCTATGGTTGGAAAGGATCAGTATAAAACATTCAAAGGTATTCCAAACAGTGTGAGATTGAGACTTAACAACCATAAAGTGAAACAATTATCTCAGGCAAGGAAATAAATTTACATTAAAGCAGTGATCCAAGCACTCCTTACTTATACCATGAGTGTTTTTAAATTATCCCACATCCTTCTCAATGATATAATAGTGCCATTCATAATTATTAGTGGGGACAACAAGAGAAAGATAATAAAATTCACTGGATCTCTTGGAAGTGGATGGGAAAGAAAAATCAGATGGGGAAATGGGTTTTAGGGACCTCGAGGCACACAACAAAGTCATGCTAGCTAAGTAATGTTGGAGGCTTATTTAACAACTTAACTCCCTAGCAGCTAAGGTTATGAAAGCCAAATACCTTCCTAAATTCACTTTTCAGCAAGCCAAAGTAGGAGCCAAGCCTTCTTTCATCTAGAGGAGCCTCCTCTCAGCTCGATCACTACTTGAAGTTGGTACGAATAGGAGAGTGGAAAACGGTCATGAGATATAGGTGTGGAGGGACAAATAGATAGCACAACCTAATTCCAGCAAGGTTCCAAGCATTATAAAGATACTTAGTAGTGAGGCCACTGTGTTAGAACTTATTGATCCTGCTAAAAAACAATGGCAAGCTGACCTGGTAAGGATGGCCTTTGACCTAGATAAAACTGACACTATTCTAAAGACTCCAATTAACAATCTCATCAATAGGGACAAACTGATATGGCAAGGTCCAAAGGATGGATCCTTTAGTACAATTAGAAGTGCCTACCACATGAAAAATGCAAGAAGTCTAGCAAAGAAGGGTCAAGCATTGACTAGCAACTCATTCAAAGCAGTGTGGCATCGACTTCGACATTTTCTAGTAACTCCAAGTGACAGGATTTTTATATGGAGATTTTGCCTTGAGTCACTCCCCACCATGCACAACCTTTTCAAGAAAAATGTTATTGAGAACTCTCTATGTCCTATTTATAATCTGGAAACAGAAGACATAGTGCATGCCTTGTGGCATTGTGAATCAGTTAAGGATTGTGGAGTGCATGCTCAAAAAGCCTACAAAAAAGTTCCTTACCCCAGCCATCAATGTTGCAACTTTTTTAGATAATTCTAACCTCAATGAGCCCTCAGGTCATACTAGAATTTGTCTTTGTGGCAAGGAAAATATGGTGGAGAAGGAATAGACTCATCTTCAAATGAGACTTTTGCCACCCTCTTGTTATGATAAAGGAGGCCAGATCTACTCTCGAGTGGTTAGCAACAAAGGACTCAAACAAGGCACTCAGAAATAGTAATCCCTGCATTTCAGCTCAATCATGGCAAGTACCTCCACCGAATTGGGTGATGGTAAACTAGGATGGGGCAATTGAGAAAACTCATGGTAAAATTAGTGTTGGAGTGATTGTCAGGGACAACACTGGAAATGTTCTTACCACTTTAAGGATAGCCAGGCTCATGTTTCTCGACCCTCTACTTGCATAGGCCTTTTGGAGCACTACAAGCAGTGAAATTTGGCATTCATCTTGGCAAAGAATGACACCAAGGCACCAAGGCAAATATTACTATGTGTAATTCTAGAAGGTGACTCACTTCAAGTCACCAAGGCACTCAAGAATGACAAAGAATGATAGAATAGTGCTAAGTATATTCATGTGTGAAGCTAAGAAACTACTTGCAACTTTTGCTAAGGGATATTTCTTATGTTAGGAGAAATGACAATTCTATGGATCACTTACTAGCAAAGGATTCTCTTTTATTTCCTAAATGTATTGTAACCTTGGAGGAGACTCCAACATGTATTTCTTTTATGGTTTAATTAAATGAATATGAGATGTTTCTTTAAAAAAAAATAGCGGCTTACTGGGGATCACATATATACGTCTTTTGCAGTGCTAACTCCTTGAAGTTGGAGCAAGATGAACCAGATCATTTGAAGATTAAAGTCCCGCTTGGATTCAGAGATGAGATGAGTTGAGATGAGTTGAGATGAGTTTAGTTTATTTTTTAATATTATTATTATTTTGGGATTTGAAAAAGGTATATTGGGAATTGAAAAAGGTGTATTGGGAATTGAAAAAGGTGTATAGGAATTTGTGTTTTATATAAAAAATTATAAAAATATAATAATAAAATGAAGATGAGTTGAGATGAGTTGAGATGAGCTGAGCTCACCTCTGAATCCAAACGGGGCTAATATGAATTAGGTGGGGACTCTGACTCATGTGTCGTGTGTGGTATTTAATTGTAGTAACAATATTCAATTTAATATATATATATAACTTGTGAACTAATATCTAGGGTTAAGTATTCTTGAAATTAAGAAGCAACGACATAGGTTTCATTTTTTTTTGTACACGTATATATTTTCTTAGAGTGTACCTACTTAATTAACATTAACTTGGTAGGAAGCTGGAAGGGGCGGGCTGATCTGTATATCTCCGCTTATTTAGTGGCAAAAGTACGTATAAATTAAATGTGAAACTCCAATTAATCCAGCGCATTAATCTCATTAATGGAACAAAGCCAAAACTTACTATATATGCATGAAAGATAAATAAATAAAAAAAAATACATCCTGATCTGCAGCTAGCGCATCTCTCCTTGTTTAATTTGTTCATTTACAAATGTTCACCTTCAATTCTACTATTTAATTAATTGTCAAATTATAGAATCTTATTCAGATTAAATATATATTATTTTTCTTTATTTTCAGAAAAAAGGTGTTTCTTTTACAGGTTTAGGGTTTATACAGGGCGAGTGAATATTATTCAGTACTGGCCGCCATAATTGGTCCCCGCCAGAATGCACTTTTGAATTGTTGTTTTCAGAACTCAAAAGAACTGATCATCATATATACATAATACATACATATATTATAATGGAGATCCAGTGAGCGAAAGAGTGTAAAATATTAAACAGGCGCACGAATCCACTTAATTGTAATAAACCACACGTGAAAGTTGACGTCAACTTGGAAGAAATTAAAGTTCATGGTCTGGTCTGGACTCTTAAAGAATCTTATGAAAATAGCATCAAATTAATTAAGGTGGCAATCATAATAATAATAATAATGCCAACATGTGCATGTGAGTGCTGACATTGATGTTTTATCACTGTAGCATAGCTTTTGGCAACTTGTCATCATCAAATTAATTAATTAAGGTGGTAATAAAATTATGTTATATATTAATATTGTACTTTCGTCTAAGATCTATAGTACTATTATGATGATATGACAATATTTTCATTGGCGCTCGAGTTTGTCATTTAAAAAAATAAAAACTAATTTATTAGTTTATATAAGATATTGCAACATTAACACCATACACTACAAAAAATTACTTATTTGCTACCATTTGTTAGTCATAAATAATCTATTTTAGTCATTAATAATCTATTTTAATCATTAATAATTTTTTTCGTCATAAATATTAAATCACTATTATCTATTTTTTTATATAGTAATAGATTGAATAAGAAAGTAATATTTACATTTTGAAAAGTGCATACATGCATATAAATATATATGTATATAATAACGGTAACTTCTTATACGTACACATAACTCTTTAAAACATTTTAAGAGAGAAGCTCTGCTGCGAAAAAGAAATCCCAACCCCTTGCAAAAAATCCTCAACGTCCGCTACTCTGAGAGGAGGGCGGAGCTACAACGCCGTCCTATCCCCTGTTCCCCTTTTTCTTTTTCTTCTTTTTTTTTTTTCATTTCGATTTTTCGGCCATCGTGTTTTTGTTCATTTTGTATGTGGTTTCGGATATTACGGTTTTAAATCAATGTGTTGCAATTGGAGGTATATCTGACGGTCAAAGGCCACCACATGCTCCAATTTCGTTTTCATCGACTGCTGATCTTGAAGTTGACTGGAGATTTTGATGAATGGAGCAGTGCGTGCTTCGAATGTGTGGAGAGGCTATGGGACGCGCCTCGCTTTCTAGTGATATCTCTTCCGCCATGTGTGGCGTTGCGTGGATCTAAAGTCTCCTAGCTTGTAAGTTTTGCGATTTTTCAGTTCTAACGTTGCGTGTGTGGTCCACGGGCCGCCGCCACCAGATTGCTTTAAAGTTGTTTTTGTGTTATGTAACTTAGTTGTTTAGCTAGTTTTGTATATATTATTTGTATAGAGAAAAATTTATATTTGATAAATAGTCTCTCGAGTTTTTAGCTCGTGGAGTTGTTATTTTTTCTTCCTTTGGAAGAGAAATCTAAGTAAATGCCTCCTATAGAGGAAGTGATTGATCTCTTGAGTTTTATTCAAGAGAATCAGAAATTTGTGCGATCAAATGATGTTAGTTGATTTGTAAATTGAGTTTTTTCAATTTTATGGGTCACATTGTAAACTTTATATTACTGGTTGAATGACAGTTGATCAATTTCTCAAAAAAATAAAATAAAATTCAAGACGCTCTGATTACTTTGCATCTAATTTGTTCCTCTTATATCATTATAAAAAAAAAATTATTTATTTGTTGTCGTTTATTTGTTATTAAATTGATTATTTTCTGTCAAAATAAATCTATTAATCTCATCACGAATAACCATTTTCATTACAAATACCTCTTCATAAATACTCATTTTTATATTCTTCATGTAATGTATATCTTTATCTATTAACATATATAATAGTATTATATTCCAGAATTCTTACTACTTTATTTTAGAGGTAGTTGATAACCATCTTGCCTATATTAATTGTTAGTTATCTTCATGTGAAGAATCAGAATGTGGTGGTATACAAAGAAAAGTTGCTCTCAAGGCAAGCTCATCCTCTAGGTATATATGGTGAAGTTTAATTTTGATTGTGCTTTGTTAATTCATTCTTCTGCATCTATTGGTATTGGAGTTATTTTACGATATGATCATGGAACTATTATGATGGCTTCAAGTCGTAAGGAGCATGATATTTTTAAAGTTGATGATATTGAAGCTTTAGCAGTTTTGAGGGGTTTGTAGTTAATTTTACGTATGGGTGTGCCTATCTACTTGCAAGACATGCTTGTTTTATTGATATTGATACGTTACAGTGTTGGCATTCTTGTCCAGAATTTATTCACTCTAGAGTTCTTATAGATATTGCCATATAATTGTCATGTGATGGATTATGTACATTTCTTTCTGAGTGAAGGTCTACCGTTTTCAAAAAAATAAAAATAAGGTTGTTTGCTTTACCATGAATATTATATTTTAACCCTTTTATGTTGGTATGTGGAAAGAATGAAGATAAACAAATCATAGGTAGTCACTTGATTCAGTTTTTACTAGGAATTAGATACAAATATTGTGATAATTTGTTGTTTTTTTTAGAAGAAACTATTGTTGTTGAAAAATGTATAGAAATAGCAATGGATATATATATATATATATATATATAAATTCTATACAACACACTATTATATCACTCTTATCATACTATAAGATGTGGTACATTTATCATCATTGGATAATCTTTTATTTGATAATTCTTTAGTATTTAATAATAATAAATATGTCATATTTTATATAGTTAAATAAAAATAGGAAGATAGTATGGAGTATAATATTTTTGGTATGTTTCTAGATGTACCAATTTGAAAGGGTTGGGCTGCTAGTTGCGCTTATTAAATAGTAAACCTAATGGAGCCGACATGTAAGCCCAAGAGGGCTAAGTATAATAGCTAGCTATAAGTTGGATAAATTAGGCTTGGCATGCATGTGCTACGTCAGCTGGTCTGTTTTGGTTGGCAGATTTGCATCTAAGATAAGATATAAAATTCAATCTTATTTTTAAATATAATTTAAATATAAGATTTTAAAATTAATTATTATAATTTTTTTTTTAACTTTCAAATACAAAATAAGAAATCATTCTAATTTTTTTAAATCTTTAAATAAAAGTAATATTATAAAATTATATTCTTTCAATATTTTAATTTTATAATATTTTTATTCAACTTATTATCTTTTTTTTTTTTTTAAATATTAAAAATACTCAATTCAACTCAACTCAAACTGTTTCATTATTATTACGTCCTTCCATTTCATAGGTAATATTTGCAAAGTAGCTAACGAAAGCTAATTATTTTCCTTAATAAAGTCTAATTTATAAGGATGCACGACATAATTGTTAGGATTTGAAGTACTGCTGTTCAACATGTCCCAAATTTGAAGAAAAAGTTTCATTTCTCTGAATATTTTAGTCTCCCTAAATTATTGAAAGTCTAGTAAAGGTCGGCTCATTAGAGTTTGCAAAAACTCTCTTGTCGTAATGAAGGGTAACAACATCATTCATGTTCTCGATTTTCTTTAGGGTAACACGATGACAAATTCTACTGTTATGTCATCATTAGAATTTTAATGTTCAAGTTTAACCAATGCTTAAAAAAAAAAAAAAAAGTTCAACTAATATTACTTGGGTTTAGCTGTGTTCACAGTGTGATAACCAATGTTTTGAATACCGTACCGATACCGGTACCGATCAAGTTACTGAAATGAAATATTTCGATACCGGTACCGTTTCATGTACCATTTCGGAATAATTTATACATAAATAAATTATATATATAAATACAATTATAAATTATATTTCAAAATAATAGTTAATATATAAATAAATTATATAGATAAATATATATATATATGTAATTAATTTAGTCTAAATTGAGGTTAAAACATAGTAAAAAATTAAAAAAAAAAAAAAAAAAAAACTGTGAAGGCCGAAATCCAATACGGCCTGTACCGGTCGGACCGGACATTTTTCGGCCGATTTCGGTCGTACCAACTGGTACGACCGAAAAATCGGCCGAAACGAAAAATGGTATTTTTTGTACCGGCCGGTACGGCACGGTATTTAAAACACTGGTGATAACCGTACGTACGTTTTGAAGGTGGTCTTTTAGAAATTTATATGTATATATAGATATTATAAAAATATATTGCATTTATTAAAATAAGCATTATAACTAAATCTGAAATATATATTACAAGCTTATTACAACTTTAATAACTTACACATAAGCGACTGATATGATCTAACATTTGTTACAAAGCTCTCCAGACCATTACCTGAGAGATAGCGTTACTCCGTTTAAAACAGAGTTGTAAACAAATCTTTTACCTGTTTTAAGATGGAGTAAAAGACAAGCTCTAGAGACAAACGTCCTAAAGACTGTGTTCTTATTATTATTATTACTATTATTATACTAAAATAAAATACAAATAGAAACTAAAAAAATGAAAAAAATAGAATACATTTTAAAAAGATATAAATCGCATTTTCATCCTTAGAGAAAAGTAAAAATTATTAACAAAACGATTGTGATGATGCGTGGGTACACATGCTATACTTAAAGAGTGGAAGGCAGTCAGATTAGAAGGAGACGGAGGTCATGGACCATAGAAGTCACGCGTGGCGATAGAAAAGCCTCCCTAGCGGTGGCCCGCGAGCTTCATGTGCCCACTTCGGACTACGTGTGTGGATTATGCACCAAGAAACACAAACCTAACTTCACTGGGCTATGTCCATCGCCAACCAAGAAATTTATATTGTTAAAGCCAAGAAAAAGGGAAAAAAGGGGGGGGGGGGGTATGTTGTGTGGTTTAATTTTACAACTATATTATACTCTTTTTGCAAGTGGTTATAGACATTTAATTCGGACTATTTAATTATGTATTCTTATATATTTTATATAATTGCTAAATTTTGTTTATCTCTTTTCTATTTCATGATGGTTCTATTAATTGTAACAACATTTACCGGCAGGCAATGTATTCAGTCCAAATATTTGGTTGATATTCGTATTCTAATCCATCTCAAAAAATTTTGTAGGGAATAATCATTTGCACAAAGTCCATCTATATAAGTCTCGAGCGATTTTTTTTTTTTTTTTAAATAGACCATTTCATTATGAAATAATAAAAATAAAAATAAAAATAAAAATTTCCATAAGACTCGCATTTTTAGGGAGTACAGCTTGCACAAGAGTTGTACGGATAACTGTACATATATAACAATATTACTCTTTTTTAAATGGGATAATAATTTCACTTTTGGCTGACTAATTCAGCCCTAATAACCTGTTATTTCGCTTCATTGAATGCAATGGACATATCTACCAACGCGCATTCAAGTCTTCTTAATGAAAATTCAAACTCCAAACTTGTGTTCTATATTAGACTACAAAATTTGTGGTTTTGATATGAGCTTCAAGTCTTTAATCAACTGCTCTCTGTAGTCTTAACTTTTAATGACAACCATTGCCAGCTTCCTTTTCTTTCGTCCAAATTATGCATTAAATGCAGAGAGTGCAAACAAACTGGTGGCCTCGTAATTCAACATTTTCACTCATGATTCAAAGGCTGGAAATTTTAACCCATAAAAATATTGGTTTGAATGCTTTTCTTTTGGAACGCGGGCCATTCGACGTTTTGATTCAAAGAGTAGAAATTTGAACCCAAATTGTCAAAGTTGAATTTGTTGTGGAACGTTAGTAGGAGGAGCCATATAGGATGTATACATGATAAATGAGTGTACACATGACTACACATCATGTTGGACATGATCTAAATTTCAGTTTCAATTAAGTTTGAAAAAACTCGATATCCTGATCTAGTCGTAATAATAATAGGAAAATGACTTATACTAAAAAATGAGTTGTACAATAAGTCCTTTAAAATTCTTATAAGGAGTTAATAAATTATCTCTCCAAACAATGTCATGAGATCTCATTCACCAATCATGTCGTCATATCTCAACAGAGAGTATTACAATGATCTCTCTTTTTAAATCACTATACACTATAATAAGTATTTATAATAAATTATTTACGATGATAATGATTATTTATGATAAAAATATACTCATTTTAATAGAAAATAATCAATTTAATAAGAAATAATTGACCACAAATAAAAAAAATTGTAGGGACATTTTTATATTATGATGAGAAATGTGACATGACTCAAGTTTCACATTAATTTTTAGTTTAAATTAAGTGCTTTAAACCATTTGTAACAACTAATTATATGTCATACATAGACCTATATTCCCATAGAAATAGCCAAAATTACAATTAGAACTTTAATTTTCTATAATAGAGAACAATAACCTCTCATTTTTAAGTAATTGCAAGATTTGATTATAATGCTCTCAACTCTAGGCCAGGTAGGGGTATTACGGAAGCATCTCATCATAGGTGCAAATGCAATAATAATTTTTTTGAGTTCTAATTTCTGGTGGCCGGATAAAATAATTTTGTTATCAACAGCATGCAGCAGCCAGTTCTATCACGTTCTTAGGTATAGACGATATATATTTGTTGTTGTTGAGAATGAATGCACCCCAAAGGAAACCTGGGGCCTTACCTTTTAGCTCCCAGTCAAAAAACACGCTAGCAAACAGACTTCACTGCGGGAATTTCTTTGAGAAAAGGGGGCAAAAGAAAGAAAAAGATTTTCCTCATTTTCACGCCAAGCCCACACACCCCTATATATTCAAACAGATTCCCTCCTCTCTATCTGTGTTTCTCTGTCTGTCGACTGCTCTCTGTGTATGGAATTAGTGGGCCAAGAGCTTTAGAATTCTGATTCTGAACAGAATCAAGATGGCCAACAAAAAGGAAAAGGGTAGGCCCTGAGAGAGCACCTCAAAAGCAACGCTGATTAGAAGAGTATCGAGTGCTTGGTTCCTCTTTTTACCTCACAGTTTCATTTCACTTTTTGTCTTTGACCAAAGTCCTATTCATTGATCTTGAACTTGGAAAAACTCTTGCGAGCATCCAACACTTGCTGCTGGTCATACTCAATTACGTACCCAGCCACACGACAAACACAAAAAAGCTGGTTTATATGGTCCAAAAGGTTGGGGGATCGTATGACTTCGTAAATTACTAATTAGTTAATAGCAGCATGCATGCATCGATCAAATTTATGTGCATGGCTCATGCTGTCTTTTTATTTTGGAATAAATTTGGAGAAGGGAGGTTTCCTATTCCAAACTTCCATTTTAGAGATTGAACATTATGCCAATCAGGCTACAAGCTTTTGGTGCATGACTCGTACTGTCAGGCACGTATATTATATATATATATATATATATATGAGATTAAAGATCAAAAAAATATATATATTTGGGATTACCTGCTTAATTTGATATATGGTCTTTCAGTCAACACAGCCTCTTTGAACAAAAACATTTGTTTCCTACCCAATCCTCTCTTTATCTTTTTCTTCAATGTCATCTTTTACTTTTTCTTTTTTTCCCCGCATGAATTCATCAATAAATAGTCCCTACAACCTAACCAAGTACTGTCCCCTCTCCTCGCAGATTTCACTCCCTCTCACCCTCCTCCTATTTGGGTTGAAATCTCTCTCTCTCTCTCTCTCTCAAACAGGACTAGGTTTAATGTCGAGAAACGCAACAAAAAGAGTGAGTTTCAGTCCGGATGTGAATGATAAGCCAAGCATGTATCCCGTTAAACATGGTGGAGGTGGTACTAGAGTGGCTGGAGGGAGGAAAAGGGTGATTGGAATTTGGACATTCAGGCTGCCCAAAGACTCCTCTTCGTCAGGGTTTTCTCCTGTAGATTTTCTACAACGCCTGCAGGTGAAGGTGGTAAGAGCAATACGTTTTATGTCCATGAGAAGGCAGAGGTCTTCCCGCAAGGTTTCCTCATCATTGGTCAGGTCACGCTCCGTATCAGATCCCATCGATTCCCATCGTGCTGAAGCCATAGAAGACTGCATCGAGTTCTTGAATTCTTCCTCCTGTTTGCAGCGTTCCAACTCAGTCTCTGCAAGTTCTAATTGCTAGATCATTTCGGCCTGGCTTGTCTTCTGAAAATATGTATATCAAAATGATTTCATGATTCATTCATCATAAACAAAGAGTACGTACTCTACAATTCATTGATTATTAGTAAAACATTGTGCAAATTACTTCATTAATATTGTTGCCTGTTGGACATGACAAATAGCAAGTAGTTAGCTAATTTTGTGCAGATCATATATAGCTAGAGTGATCATCTGAATGGTAAGTGGAAAGACCTAACTAGCTAGCTTGTTCAATCTTCTTAATACAGAGCGGCCTGCTGCATCTTGGCTGGAATCTAAAAATCTTGGCTGGAATTTAAAATCATTATCAATACTATAAGAAAAATAAGTATTTGTGACAAATTATTTACGATACTAATAATAATTTACAATAAAAACATATTTATTTTAATCTAAAATAATTAGTCATAAATAAACAATTTTTTTTTTGTAAGGCAACCAAGAAGAAACAAAAAAAAAAAAAAAAAGATAGTGGATCAATCACATTGAAAATTACAGTATGATACTTCACCACCTCACAGCTCATAGACATGGACCATACCGAGGATGTCGACCCGTCTAATTTTCAAAGGAAAAGCCACTGTCAGGACCACTACTTAAAATCATCGAATATCCAATTTGATACCAGCTTTTATTTCAATCTTTTGACCAAACAGTACTCATGCCAAATATGCACAGGGGAATCCCATTGGGACTACACTATTTCTGTAACTATAAGCACTACTATGATCTGATTCTGAATGCTTTCCAGGTACTAATATCTAGTGGGACATGAAAACCAGTTTTATAAGCAACAGCAATTTATATTGTTTGGCCACAAAAAAATGTTAAAGGCTTGCAGTAATTACTGTCTATCCAGTGATCAAATTGGCAATTGGGGGGCTTTCCGAGCTCTTGTATTCGAGAATCCGATGAGAGCTAGCTTTTCGAGCTCTTGGATTCCACGACTGGATATGGATGCTTTCTTCAGTTCACAAGCTCTCTTGTATAAGGAGTGGCAATTGGGGGCTGTACAGGCTCCAAGCCCTTGTAATTAACATAAAGATGGTTAAGATAACTAGGACCAGGTTTTAACTCAAGAAATAGAGATCATGATGACCAAGATAACATCCTGGCATCCTTGCATCCTTATTTCACTTTTTAGTAGATTTATCTAACTTGGTCACTAATAGTTTCACTTAATGATCCCTCAAGTGAAATCCATTATGACTGCCACAAGTAGATATCCACTGATTAAAATCTTCTTCAATTGGCTGTATGTTTCCGTATTGGCCTGCACGATCAGTTTATAAAATTAATTTAAGAATTTTATCCACATCTAATTTTTTGGCCAATTCGAGAGAATTCATGAGAAAATAAGTCACATTGTCCAAATGCTGAAGTTCCGACATAAGCACCCTTGACTTCCGCCACAAAAGGTAAGGTCATTATTCTTAAGAGCAATGCTACATGGTACTATCTCCATTTGGAGACTGCCATGCAGATTTAGGCAATTTGATCTTTAGAACTATATAAAATTATAAAAACATCCCTACTAATATAATGTTTTTTCTCATTTAATAAAGGGGTTGCACACGCAATTCTCACTTAGGGACTGTAAATAGAATTTCTTTATTCTCGATTACCTTCAATAGATCTCATTTGGTCCATGAAAAGATTTAACTTAATTATTAAGTCCAATAAAAACTCATACTCTGCCAAAATTTAAAAAAATAAATAAAAATTAGGCCCATAGTCTATTCCAAATTATTCGTTAAATCCCGAATGAACTTTTCATACATATTAATCTAAAAAAATTTGAACGCGAGCTTTGTGGTGGACCCGAGTGTTACATGATAGATATACCATATTGACACCAAGATACACAACACAAGATTCAGAATGACAACACCGTTAAGAGTCAGATAGTAATAATCCAAATTACTTTTATTTCCTGAAACCAACTTGAACTCCTTCCAATTTCGCTGAACGTACCCACCACATGAACTGAAATGGAACTGCCCATGGTTCTTTCAAAGTACCTGCATTACAAAAAAAAAGGAAGGTTAGTGTGCATCAAAGTATCTACTCTTTTTTTTCTCTGTAGGTTAGTGTGGTACTTGAGTTATTTCTTCAACTTGAGTTGTGTTTTGTGAACTTTCATTAGTGGCATTTCAAAGTACACGTGTGATGGCTTGTCACATGTAAGGTGAACATCATGTAAAATGTTCTATTTGTATTTAGTATATATACTCTTTGCTCTTTTCGATCCCTTATTTCTGTACTAATTTTCTGCAGAAAGCACTGCATTAAGTTCCTCTTATTCCCCTGTTTTCTTTGTCCACTTTGTTGCCTTGTGGTAAATCAGTTGCTGGAAAATCCAACCAACATTATCATGTGCGATTTAGAGAGAGAGAGAGAGAGAGAGGGAACCTGATCAACTTCCCTGGTTTATTCCTTTCCTCATCATCATTATCAGTTGGTGTTTGGTTTTGGCTTTGTTGTCCTAAGAAAGAACTCGAGGAGGCAGCTTCAGCCTTCATATATACCTCTTCCAACAAATCTAAAGTATTGTTTACGTCAAATTGAACTAAATTCTAATTTTGGACAACAACTATAGCCAGTAAAGTTCTAACAATAACCATATTAGCCATTTGTGAAAAAGTTTCAGAATAATCTAAACTTTCATTTTGGGTATAACCTTTACCGACAAGCCTAGCTTTATATTGCTCTCTCGAGCCATCATTACAATATTTGATTTAAATAAGTCTCCGATGCCACTCATTTTGACACTTTAAAAAATATTTTTAAATGATAAAAAAATGAAAAAAAATAAAAGGCAAAAAATGCATTAGTAGTATAATCGAGCGGTGCTACTCAAGCGATAGAGTAGCACTGCTCATTTGATTTTATAGACTCATTTAGAGTCACTGAGTCTTTTGCTGGAGGTAAAGCGGTAATAGTCTATGTATTATTTGCTTCCAAAGCTGCAATCTTAGCAAATATAGCACTTCTCCAATGCGAGTGCAGGAGAGCTTGATGATAAAACTCAAGTTCAATAATTGAAGTGGTGGCTAATGCAAATTATTTATGATAAGAAGACAAACAAGAATAAGAGAGAAAGTTAGAAATATCGTACTATGTGCCTAAAGAAGTAGTGTCGGCTTAAATTCTGATATAGAGTGTGCAGTAGAAAAGTCACAATAAATATTCTGCAAGTAACTAAGAGCCCCTCATCCTAGTTGATCTTCGAGCGTATGGATGAAGAAACAAGGTCTTGAGGATTAGAGGTATCTGAAGAATGTGGCATACAACTATGATTGTTAAGATATGATTCTCCAAAAAGAACATCATTTTGGGAAAATATTGTTCAGTGCACAATAAGAAAATATACTATTGAAGATTCAATAAGTGTAAAGAGATGTTTGATGTGGGAGAGGACATTTCAGAATCAAGAGGTGAGGAATTTGGTTCGAGACCTATGTAATGTCGAAGCAAAATACAGACAACTGTGTTGGTAGTCTATTAATGATGTGAGTGACTGTTAGGACAGCATCACCCCAAATTTTAAGAGGTATATGAGACTGAAACATTAGAGCTCAAGCTATATTTGGAATGTGTTAATATTTTCTTTTCATAATAGAATTTTGTTGTGGAGTTTCAAAACAACTATGTTGATTATTGACTTTTAAATTTTGGAAATTGGGTCCAGGAAAATCAATACCATGGTTATTACAAATATATTGACCTTTAAATTTTGGAAGTTGGGTCCAAGAAAATCAGTACCATGGTCAACATAAATTTTCTTAATTTTACTATGAAATTGTGTGCGAGGGATACAACTTTTAACTTGCTCTTAAGTAGATAAATCCAAGTTGCATGTGTGAAATCATGAAAAATAGTTAAAGAAAATCTGAAACCATGAACGGAGGGAATGAAGAATGGTCCCTAAGCATCAAAATGGATGGGGTCAAAAGAAAATTCAGAAAAATGTGCATTATTCGAGAAATGCATCCTTAAAACAGAAGAAGGTCCTAACCTAATGTGTCAAAGTTCAAATAGAGAATATTTGAAAAATGTAGAACAAACATATGGTGGCAAAGTTTGATTAGAACTAGGAGATGTAATAGAAATGCAAGAAAAGAATTTAGTAAAGAAGAAATAAAGAGCCCAATTCTTACAATATGCAGAGGCTTCATTTTTGTCTACCCACTCCAATCAGCTTCTAGTGGATCGGATCTTGAGTAAAGCGTACGTCAAATGAAGAGAGGAAACAAGTGAGAGATTTAGTTAACTTGCTAATGGAAATTAACTTGGAGGTAAAAGAAGGAACACATAAAACATCTTGACGAATAAGTTGTTCAGAAGCTCAAACTATACCAACATGTGTAATGTGCAATAGGAATGTGTGGTGATGCAACCCACCCCTCCCAACACCATCCCGTCTAGGGGGCCTAGTTCGTTGGATGTGGGAGGAGTAATCTGTCCGAATCTCATCACAAAACTCAATTTCAACAGATGACAATTCATTGGTGAAAGTATTGAACTCATTCAAATGTTGAGCAACAGACTTACCTTTTATCATCTTTAGATAGAACAATTTCTTCACCAAAGGTTATTCGTCCGACGACTTTTCATACATATTATACAAAGCCATCATGAGATTTGATGTGCTCTTCTCCTTAATAATGTTGTGTATAACTGATTTAGATAGGGTTGACCAAATAACTGTCAATCTAACAGGTACTAGCTAGCATCCTCCATGTTGTCTAGCTTCTTCCCCAATAATAGAAGATAGAGTCTATTCTCATAAAGGTCGTCCTCTATCCAGTGTATCATAAAAAAAGCTTAAGCGCTCTCCCGTGTTGCTCAATTGAAGTGACGCTTAGGTCTAGTTATGCATAAGTATCTCATAATTTTGTAATCAATGATAAAATTATTTGAGCTAACATATTTTATTTGTTTTTAGGAAATGAGAAAAAACTAAATAAATATATTATAAACTTAAAAAATTCTTTTGAGTATTGTTTTTTGTATTTTGAAATTTGTAAAATTTTTAATAAATCTTGTGTTTTATTTTGAAGTTTATAAAAAATTGTATTAATTTTGTATTTAGATAATGATTACAAAAAGTTTTGAGAATCTAATATCTCTAAACCAGCTCGTTTGTTTTCACAGATGAGATAAGATGATATAAGTTTGAGTTAAAATTAAAATTAAAAAGTGAATAAAATATTATTAGAATATATTATTTTAATATTATATCTATTTTAAATTTGAAAAAATTGAATTGTTTAATTTTTTTTAATTTAAAAAAATTGTAATAATAATAATAAAAGAAAAAATAAGATGAGTTAACCTGAGTTTTAAAAACAAACAAATACAGTACCTGCTCCAAATGTGGCATTGGTGAAAAATACTGGAAAAATCTAGAAACCAGCCCATCTCTTGTAAGAAGAAAATCAGCCTGTCAATAGAAGTCTACCACGCCATCATCTTATCACGATTACTGTGCATCTGTTTACGCCCGAACAACAACCCCTTTCTTTCTATTCAAACCCAAATCAATGGCACCCCACTCCATCCCAACCCAAACTTGACGACACCCCACTCGTAACTTATCATTGTCTAATCCAAACTCTTTCCTCCTATTGAATACACCAATTGCATCCTCCATCTTATGACCACCTGCAAATCTATTGATCAAAATCCGTAGATCTCTTCATTGACAAGGCCCTTTCTGCTCGACATTTCGTCGAGCACTTTAATAAGCTCTTCAAAACGACGCAATTTTCCAAGAATATCAAGAACCTTATTGTTTACAACAACTGACCTAGGTGAGTAAGCAGTTCCTTCTCCTTTTTTACAATCACGCTTGAAAAATACATACGCTAGTCTCCAATCTGAACGATGCTCCTGAAGTACGTTCTGCACCAAATTCTCGCTCAACGTGAGCCCACATAGATTGAGAGCACACTCAATCTCCTCTGCTAGCTTGTCCCTTCGAAACTTGAGTACATTTTGAACAAAAATAGCCGATTGGTGATCTAGATCTCGTCGAAATTCACTGAGTTAATCAAAATCAGCAACTAAGTGCACAAAGCGACTCGTTTCAACTCTTCTTGAGAAACGAAATTTGGATCTTCTTGTGAAAGTTGCAAATTTCGTGCTCTTTGGGCTATGAGGATCAAGAATATTGGTTGAAGGGTTATTTTTCGCCCTATAGCAACTAGGCTTATCCCAAAACGTTGCTCAAAATACAGAGTATCTTGAGCGATGGATAAAACCAGACTTTTTCAAGGTGTTCACCATTCACAAAGGAAAATCAGAAAGAAAAACTATGAAAGAAGCCAAGACATGCTCATTGGGATTGGTCTCATTTTTACCCAATTAATTCTGCTGCCAACAATATATGAAAAAAATGTAAATTACAAATAAAATAGAAACTCCATTTCCATATTATTGTTGATGTTGTTGTTACAAAACTGGAACAACACCAGAAGAATGAGAGCTTTCCCACACCTCAATACCTTCCGCATTTTCTCTACTAATGAACAATCTGTTCCCACCACCTTCAATTCTCTCTATAATCCCTCTCTCCGAGTCCTCCACCTTGTCCACGTAATTCCTCCTGTATAAACCCTCCAATTCTTCCTTCCCCCCCTCTTCAACTCCTTCCACTCTCGACCATACCTCTACACTTCCCTCTCTTCCCACAAACACTTGCTTCCCGTAACAGTGAATTACGCTACCGCCCACCCCGCTTCTGTTCCTCATACTCGGATTCTTGTCTTTCAAATACACCCATGGATCCTCCCCTAAATTACGCAAGTCTGCCATTCCCAGATCCCCCGATTTCGAACATATCTTGTACAGAGTCGACTCCTCAGCGTCTGCGTCCACGTCAGCGAACGAGTCTCCGTACCTATCGCTCCGTCCCGAACCTGGCTCGTTCGTTTCCCAAACCATCTGTCCGGACCTCGAGTCCCACAACCTGATGTATCCTGAGTACCCGAACGCCCCGCTAGTGACCGCGCTTGCAACCACCAAGCTCTTCTCCGGTAGCCACGTCAGCTTCCCGGGGACGGTGTTCTTCGTCGAGTTACCGGGCTGCCGGCCGAGGTGCGACGTGGTCTGGAGCGTGGACTTGTCGATCACGAGGATGGAATTCTCTTTGTGCGGACAATCGAACGAGGCGAAAACCGAGCTCGGGGAGTCTGCGATCGCCGTAACGCGGGCTCTATAAATACGTGGATCGGAGGGATCGGTCCAGTGATTCGAGCCGACGAGACGGCCGCTTGAGATATCGTAAAAGTGGAGTCCAGCGGCGGATTCTGATCCTATAGCAGCGATTTCGGGCCAGACTCGGTGAATTGATGTGATGTCGTTCAAGTGAGTCCGTATCGTCGCGGCATGGAGGAGATTCCAATCGTAGCTGGAGATCTGACCTCCATGGGCGATCCAAAAGGAGCCGTCTCCGGAGGCGGTAGTGAACGCAGATGGATGGCCGTCAGACGCGGGGCGAACGGTTGCGACGACTGAGGCATCGATACCGGTGAACGGAGGCGGCGACAACGCGGACCTGAGGTGCGACTCGATCCCGTAGTAGACGGCCTCATCGGCAAGCTCTTGCTTGGAGAATCTGCGAGCTGTTGAGGGAAGACGATTTGATCTGAGGATGGAGAGGAGGACTGAGAAGATCTCGGGATCCCGGTCTATGAAAACCGGATCGGTGTCGTGGGCAATCCGACTCGAGAGGACAGCCAGGAGCGACTCGGAACCCCCGGAGAGGATGGTTGATTGGGTGGTCTCGAAGAGCTTGCCGCCGACGTTGAGCTTAACACGGTCGTTGGGTTGAGGCCCACGGGAAGGCTGGGAATTTCCGTTTTCCATTAACGGAAGGCCGTGAAGACTGGAAATTGATGATTTCGAAAGGTTGAGGAAGAAGATTAGAGACACCGAATACCAACAAAATACCAAATCGGCAAATCAATCGGTCCAGTTTGATCCGGATAGTCACGGATCGAAAATTCTGTTTCTATCATTTTTACTTTTTTTTGGTTTCTATCATTTTTACTTGATTGGACTGTTAACTATAATTTATTATTTTTTTTGGACTGTTTTTTTTTTCCTCTGAAGGTTTTTGAAGGACTGTTAACTATAATCTAATCGATCTATTCGGTCCAATTTAATCCATAAATATTATTTTTTTATTGTATACGTGAGTATATATATATATGGTTTACGAAATTAAATTATCTATTTAATATTTTATATAGAGAAATCATGGAATTCCGTCCGACCGAACCGGAACGAACCTCTAGGTTTTGCATCCTCTGCCGTTTCCGGCGGCGGTGGGCGGTGTACACCGCCCAACTCATCGGGATCGGAGGGAGCCAGCGACCCCACCCCTACGACGTACTGGGTCCGAAACGGGTTTAAGACCGCCGGAGCACACCGAAGGTCGTCGGAACTCACCGTCGTAGGAATGGGGTCTCCGGCTCCCTCCGGTCCTAATAGGCTGGGCGGTGTCCCCCACCGCCTCCGACGTCGGCACGGGCTAGGTGAGGCTGAATTTACTATAAAAATTCATCTTCATTTTATTTTTTATTATGTTTTTTATTGTATTTTTTATTATGTTTTTTATTTTATTATTTTATTGTATTTTTTATTGTGTTTTTTAAATTTTATTATTTTTATTGTATTTTTTATTATATTTTTTAATATTTTTTATTGTATTTTATTATATTTTTGTAAGGAATTAAGGAGGAGGGGGAAGGGCTGTAAAGGCGCTGGGATGCAGCCCAACCGCACCCCAGTATCACTCTTTTATATATTGTTAATAAATATTATATAATTTCATTCTATATATAGTCAATGATAATTCTTTAAACGAGCATTAACAATGATCTTGCTAAAATTTTCCTTCAAAAAATATAATTTTAATTTAGAGAGTTTTAAAAGATTATTATTCACAAGTAAAAAAATATTTATTTCTCTCTATCTTTTTCTCTCCACTATTAATTAAATATAACTAATTTTTTTTAAAAATGTGTAAAATTATACTTTTTAAAGAAAATTTTTAATAAAATCATTACTAATGCTCTCAAACCTGTAAGAGCACTAACATTTAATACATTAAATAATCCTTTAAAATTTGAATAAAAGTATAATTTTGATGGATTCGTCAAACCTCTAAGAGCATTGGCATTGATCTCACCAAAATAAATAATCAAATTTATACTTTTTACATACTTCCCAAAAAAATCTGGTCATATTTGATCAAAAGTGGAGAGAAGAATTGTGGGAAAATGTGAAAAAATACTTTTTATTTTCAAAAGTGAGTAGACTCATCAAAAATTTCTTCTACTCATTTTTGATGAGTGAAAGCACTTTTTCACCTTTTCCCATAATTCTTCTCCCTATTTTTGATTAAATATGACCAGTTTTTTTTGGGAAGTGTGTAAAAAGTATAAATTTGATGATTTATTTTGGTGAGATCAATGCCAATGCTCTAAGTCTATAACTCCACATTGGATTTATTATTAGATCCATCAAAATAATAATATAATAATATTTTTTTAATACAAATATTTTTATATTTTGTAATTACACTAACCATATGTATATTAATAATATAATTTAATACTTCAATAATTATTTTATAACCAAAATTTGAAAAAATATTTTTTTAATTCCTTGTTAAAAAATTAATTTTGTTTTCAACCAAAAATTTCAACTAAATAATTATCTTTCAACTAAATAAAAAAAAAATAAGAAAGAGAAAATGAAAAAATAAAATAGGAGAATAAAATATATTGAAGTATGTGGTTAGAGTATAAATAGTAGTCATTTAAATATAAATGATTGTAAAAATTTACTGTAACTCAAAGTTACACATTAAGAGATTTGATGAATCCAATATGGAGGTTTTTTTAATAAAAATCATCAAATTTATGTTTGATGGATCATTTGATGGATCCAATGCCAATGTTCTAAGTCTATAACTCCACATTGAATTCATCATTAGGTCCATCAAAATAATAATATAATAATATTTTTTTAATAAGAATATATTTAAATATTTTTTCATATTTTGTAATTACACTAACTATATGAATATAAATAATTTAATTTAATACTTAAATAATTATTTTTCAACCAAATTCTAAAAAAATATATTTCAATTCCTTGTTAAAAATATTTTTCAATTCCTTTTTAAAAAATTATTGTTAAAAATTGTAAAATAAAATATATTAAAGTATGTGTTTGACATGTGAATAGTGGTCCTTTAAATATGAAGGATGGAGAATATTTATTGTAATTTAAAGTTAGACATTAGGAGATTTGATGGATTCAATATGGAGGTTTTTTAGTAAAAATTATCAAATTTGTATTTGATGAATTATTTGATATATCTAATGCTAGTGTTCTAAAAGTACTAGCAATGAATCCATCAAAATTTTCTTTTAAAAAGTATAAATTTGCACACATATTAAAAAAATTTCTTCATATTTGATCAAGTGTGAGGAAAAGAAAGTGAAGAGAAGGAAATAAAAATATTTTTTGTTTAGTTTTTGAATAGTGATCCACCAAAAGTGTAACTGTTTAACTTTTGATAGATTACTATTCAAAAGCTAAATAAAAAGTATTTTTATTCCCTTCTCTTTATTTTCTTTTCCTCATATTTGATCAAATATGACGAAATTTTTTTAATATATATGTAAACTTTTACTTTTTGAAAAAAAAAAAAATTGATGGATCCATTGCTAATGCTCTAAGGGTGTAACGGGTCTGATGTGAGCCCATTTTAGGTCATTTTTTATATTTTATTGGTTTCGATTTAGTTTGGTTCGGTTTTTCAAACTTAATAATGTGTCAATTTGTTATTAAAAAATCTGTTTATAAAAAGAGTGACGCTGGGGATCGGTCGGACTGTCCCTAGCGTCAAAAGCAGCCCAATTATTTTGGGTTACTTTTTGACAATAAA
Organism: Platycarya longipes; assembly: GCA_036559045.1. NCBI lineage: Eukaryota > Viridiplantae > Streptophyta > Magnoliopsida > Fagales > Juglandaceae > Platycarya > Platycarya longipes. The sequence continues at coordinate 42,266,393 of CM071797.1, forward strand.
CACAATAAAAAATATAATAAAAAGAAGTACAATAAAAAAATAAAATGAAGAAAACACAATAAACATAAATAAAAACATAATAAAAAATACAATAAAAGAATAAAATGAAGATGAATTTTAGGGAGATTTGGCCCTTAGCCGAACGGAGCTGCCGGAGGCTACGGTGGCCGACACTGCCTACCCCTTCGGGACCACGGACCTATTTCGAGCTTAAGGTTGACGGGGCTTCATCTGAGGTCTCTGTGGGTTGCCATCACAGAGGTGAACTTACCGAAACCCGCCGATCCCGATGGGGTGGGCGGTGTCAACCATCGCCGCCTTTCGACGGTGGGCTGCTTTTCTTAAGAGAATCGGTCAGACCGACCGACAACTTTTCTCTTGTAAAAAACCTACTTGAAAAAAATGTTCTATTAAAAATCTGTCATCGTTTCTAAAAAGCTGCTTTATAAAAAAATATGGTATATAAAAAAATTGCAGTAAAAATATGCTATATAAAACACACAACAAAAATAGAAAATTTGTTGTAACAAAATTATGCTATAAATATAGCTGCTACAAAAACCGAAAATAAAGATTTGTAATAAAAAAAAATCTGTTATAAATAAAACAAACTTAAAAGTCCAAATTACAAGCCCAAATTACAAGTCCAAAACTCTAAATCATAAGTCTAAAAGTCTAAATTATAAGACCATCCCAATAAGAAATTTTACAACTAAAACAAATAGCTATCAACCAAGCCAGCAACTCCAATAACCCATTCAACAAACATTACAATTGTATCAAAATTCCAATAAAAAGTTATTAATTACATTAAATAAAAAAAAAACTTGAGGAAAGATGTAAAAAGATGATCTAACTAAAATTTAATCATCTCCAATCAAAGAAATAGGTTTTAAAGAACTCTCTAGGTATTCCATAAGCTTTACACAGAAGGAAAAAATAAAGAATATTAATTAAAACAATATCAAAATATGATACACAATATAGAGATGGTAAAAGAAAAGGTGAATGATACATACCTGTATCAAATTTCTCAAATTCCTCAATATTATCAATTAAATTGTGAATGCTAATCGGAGTAAAAGAAGAATAGAACCAATTTTATGTACAAATAAAGACTTTTACCACAAGTGCAGATAAGATATTGAAGAAAGGATCAAGTACTTGACCTCCTGTGCTTAAAGTCAACTCATAAGCTACTGCAGATATTGAAATTGCAAAAATATCCATGCAACTCTTGAAAGCACGTGGTATCTAATGGAGTTAACTTTTTACCAAGTCAACAAGTCAAATTTAGTATAATCTTCTTCATATTTTTCTGACAAATACCACTCCACTTCAGAATTACTCTCCAATAAGTTTTCCGACTTCTTATGCTTCTGAAATTGAGTCAATTTAAATAATCTCATATCTTCTACTCAAGTAGTTGAACTTATTAGTACTAGTCCCTCACTATTATTATCCTCAACACTTTTAACATATCCCAAATTTTATCAATAAAATTCGAAGTGAGACACATATAATTAAAATTTTGAAAGAATGTCCATGTATTTGCGGTTAAACAAATGCATTGTCCCTTAAAATCATTTTTCAACTTGTCTTTCTCTCTTAAATAATGTTTAAAAATATCATACAACTGTTACACGTGATGGAATCTCATTCCATTTAACTTGTACAACAAGCATAATGTTTTAAACTCTTCCCCTTTCACAAATCTAAAAGGAAACTCATCAACAATCAACATTTTTGCTAAAGCTCCGCTACAAACCTCAACATTAAAAACAATAGGTACAAACCCCCCACTGGTTTTGTCTAGGCTTGAAACCAAATACAAATTTATTTCTATCCAATGTTTTAATTAGATATTTCTTACATGTATTTTTTAATGCTGCAACGTTGATTCTGTACCATTTTTATTACGATCATGAGCATAAGTAATCTTATAAAAGTTACATGCAGCCTCAGCCTCATATTAACCTAAGTTTTAATTCTTGTAAAATACTCCCAGACTATAGATGTTTTCCTACCAATACCAGTAGACAACTTAGTTACATTAGATTTGGGTAAAAGTGAATTATTAGTTGTTTATTTTATAGTGCTTTCTGTTGACGATTAAACAACGCCGAGAGTCTCTTTCATTTTATCACTAAGAACTAGGAAAAAGAATAATAAATAGGACACTGTTTGGTTTAAGGCCCAACAATGTCGTTTTGGGCTTGGGCTTTGATGCTCTTCCTCCCTCTCCTCTTCTTCCTTTTTTTTTTTTTCTGCTCTCCTCTTAGCCCTCACTCTTCCATCTCTCACTCATATCTCAAATCTCTCACAATCGATCTTGCCTCTCTCTTTGTTGGCTGTCATATCTCTCTCTCTCTTATTCTTTATCTCAAACTACAAAACCGACTGGAATCGGTAGCCGATTCTCTCCCTCAATCACTCGGTTTTTAAAGCCTAAATCAGAATAATCACAAATTTATATTAACAGGCAATTCTTTTACTTAGGGGTGTAAATTTAAATCGGAAAACTGGTCCAAACCAAACCGGACCAGAATGGAAATGCCAGTTTTGGATCATTCATGTCTGATACCGGTTTCATAAATTGAAAAATAGGATAATATCGGTCCGGTTCCGGTTCCATCCATTTTAAAATCGGACCGGTTTTATTAATTTGTTTTATTTTTTATTTTTATTATTATATAATATATTCTATCTTATATATAAGAATAAATTATTTATATATGAGATAATGTAGGTTTTTTATATAACAATTTTTTTAAGCAATTCTTTTTTATAGAGCAGTTTTTATTTTATATAGTTTTTTTATATAATAGATTTGTTTTTACTAAAACAGATTTTTGTAATGGATTACATTCTTTTTAATAAAACAGAATTTTCAAACCATTTTTTTTTTTTAAAAAAAATTGGTTTATATAAATTGACATTTTATTAAAACTGGAAAACCGGACTGAACAGGTAAAACCGGTACTACCGGTTTTGAGAGACAATCGGGACGTAATCGGTTTTAAGAAATGTAAAATCGGTGGTATCAATACGGTTCTTAATTTTGTTCAAAACCGAACCAAACTGAACCTATTTTACCCTTACTTCCACTCATTTTCTTGTGGATCGGGCGGAGTGAACAAGTAGGCAACCAGTGCCTGCCTTTCCCCAGGTTTGGGTCCAGGGTTTCACACGGGAGAGAAAGACTGGGCCCAAGTACCAAGCTATTAATATGGCTTAGGTTCATCAGGGTCTGAACCAACTGAGTATGGAGTCCAGAGTCAGAACCCAAGCAGCCCAAGTCACCCATCTGGATTAGGATTCTGCTACAGAATCTGAAAAATAGGCCCAAAAAGAAAATAACTGAATCCTCAAATCTTAAAACTGAAAATCCAGCCGCACAGTGGGAGGTACGAACAAGCTTTTATTGTAGTTGGGTACAAACTTTATTGCAGTTGGGAAAGTCTGAAAATTGGAATTCGAAACCATGTTTCCTCATTAAAACGTTTAGGGTCCCCCATGCTATCTATTCTATTCCTATGGGTCCCAAACTTAAGAGGACTTGTACTGCTCTATCCCAACTAATAATGGATCTCTATTTTGTACATCCATTACCCAATCTCAGAATAATGCTTCACTTTTAAGTTTTTTCTTTTCTAAAATAAAAAAAATGCTTTCCTTGCACATGAAAATAATTATTTTCAGGAAAAAATGGTACATATGTACTATTTATATACACTGTTTATGTGAGTGTATGTACAGTGCAATGAATGTTGAATTCTCCCTAACATTACTCTTAATAATTATGCTGCCTCAACTTCAATAAAGTCTTGTCCATTGGTCCCATAATTAATCCTTCATAAAAGATACCCAACCAATTTGCCCTTTTAGCTCAAAGTCTTTCTCCAAATAATATACCATTTCTTGTTATCAATTTTTTTTTTTTTTTTAATGTGAAGCATTAAATATATCATTTATAAATTTATAATAATTTCTATCCCAAAAAAGACTTCAAATATAAAATTAATATTTAATGCCAATCAGATCCATATTTATTTTGGAATTCCTGATCTACCTATACGGCTAATGTAATAGATGGATGAATTAATGTGGCCATGTGGCATGTGTAATACAGTCTTTTTTTTTATTTTTTATTTTTAAAGTTTATTTGGATTTTTTGGAGTATTAATATCGCACTGTTATGTCCACGTGCATACAGGGCCGAGTTAATAGTAAGGCACAACCAAAATGGAGCTGGTAACATTAATGAATATTAGAGGAGGAGGTTAAATATGGTCCCCAATTCCTCCCCATTTATCCAAATCATGGAGAAAAGGGACCACAAACCTAACCCTCCACACAATAATGGCCAACCCAAAGTTCACTTATTAATATCCAGCCCATAAAAACAGCTGCGAATTGCAATTATCAACTCACAAACTCAAGGACCCAAAACCCACAAAAGTTGGCCAGTTGTCATCATCTCCTTTTCATTCAATGTTCTGTCTATAAGAATTATTTGGCCTCTGCAAAACATCTCACGAAAAAAATATTTTTACACCCTATATATGTCACTTTCTAATTTTATCTTGAGTGAGGTATTTTAATTATAATAATACTACATACATACAGTTATGAAATGCACAAATATAACACAAATATTTTGAACAAAAATAAAATCTATTATTAAAAAATTAATTTTTTTCATGTGAGATTTTCATTTACTCATTTTTTTAAATGATTGTGCGATATTTTTGTATTTTATGATTACAAATATTATTTCTCTTTTAATCAACTTTTTAGTAAAATATAGTAAAAACATGACTATGGTATTGTTATTGTCAACCAGTCAGCCCGTAACTCATCTTTTAATAAAAATTTTGCAAAATAATTTATATCATCTCTAAATAGACAAGCTGGTTCCACTACAATAAAAGAAGATTTTTATCGTGACGAATTTTGTGACAATAAGCATAAAAAAATTGCCAGCAATACTGACAAAAAATTTTGGCCACACGTTTGTAGATAATAAAATCCCAATTTAAGATGTATTTTGGCAAAAGTCCAGTTTGTCACAATATGTTTACTTATTGCTAAAACTCCATCTGTTGGTAATAAGAAAAAAGTTTGTCAAAAATACGTCTATGAGGTCATTAGCAGCGCACAATAAACATAATTGTCGCAAGTTATGTTGCCACAAAATATTTTTTACAACAAGAAATACTGTCAATATATATATATATATATATATATATACATACATATATTTTTTTTTCAAATTGTAATTGCTACTAAAATAAATAAAAAAAACTTGTGACAAAAATGATTCTCGATAATAGTTCTTCTCTTCAAATAGTTTGCACGTTTCATTGAATGCCTCTATAAATACGTTATTCTGATAGTAAAAATGAATTTTAATGCAAACAAAAAAAAAATGTAGACCTTAGTTAAAAAATTATTTTTTTCTATTAATGAGACTTAGTTTTTTACAAAAATATTTGTACGATACTTGTTTATTTAAAGCTTAACATTACTAAAAATTTGTACAGTACTCATAACAGTTTTAGCGGTGGAACTTCAGCTTCATAACTCCGCGAAATCATGATTATCATAAATGATGCTGTGAACAATAATTTTGAAACTAAAATATAATGGATGTTATTATAGAAAAATCATAGTCATTCTAATTTCAAATCAATGATTTGAAATCTAAGGAATTTTGAATGGTACGTAATAGAATATCCTAAGAATCTGAACGAATCTTAGTTAATCATTATGAGAGTTGATTTATGCGGGCCCTAATTATATGCTTAATAATATATGGGCAACATATGATCTAAAAAAAAAAAAAAGGGGCCACTGGACAACAGTTTTTAAAGGAAATTGTTTATTTATAATAAGTTAATTTTAATAAAATAATTATTTCTAATTAAAATAAATCATAAATAATTTTTTCATCACAAATAATTATTCACAAAAGTCTTTTTTCTTTTTTTAGTATCGCAACAACTAATTAATAAGAAATATGTTTTTTTTCTAAGCAAGTTTTCATATTTATATATAGAAACGAGGAAAGGGGAATATTACAAAAAAGGAGGGTGTTTTTCATTGACTAGAAAAATAATACATTTAGAAAGGGGATGAGTGGGTATGCTACCAAACATAAGTTTGTCATTGCCCGTTGCGCAACATAGTACGCGTACCAATTTGTAGATTGGTGAATTTTTTTTCAGTTTCCTATCACAATGAGCAAAAAAAAGAGTTGAATATCTTCTATGATTGACGAGATTTGCCAAAAAGACTCATTTTTCTATATTGCATTGATAACATTCTAGGAGTCTCCTTCAAAAGAAGCAAGAGAATTATCTCTTTGTTTAGCCATATTCACTGCTATCAAGGTTGCCTTGATTATGCTATCGGGGGGAGGAAGTGTGAAGCTTTTAAGAGTAAAACTCTAAGATTTTTCCTGTGTGATCTCTACAGACTATCACTGCTACCGAAAAATTAGTTCTAATAGCTGCAATTAAGGAGAAACTCTTATAATTTGGGGGTGGTGGCTTCTTGAGTTATTTGAAGTTCTTCTTAGCTTCTCATGCATCATAATAATTATAATAAATTTTTCTCAGTTCTGATTCCGCTTTTTTCGATGGAGAACTTTAAATTATTGTGCACTATTTCGTTTCGTGTTCTCCATATAAAATCCATGACAATCATTGCAAAGAGCTGGAATCTGTGAGCTTCAATTTCAAATAGACCCATATCTTTTTTGGCATCAAAAATCAATTTAATCCATTCGAAAATCGATTGTATAGGTAGCATTCCTATATTCAAAGGCCAAGGACTATTTATCCAGAAAATTTGCACAATAGGACATTGGATAAAGAGATAAATATTGTTTCAATACAATTCTTGCAGAGTGGACAAGATCCTTCTTTTTCATTCTTGAGAACTTCATTGATTTTTGCTCTTATTGGTAGGATATTCCACAGAAGTTTTCACAACATAAGTTTGTGATGATCATGCATTTTGATATTCCAAAGAGATTTGAAGAGGCTTTGTGAGGGAGGATGAAGATCGATCCCTTGGTCACTGAGGATTTGGTGGTAAGCTGTTTTAATTGTGAAGTTCCTTTGGAATTTAGAGTCCAAATTGCTTTGTTTAGATTTTGTGAGAAAACTGGCATAGGTAGCTTCTTTATCTCTGTAATGCTGTGTTTTTCTAGCAATTCTTTCATTTTTGCTTCATTCCGTCTCTTTAGATTGTCTTAAATAATATCAGTTACTAAGAGCAGCGGATACTTCTCCCATGCATCTGGGAGAGGATTAGGCTTGATTAACGACATAGAAGCGATCCATGGATCTGTCTAGAGATAAGTATTGTCCATTTTTTATTTGGACACATTCTTCCTTTTTTGATGATATCTTTAGTTCTTAGTATATTCTTCCATGTATTTGAATATGAAGGCCGAGGATGAATAATCCAAAAAATTGTAGATTTGAAGTATTTTGATCCAAGCAAAGAAATCTAAAGTTTCTCATTGATTTCACTCGTTTCCCATCCAGTTTTGGCTAGGAGGGCTTGATTCATGATAGCCATTTGTCGTGTTCCTAATCCACCTTGCGATTTAAAAAGACATATAGACTCCAAGACTTTAGAGTCAGATTGTTTTTTTTTTTTCCTTTGAGAAACCCCACCAAAAGTTTTTGAAATTAGTATCCAATGATTTGCATACCGATTGTGGAATTTTAAAAGATGACATGTAATATGATGAAATTGCACTGGCTACTAATTTGATGAGTGTTGTTCTGCCTACTTGAGAGAGAAGTTTATGTTTTCATCCTTCAAGCTTTTTTTCCACTTTGCTTAATATTTCTCTGTAGTCTTTTAACTTTTTCTTATTGAAAGAAGTAGGGAGTCTGAGATATTTCATTTTTTCTGTAGAGATTTTGTATGGAAGCCATTGAGTGATGTTTGATCTTGTTTCCACATAAGTGTTTCTCGTGATGAAAATAGAATACTTGTTAAGACTAATCTTTTGTCTCGACTAAAGTTGGTACTTTGCAAGGCTTTTTGAAATAACTCAAATTGCAGGAGCTAAATATTTCTTGTATAAATCCGAATATAATTAATTATACATAAATCATAAATATTGCTATGTTGCAATGACCATTACAATCGATTTTTATTGCTTTGAAGAACCCCCCCCCCCCCAAAAGACTTTTTTTTAATTTTCTTTAATATATCATAAGAAAAACAATATAGCCAATGATTATAATACTAAATGAGAAATGATACTTACAATTGTGAGTGCGTAAATGTTATAGAGTCGTTTTAAAAAAATTTGAATAAATATGAAATCCACTTAAAGAAAATTAAATTTTTAATAGTGGATCTCATTTTTTTTAAAGCGACTATATGACATCTACGCATTTCATAATTGTATGTAACATTTTTCATAATAATTTGCTTTTAATTTTGTTCCCGTCTTAGGCCTTTTCCTTCTTAAATGGAACCCGGCCATCCGTTCCAGCGAGTATCGCATACTTATCCTTCCTAGTCAAGTTGGTGCACTCAAACCCCAAGGTCCCAGCCAACACCCTTTGAATATAATTCGCAACTTCGATTGCTGATTTCCCACCTTTGCAAGTCAGCTCCAATGGAAGTTGATTCAAGAACGTGATCTCGTACGTGGGTCTTGGATTCATGAACACAAAGTAAGGATCCAGCAGTTTGTGCCCACGAACTGTTGTTCCATAAAACACCTTCTGCTTTGTGTTGATTGCAACAGGGACAATCCTATCCGTAAGCTCAGCAAAAAGAGCACTAAATCTCAACAGAAATGGCTCTCTGCAAGTTGTTCCCTCAGGGCAAATCACTAGGTCTCCATCTTCAAGCAAGCGTTTGATGTTTGCTGCATCTCTCTCCCTTTCTCTTGAAAGTGCAACTGCTTTTATTGGCGAAATAAGTTCTGAAAATTTGCTTATACTGTACGTAACACAGCTGATCTTTCTTCCTAGGGCAACGGATATCACAACTGGGTCTAAGACTGTACGATGGTTGCAGACAAAGAGCACTCCCCCTTGGCCTTTGTTGGGTGGTGGGGGAGGAGTGCCCTTAACAGTGAGTTTAATGCCTAGGATCTTGTAATTGTAGAACACAATTCTCTCAGGTAAAGGGATATTGAGGTAGACTCTGAGGATGGAGAGAACAATACCGATTGGCATCCATAAAAAGGCCAAAAGGGCTACAAGAGGTGTGGGTCTCTGAGATAATCGGCCGTCATGGAATATAATCGGGCTTAATAACTTGTTTCTTGGTACTGGCTCACATTTAGTTCTTGGCACCATGTATCCTTCCTGCACTTTGAAAAAATAATAAGAATTCATTAAAAAAATCATGGGCTTAAATGATCTCCAAAATTAATCTCGATCTATTACATATATTAATATATGTGCGTGTATAATTAATTATCAGCTAGATAAATATTTCTCAATTATATTAATCATGACACTAAGGGCTTGTTTAGATATCAAAATCATCTCAACTTATATAATCATCTCTTCTCATTATTATAATTTTTATAAATTTTCACATGACAAAATAAGATAAATAATTCAATTTTTTAAATATCAAAATAATAATAATATTAAAAAAGAATATTCTAACATTATTTTATTCAACTTTTAATTTTTATTTAAAATCATCTCATCTCATTTCACTATCCAAATCAACTCTAAGTTAATCTGTATTTTTCTAACTATTCAGATCATGTACTAGTATATTTTTGTCTCTATATAAGACTTACCGTATTGAAATGGTTTTCCCATGTAAAAGAAACTACCAAAAATGGATGACATCGACCCACAGAGCACTAATCTAGTTTATGGTGGGTAGGTATTATTTATTAACGGCAACAATTTATAAATACTGATTTGAGTGTGATAGCCACCAATTGACAAAGCAAGAAATTAGTTTTGTGTACGTAGCAAGTTAAAGACAGCTAATTATTGGTAGATAGCTCATGATCGATCTAGCCTATCAGGCAAGATGCAGAAAACTATATATATTAATGATTTCATAATATTTCCATGAGGTGCGTACGTACATACACAAAATAAGGCTTGGGATATTGAATAAGAAGAGCTGGGACGACGTCAATGGAGACATGAAGAACTTATTGCGGTGTCAGTTCTGCATACAATGTGAAATAAATGCTCCTCTTGTACGTACTACTTCATGCATCACAATTTAATTGGGCCAACGGTTGTATGAGAGAGAGAGAGAGAGAGAGAGAGAGAGAGAGAGAGAGAGAGAGAGAGAGAGCTGGAAATTGATAGTTTGAGATCGATGGAAAGAAAAGGAAGGACATCATGATCATGAGGATCTGAAAAACATAGGGCAAGAAGAGGCTCAAAATAGAAGCCATATATTCATATAATTACTAGAGATTCGAAACGAGAAAAAACTACCTGCCAAGCTGATCATGGACCACCTGAATTTATTTACCACAAAAGAGGTTCAAGAAAGAATATAGAAAACGGGGAAACAGACATGTTCTGATGTTCATGAACAGAGCATTAATATTTTGCCATGAATATTAACGCTCTTACCAAACCCGTGTAAAAAACTAGACATAATCATAAGATCAAGCTGTTTTGAGATTATTAGTTAGAAACAGCTCATGGAGTACTAGAGTAATTAATATTGAAATATAACCACAGCCAAATTGAATTGAAAAAGAACTATGCAAATAAAAAGATAGAACTGCATGGGGAGGGGAAAAAAGAAGTAGCTAGAGACAAAAAACAAAAGGAGGAGAACAAACCCTGCAAAGAGACATGAAATCATGGTCGGTTTCTCGATCTCCAAGACCCAAATCTGGCATGTTGGTGCCAAATTCCTTTAAAATGGCTGCTTTTTTGTGATCGCCAACGAGAACTCCTGGTTTCTTTGCAAACCCAGTTGCCCTCCCGGACTTTGTCACTTCCAACTCCGTCCCAATGACCTTATCAGCGCCTAAAAACGCCGTAACAAATGGTTCCACCATGATTCTGGGATTAGCAGTAATAATGTATCGCTTCCCAAAGGAATTGAACACTCTCCAAGTCTCCGGGTGTACATCCTCGGCGTAAAACTTGGGCAGGACAGACCTCGAAACAAGCTCAATATCCCTGATTTTTAACCCCGCGAAAGCAATAAAGATAAAGGTCTGGATTGCGACAGACTCGGAAACAAACAAGTAGATGAAATACACGAACGGAACCGATGCTAAAAGCAGTAGCGCCCTTAGAAGGCTACCGGCTTCAAGAGCAACAAGCAAGAAGTAAGGAAAAGCACTTCGTGAAACGAGAAGTGTCCCGTCTAGGTCCGATGCCACCGTCTGGTTCGAACGCCCCTCCGAGCTACATTTTGACATGGGTGCGAAACGACGCTGAGCCCCCATGACCATGCGATAGAGAAAGCTGCAGATCAGAGAGATTTAGAGAGAGGTTATGTTATTCTCAACGTTGGGGTTGAGAGAAAGATGTTATGTTATGAATACGAAATGAGAGCGGAGGGGTTATTATATAAAGGGAGAGACAAAGGTCTTTGGAAACGCAATTAGCAAGAAAATTACAATATTGTGGTTGGGAATTAAGGGAGATTATCATCAGATCAGGCTATAGCTTGCTCGCTAGAGATCATTACACGAATAAATTTGTATTTGATTTTATTTATTTTATTATTAATTTACATATATATATATATGTATATATTTTGAATTAGACGAGTAGAAACTTAGGGCAGTTGTGAGAAAGGCTCCGGGTGGTTGGAGGTCGATACCAACACCAATACAACATTCAATTCGCCTACTTTCTAGTTTTGTAGGCGCCGGCCCGGCCGCTCATTAAAGATCGGCTTGCAGCTTACTAGCTAATAATTTTAGTGATGATCTTTTGCATAATTTAATGGCTATACGTACGTACTGCATGCATTGTATATTATTAACTCACGATCTATAGTTTTAATAATTATATTAATAAAAATAAAGGTACTTATAAAAGCTGCATGGCTATATAAGTGAATCCAAGGAATTATTAAATTACTACCAAATTACAGTACAACAATTAATATGCCCAAATTTGTCGTATATGTATTTATTTGCTGGTTCTTACGTATATATAATATTGATCAACCAAATAATTAAGGAACTTATAAATTATAGCGTGAAGGAGATCATGAAGAATAATGTGCATATATATATATATATAGATGACAATATTGTTGCTGAAGCATGCATGGACCAAACCATGAAGACGCTAGGAGGGCAGGCTTAGGCATGTACGTCAAATATTCATGTGTATTTTGGATTGTAGGTTTAAGTTGCCTCTTGAATTAGCAACAGTAGTGGATAGAAGATCAGAGTGAAAAAGCAGCATGTCTGTGAAGTAGGACTCCACCACGGATAGGCCGGCGCATGATCCATGTGATGATCTGCGAGGTCGACCTCGGTGGCCGCGCTCCAGTTTAGATTGTGTCCGGCCCAAAAGTGTTTTTGTCTGTAGAAAAAGTGGCAATGATCGAGTGATCATGATCAGGATATATAAAAAGTGCCTAACGCATTCCCAATCTGCGTAAAGATCGATCAGAAGAAAATTCCGGACGAAAAATAATTTCACCACGTACCAAGGAGTAACTAGGACTACGGAGATCAACCACACTCTAAGATGGATCAGTATATTACGAGAAATAATCTATTAGAAATATCCCTTTTTCTTATAACTTAGGTCTTATTTAAATTTAAAGATGAATTCAACTCATTTCAATTCATCTTTATTTCATTATTATACTTTTTTTAGTGATAGGTACACACGGAGTTGGGTACCATCGGCGTACACGCTGACATGGCATGACGTCAGCCTTTATTTTAATTAAAAAAAAAAAAAAGAACCAAAACTAAAACTAAAACTGAAATAAGGAGGGAAGGAGTGTCTCTGAAATCGCACGCACACGAGAACGAGAGGGAGCAAGCCCATCGAAGAAACCCATCCCGCCAGAGAATCGAAATCGGTGTTGGTGGTGGCATCGCCGGACAAGGAGGAAACTGTCGTCGTCACGAGCTACTCTGTTTGTATGGGTTTTGGTATACTCTAGCTTCCGCTTTGTTTTTTGTTGCGTGATGTCTAGAAATAAAGGAAAAGGGAAATGTTGATCGAATATGCTTGGGTTTTTGGGATTTTCGGTGTCTAAAAATAAAGAAAAATGAAGCTTTTCCTGTTTTAGATCCCTGTTTTAGATCCTACTTCGTTTAACTGGGCCATGCGCACTGCTATTGGAATATGTTGTGGTTGAGAGGATGTTTTGGCTTGTTGGAGTTGTAACGTGCTATCAAGGGCCCTTCTTTTTGCTCTTTTTTGCATTGTCTCCTAGGATGTAAAAAAACGTTTAGCCATAGTGGGAAAAGAGCTTGTTCTGATTCCCCTGTTACATGGAAAAGAGCAATAAATATGTGTTTTGTAGCTAGAAGACCAACCTGCGATTTCTTGTTGTGTTTTATTTTTAATTTTTGTGGATTCTGCATTTTGGGAAGTGAAATGAGATTGGGTTCTTTGTTAATGCTGTAGATGTATCATCCTATGGAATTCTGCATCTAAGAGAAGCGTAGAAGAGGCAGAGGAATAAGCCAAGCCAACTACTACCCTTGCTTGGTGATTTTTTTTCTTTCTTATTATTAATTACTAGTCTACACTTCTTCATTTTCACTTCTGCATCAGTAATGTGTTACCTGGTGATAGAATTTATTTTGATAGCTTCATGCTATGAATTATTGTTGTAGTGTTGGAATGCTCCATTATAAATAATTGATTTCCAGTGATCATTTTGCATTTTATTTCAGAAACACTCGTAACATGAAAAAAGGGGAAGAACACCCATCTCCGTTGACACCATCTCCCTCAAATACCCCAACCGTTGTATGTAGCATTCTTTTAAAAAATTATATAACTGTATAGTTGATATTTTTGAAAGAGTTATACATGAATAACTTGTGTACTAATCTTAATAGGACATTCCACCAATTTCTCCAAATTTCAAAAATTACATGCAAACAGATGATTATTTTGGAGAACTTCCTGCATGGTCACCCGACTGTAGAGTACCAGATATTCCAAGAACCTCTGCTAGAGTTGAGGAAAGCAATGATAGACATGATGAAGTTGGAACCAATGATTACACTTCCGGAACACCTCAGTTAGAAGATGATGAATTAGAAAATTTAAGTACGATTGAGGAGCCATCATCGGGTATGAAGTTTAATACATTTGAGGAAGTAATAACTTTTTATAAAGAGTATGCTAAGGGATGTGGGTTTGGGGTGATGATAAGAAGGACTGAGAAGGGAGATGATGGATTGATTAAATATGCCACTATTGGTTGTTCACGTGGTGGTAAGGCTCGTAATAGGACATCGAATGTTATTAGATCACGTCCAACAGGAAAGACTGAATGTAAGGCAAGAATTAATGTCTTAAAAGTTGATGGAATGTTTGAGTTGACAACAGTCCATAATGTACATAACCATGACCTCAGTCCAACCAAATCCCGCTTTTTCCGTTGTAATAGATTTGTGAGTGAGTCCGTTAAAAGAATCCTGGATACAAATGATGAAGCTGGCATAAATCAGAATAAGAGCTTCGGATCTCTTGCCGTTGGTGCGGGTGGTTTTGCAAAACTCCCATTTACAGAGAGGGATTGTCGTAATTATATCAACAAGGCAAGACATCTTCGGCTTGGCGCAGGTGGTGCTCAAGCGCTTAAAGAATATTTTTTACGGATGCAGTACAAGAATCCTGGGTTCTTTGCTTTGATGGATATGGATGACGACGGCAGGTTAAAAAATGTCTTCTGGGCAGACCCCCGCAGTAGGGCAGCATACCAATATTTCGGGGATGTGGTCACATTAGACACTACGTATTTAACGAACCGATATAACATGCCCTTCGCACCATTCGTTGGTGTAAACCATCATGGACAGTCAATTCTATTGGGAGCAGGATTGATTTCCAGTGAGGATACAGAGACATTTGTTTGGCTATTCCAGACTTGGCTACATTGTATGGATGGCATCACCCCAAAAGCTATTATCACAGATCAGGATAGAGCCATGAAAAATGCAATTGCTGAAATCTTCCCACATACCAAACATCGATTTTGTTTGTGGCATATACTTAAAAAGGTCCCTGAAAAGCTTTCCTCATATGGTTCCTACAAAAGTGGCATGAAGAATGACCTGATGAAATGTGTGTATGACAGTCAGACCGTTGAGGAGTTTGAGAAATGCTGGGAACAATTACTCTCCACGTATCACTTGCATGAGAATTCATGGCTACAAACTCTATATACTGAGCGTGAGTATTGGGCACCGGCATATCAAAAAGAGTTTTTTTGGGCCGGTATGAGTACAACGCAGCGGAGCGAGAGCATGAATGCCTTCTTTGATAGGTATGTTCATTCTAAAACCAACTTAAAAGAGTTCGTTGACCAATTTGACAACGCGTTGAAAAAAAAATTGAGAATGAAGTTGCATTGGATTTTCACTCATTTAGTGCGACAATTCCCATGATTTCTAGAAACCCAATTGAAAAGAGATTTCAAGCTTTGTATACGAATACTAAGTTTAGGGAAGTTCAGTCGCAAGTTGCTGGCATTATTGATATGGATCCAAAGTTACTCAGGAGCAGTGGTGGTGTAAAGACATATCGGCTAGATGATGAAGTTTGCCTAGAAGAGTTCACAAAGATGGTTACATATTATGTTGAATTTAGTGAAGAGGATACAACTGTAAGATGTTCATGTGGGTTATTCCAGATGCGAGGGATATTGTGTAGGCACATCTTAGCTGTATTCAAGTGTAATGAGATAAAATGTTTGCCTGAGAGATATATTTTGGATCGATGGAGAAAAGATATTAGAAGAAGATACACATTAATCCATAGTACCTTTGATGCAGGAAATCAGCGAGCGGATACTAACAGATATTCAAGTCTACTGAATATTTGTTATAAGATGATTACTCTTACTGCGGGTTCGGGAAAACATACCGAGAATGCAACTCATAAGTTAAATGCGATGATTGACTTGTATGAAAAGAATCAGGAACTCCCGTTGGTGCCACTCACAGGATCCAATGTTGTGGCGTCGACCGATGCAATTTCCGATGGTAGTTCACAGCCAGTACGTAGTCCACTACCTGTGAGAGGGAAAGGCAGACCCCCATCGCTAAGGAGAGCATCCATGATGGAGAACGCGATTTGAAAGGTTAAAGCAAATACAAAGAAAGGACCAATAAAAAAGAATAATAAACAGGTTGTTAAAATTATTGCCAAAGTTTATTACATTTGTGTATGTTATTTTTTTTAATTCAAAAACTTACAAATGTTTACTGCATGACACAGGACACAACTTTCGGTGGGTGTTCACAAGCCGGGGGTAGTTTACGACCGGACACATGTAGGAACTTATTTGCTTTGTCGGAGATAGATACGACCAATATTGGTGACATACAGGTATATTGATTGTGTAACATGAATAGAAGTATGTTTTAGTTTATTCTGATTTTTTTTTTTATCAATAGCCTGCTCAGGACGGTTCAACTCAACACTCTAGTGGAATCCAAAGGCCAGAAGCAATGATTTGTAGTCAAGAAAGTGTAATATCCAACTCAGTTTTCTCAATTGTTAATATTGACATGACATTAACATTTGCATATTGACCTTATGATTGAATTTTTACAGGTGCAATTTCCTTTAGATGGATCACAGCCGGTTGATATTGTGTTGGATGGATCACGACCTTTAGATGGATCACAGCCAGTTGATATTGTCTTGGATGGATCACGACCGGCTTAACCTTTTTGTTAAAGGAAGGACACGTTGTAATTAAGATCACGAAGAAAGTGGTTTTAACATCTCACTAAGTACTGTTTTTTTATGTTACTGGGGTGATGTAATTATTAATTTTGTTATAGTGGTTTTAACAATGGCACAAGTAACATGTGAATTGATATTTTGGAAATTTATTGGATGCACATCTTGGCTGTAGCAGTATGACCGGCTTGAAATCAATATGAAAATATGTCTTTAATTTCTTAATTGAAGATTAGAAGATGGCAGTATTTATTTGTTAATTGAAGATTAGAAGATAGCAGTATGACCAGTTTGAATTTAATCACCAGGTATATATTTCGGACACTTCAAATATATGCATGTATGGGCGGACTCACATCAACAAGTGGGACATTATCTATTCGGCTGTGTGGTATAATGCAAACCAACGCCCCATTACACTAGCTAGCTGCATGTGGGGCCGACATGTCTCCACTATGGGTTCACAGCTCAAAAGTTCTATAACCAACTTTTGTGACATTCGAAATAACAAACTTATGTGGAATTTGTGCAGAGCTTCCCAAACGGCTTATCAGCAATATGTGGTCGCCTAGTACTATTACTATTATTCTCTGCACATGTCAAACCACTTTTTAAAGTTTCACATATGATCAGAACTAATATTAAGGGCTCCTGACAAAGTGGTGGAGGACCATTGATCAGAAAGAGTAATATTATTGGAAATCAATCAGAAGCAATATTTCCTAACTGATCTAGCAGCCGGTTTATATAATTTGAATTTGAAAGTAGCTGTTCAATGCCCACCCAGAACTGATGCTTTTTGTGTACCCAGACTACCATTTTCCTTTTCTTATTGAGAATGTATGACATTATTGAGAATAACACTTGAGTAATGCATTGCATCCATAATTAATACCATTGTCACACATACAACTATCAGAAAATTCCTACTACCAAAAATCAGAGCTCCATGATTAATACCTATAATATTCCTGCACCTAACGTTCACTACCACAAAACAGAGCTCCATAATTAATACCACTAATATTCCTGCACCTAACAAGAACTACCAGAATATAGAGCACACCAAATACAGATACACGTAGTAACTATTCAGATACACATTGCAATTAACTTCTAATACTAATATGAAATCACTTATAGGCTACCACGTAACATGCTACAAAAAAAGCAACAGCCCAATAAAGTGGTCGGAACAGTGTGCTTGCTTTTTCAGCTTCACGACCAAATTCTGCATCTCTACTGGATAGCACCGACTCCATCTTAGTCACTCTCTTTCGGAGATCAATCACCCTCCTTTCGATATCATTGAGTATCTTCTTCATCTCTCTAATATCGCCTAACAATTCACTGTTAGTTTCTTAACGATCTGACATTTTGTATTGATCCTCCTCCTCAACCCACTTGAAATATTTGCAATATGGTAATCCCTATGACAGAATACATATTTGAACAAATTTAGATGCAAATAACATTATATGTTTAACTAAACATGAATTTAGTTACCTTAGTGTTGTACCTTGGACAACCTAAGAAAGGTCGGCCTTGGTTGTTTGGAGTATTTGCATATCTCACTTGGGCCTCAACCTCACAGAAACATAAATTCTGATCCAGATTTTGTCTAGCAAACAGTGAAGAAGACTTCATTGTAGATGATGACATGTTTATATCAGATAGAAAAAACCTGTAATTTAACATCAATATGGCACAAAATGGCAGTGATATCAGCTTTATTCTAAATGGCACAAAATGGAAGCGATATAATGAATTCATTATAGATGCTTTATTTGTTCAATCTTTTACATTTGATTGGACTTAAAAGTTAAAGGTCAATTATAATGAAACGCTTAGTGCTAGAAAATAATGGAAAGAGGGATCTGAACAGTCACTTTCATAAATAAAAAGCAAAAGAGGAAACACCATATTTTATAACTATCAAGTTAAATTAGACTTCTAAAAATCAATTCAAATCAGAAAATTATTCCAGCATATTACAGGGGAATTTAGAAAGTGACTGTAAGAAAATGTAAGAAAACGACTACACCCATCATAAAATAATTGGAAGTACGTTAAATTAGACTTCTAAAAATTGTTCATTTTTCATTTGGAATGGAAACCAACTCCATTGTCATCGATTCTTTACCAGTAAGACCGAATAGAGAAAAGAGTATACAAGAAATACAAATGAGCATTTAGTCTCATTTGTATAGAAGAAATACCAGTAAGACCGAATAGAGAAAAGAGTATAGAAAAGAGTATAGAAGAAATACAAATGACATGTTCTAAAAATTCGATCAAGAAAGTGTAAGAAAATATAACACAAACGAAACCAAGGCATAAATACAAACAAATCTTTCATCTTAAAATACAAACTAAAAATAAAATTGATTTTCTACAGAGACGAGATGAAAACTGCACTTACCAGATGAGAACAAGATCTTTCGTCTTCGTGCTTCTGCGTAAAGAAAATAAGAACAAGGTGAGAAAGATATGGGTTTACTTGTGCGCGCAAGAAGAAAATCCGGAGAAGGAGATGAGATTCTAGGGTTTACCTGTGTGCGCAATGCAAGAAGAAAATCAGGAGAAGGAGATGAGATTCGAGATTCTAGGGTTTACCTATGCGCGCGGCTGAGGAGGATTCTAGGGCAGAAATTGCTCAAGCTGGAGATTTCGAGACTCTTGTGAGATGGGTGACAGAGTTCCTCATTCTAGGGTTTGCGAATTGAGAGCTTAGGTGGGAGAGTTAAATCGATATGAGGTGTGAAATGAGATGGGTGAAATCTGGATTCAAAATGGAACGAATTGTTTATGGCGCCTGACGTGGTTAAATGAAACGAATCGTTTCATTTAAGTGTACGCAGGTGTCCGCAAAAGGTGTGCAAAAATCATTTTTCATATAAAAAGTGCCTAACGCATTCCCAATCTGCGTAAAGATCGATCAGAAGAAAATTCCGGACGAAAAATAATTTCACCATGTACCAAGGAGTAACTAGGACTACGGAGATCAACCACACTCTAAGATGGATCAGTATATTACGAGAAATAATCTATTAGAAATATCCCTTTTTCTTATAACTTAGGTCTAATTTGAATTTAAAGATGAATTCAACTCATTTCAATTCATCTTTATTTCATTATTATACTTTTTTAATTTTTTATATAAAACATAAATATCAATATAATTTTTTTAAATTTTAAAATGATAATAATATTAAAAAATAAATTAAATTTACCTCAATTCATCTTATCTTCAAATCCAAACGAGATCTTAATATACTCGTAGCAACTAATTAATGGTGGAAATAATATATATAATATATTAGAAATAAATAAACATTTTTTGAAAAACAGAAAGTGATAGATTAAAAACTAATCATGTTTTCATGATCTGTTGAAAGTGACAAGGTCCTAATCATGTTTTCATCTATTTCCGTAATATTCGATATATATATATATATATATATATAGAGAGAGAGAGAGAGAGAGAGAGAGAGAGAGAGAGAGGGGGGGGGATGGAATGTGGATAAGTTTTTATAGATTATTTTATAATATTACAGGTTCTGTTCATTTATATTTTATAGAATTTTTTGTTCAGATTTGTCTATGCATCGGGAATTTTCAATTTCTAATTATCAACATAAAAAACGTACAAATTATAAAAGAACGAGGGTTACAATCACAAAATGATTATATAAAATTAATTTCATAAAGTATTAACGTAGTTTCATATTATTGATAAAAATAATTTTAAATTAATCTGACAATTAATCATATCAAGTTCCATCATGAGTTTATAATTTCCTTTTTTTTTGTGTAATCAACTTATGGGTAGAATATTTTTTCATTATAAAAAGATCTATGCAAAATTGAAAAATAACTTTATTTTAATCGATAAAAATAATTAGACAAGTAATACATGAATTATCTTGGGATATTTCAGATTAATTTTTTTACTTGTGCATATATACCATTTTAGCCTTCTTTTTAACATCAATAGTCCCTCAAAGATACATCAACGTATGTAATAAATCAATATAGTCTCTAATAAGCATATACCGGTACCTTTAAAGGTATCCCTTTTCATCTGAAAACTGGAAGTCTTCTTCATTGATCTCACAGCTGCAAGACAAGTAGTTTAAAATTTATATTTTTCTTTAGTGCCCAAAGCCCAACATGGTATTTAAATTTGCAACTACGGACAGATCAATGTACTCAGAAAAATGCCTGCATGAATATCTTCTCAAGTGATGGTAGAAAATAGGATCCCTGCAGTGACGGAATTAAAAATTTAGATTAGGGAAGGTCTATCATGGTTAAAATAAAATATATAAAATATTTTTTTTTTATTTTATTTATATATAATTATTTATGCAATATAAAATAATTTAATAATAAAATCTACAATAAAAATAAAATAAATTTAATATAATTTATGTATTAAAAAAATATATAATATGATAAGAACATGTTATTATAATAAAAATATATTAAAATACATTAGAAATTATTCAATATCTTTTTTTATTTTATTTTTATTTTTATTTTTAATAAAAATATGTTATCATGTTATAAAATTATTTTATTTTATATGAGATTTATTTTATTTTTAAATTAGATTAATTTTATAGAGGAAGACTAAGATAATTTTTAGAGAGGTGACCAACATAAAATAAAATTAATATTATCCTACAAAATTAAAAAAATATATTATATTTTTTTTAATTTTATTTTAAAAAAATAAGAATGGGGCCCGTGGAGAAGGGGGCCCTGGTCCCCCTGTCCCAACGCAGCAGCTCCGCCACTATATCCGGCCTGGCGCAGCATGCCCGGTTTAGTGTTGTTGTGCTTAATTAATTCTAACATATTATAAGTCATATTAATCATTGAGGTACGTCTTAGAAAATCACAAGAAAATGCAATCCAGTGGCATGATAAAACACACAGCAACAAGAGAAACTTGAATTATTATTACGTCCTTATATAAACACCACCTTTAGTCCCAAACACGCCTTTCTTACGTTTTTTGTGGGCCATCATGAGATACCTGCAAATCCATATATTAAACATAAAAATAAGAGAATTACTGGAAGCATAGTTTCCATTAAACTACAATCCAATACAATTATAAACGAGCTTCTTGTCATTGAAGAATCATTTGCTTCAATATTTTTCTGGGCAACTACATGGAGTTATTATTATTATTATTATTATTATGATTATTATTATTATTACATGGATAGTTAAATTTCAACAATTAACTACAGGTAATTGGCATAATATTGAGTAATATTTATAAATGAGATCAAATCACAAACTTACTCTTTTGTCAAAGCTAGTCACTACAAGAAAAAAAAAGTATTCGTGATAGATTATTTAAAGCGAAAATGATTATTTGTTGCAAAAAGCAGATTCATTTTGACAGAAAATAACTGACCACAAATAAATAATTTTTTTGTTGTAAGTGAGGCCGGGGAAGAAAAAAAACTTACTCTTTATATATTAAAATATATTCTCTAACTTTATAAAGAGCTAAACCAATATCGCAACTGTTTAATATTAGATCCATAAAACCTAGCCTTGGAATATTAATTGCATGAATTATATTCCAATATTTTGTTTATTCAAATTTTCAGCAGCGATTAACTTCGGTTGAGAACAAGTATTATAAGTGATGCAAAGGAAAGAAGAGTGAAATATATAATGAGTTTTGTAATTAAAGGAAGAGAGGATAATTTTGGGTACTACTTCCTTCAACAATATTCAATATTTCACTTCCATTGTCTTAAATTAATCAAGGGATGCACTTTTAATTCATAGGACTGTTTCCTTATTCTTTTCTCGTGGTTATTCTCTAATAATGAGCGCAGCTAGCTAGCTAGTATATATGTAATATATGTAATATATATATATATATATATTAATATATATATTAATATATATATATATATATAGAGAGAGAGAGAGAGAGAGAGAGAGAGAGAGAGAAGAATATGTAGTGTATATCATCACACATTAATGAGGAGATTATTTTTTCTCTTTATGTTTACTGCAACTTATATAATGGTAATATGGACTAATTGTTTTAGAACATGATCAGTCGAGATGTAGCTTTTGACTTTTTTACTTAGACTACTATAACACAGCTATTGTCTACCCCCTTTGAATTTAGAAAAGTGCTAGTGTATGCCCAGTGCCTACCAAGTTTGACCCTCATGTATTTTATTTTATTTTTTTTTAATTTTATTTAATGATTAAGAAAGTAATTATTAATATATTTCTATTTTTTTCATATTTTTAATAATATTTTTAAATGATAAAAAGTAAAAATAGAAAGTAATATTACACTAGCGGTATGCTACAACGATACACTAGCATTATCCTAAAATCTATCAGACTAAGTTTGTACATCTTGTATGAAGGGGGTAAGGGTAAAAATAATAGACTCATACCAGGTTCAATCTATTAAAGGGTCACTATTAGGAGGTAACTAGCATGAAGAGATAAGGAGGAGATGAGAGAAAACAAATATCAAGAGAGAAAAAGGAGTAGAAAAGGAGAGATCAAAATGACATATAGCATGAGGGACAAGACAAGAGGGGTAGGCAGGTGTCTGTGAAGAAGGAGAAAAAGGAAAAAGGAGGAAAAAAGCAAGTCAGACACGCAAGATGAGTCATAAAGTAACCCTTCATTACCACTCTCAAAAGCTAGAATAAAGAGGGATCATATCAGATGAAAGAGAGACTTCTTTCAGATGGCTAAATGACTATTACAAGAACACAGATTAGGTCATCTTCAACTTCAAAAGAAGAGCTCTAGAAGAACATCTTCACTAGAAATTAAAAAGGTCTCCTACCTCTATTATACAAAGAGAAAGAAGATACCATTTAAGATTGTAAATCACCAATATTGTAGTGGATTTGCCCTCTACAAGACCTGTGGACGTAGGCTCTATATTGCATCACGTAAAAATATGTATACGTATATCTATTTATATTTCTTTTATTCATTTTCGATTCATTTTTATAGATGTACATACATGTATTGTATCACCACTCTAAAAACACCATTGAGGATTTCGAACCGTCACATCTAGTCTTGGACTATCTTGTGGACCAAAAATGACTATTTTTTCAATTCCATCCCTGCTATTCTTTGGCATTGACATTGTATGTATTAGAATGCTAGCTAGAGATGATATATCAATCATCAAACAAAGAGCTGCCTACTGCATGCATGCCTAGCAACAATATATGAGATTGAAAAATATTTGAATTCCTTTTAGCTAGGCATGAACATCTAAATGAACTAATCAAGCAGTATTAGTTACATAATTACCTAGCTTAGAGATTTATTTGCTCAATTATCTCTTACATATTGAGGATCATTAACCTTACCTTTTTTTATATATATAAGAAATTAATAAAGTTCATTAGAGATAACAAATACAGACATTTATCAAGTTAAAAGGCTTAAGAGATAAAGTTTGGAATACAATCACACCACATTTGAATACTCACAACACTCCAAGCATAACGAGCGAGTTGATGAGCTACCATATTCCCTGACCTATACACATGATTAAAAGTGCATGAAGTAAAACAACTCTTAAGCCTATATACTTATGCAAAAAGCACTTAAAATTGAGTCCCTCATATTATTTTGTTGTAGAGATTATACCAACAACAAACAATCACTCTCAACAATAATAATTGAGACGCCCATAATGGAATATAATTGAAGGCCTCTAAAAACTGGCAGTAACTCAATCATTTTTGGATGTTCAACCTCAGTTTTTACCTTACTCGCAACCATAAGTACCTTTCTAGATTCATCTATGAGAATAACTCCAATTTCATCTTTTTGAATATCCATAAATATTGTCCCATCGGTATTAAGCATTAGACTTACTTCTAAGGGTGGCTTCCACCTAAAGTGAGATCAAAGCTGCATATTAGTTTTAACTTTCACTACTTTAATAACTGTGCATAAGACCTAAAGCATGATTAATCACATGCCTTGGACTTAATCTAATCTTCTCAAATTCCATCTTATTTCTCTTGTCCTTCTCCCTCCCTTCCACCAGTTGCAGTGCTATATCAAACACCTTAAATAAGTATTACCAATCAAGAAGGGAAGAATTCTCTCTAGAATTCCTTAATCTGATGGCAACTAATTAAAGAATGATGCAAGTCTTCCTATGAATTAGCACACAATCCATCAACAATAGCTTACTTTTGAATCAGATTTGTTTTAGTTGGAAGACACTCTATACAAATAAGCCAAGCAAACACTATAATCTTATTAGGAACCTACATATTCCACAATTTCCACAATCTCTATTGTCTGCACATATCTGAAGATTCTGCACTTGAACCCCTTTTTTGTGAACAAATATACCTATAACAACTCTTAATTGAGAACTAACTATTTTTCTCATAATTCCAAGCCCATTTATTTACTGAACTGTCAGGACAAATAATCACTTTAATAATATCAGCTACAACTCTTGAATTGAAGAAATATCTAATTTTATCTAAATCCCACCATCCTGTAGCCTCATCAATAATATAAACAACTAAGTCTTCCCTATGATGATCAACAAAAGCAACTTTCTAAACCAGTGATCTGTGCTTGGGAATCCATTGTTTTGAGTCCATAAGTGTGCTGATTTGCCATCTCCAATACACCATCTACAATCCTCTTTTAACCACTTCTTAGCCTCCCAAAGGCTCTTCCATATATAAGATGGACAATAACCCAAAGTAGCATCCACAAAGCTGGATTTTAAAAAATATCTAGCCTTTAACAGTTTGTAAAGTACTAAATTCTTATTCTACATTAATCTTCATCTTGCTTAGCAAGAAGAGTAAGGTTAAAATTTTAGAGATTCTTGAATCTCGTACCTCTTCTTGACTTAAAATCACAAATATTACTCCAGCTTACCTAATGGATTCTCCTCTCATCAGATTTTTATCCCCATTAGAATTTTGCCATTAAATTCTCTAACTATGTGCATAAACCAGAAGGTAAGAGAAAACAAGTCATTGAAAATGTTTAAATTGACAATGCAATAACTTTTAATAACATTTCCTTTCCACCTTGAGATGATAAGTTCTCCTTCCAATTCTAAATTTTTTGTTAGACCCATTGTTTAATAATCACCTTGGATGAAGAAGGTTGTGTAGATTCATAGGACTTTTGGATGAAACACTCTCATAGGCTATGATAGGTTTCCAAACTTAGCTTATGATAAGTTGTGTAGAACTACTCTTTCTCTCTATTAATCTTTTAAAGGAGGTTGTTTTAGGATGTTTTTGGCTCTCCATTAACCAGCATAGAAAATAAAACAGATTTCACACAATACATAATTAACTCTATAAAAGTTGTTAAAGCCCCAATACTCCCCATCTCAATGCTAATAAACTTTCATTCAACTTTATCGGACGCTTTACTGATATTCAATTTTAGAGACATAAAATCTTATTTTTCTTTATTCTTATACATTAGAAAATATATTAATTTATAAGCAATGAGAACATTATCATTATCCGTACCTTAAAAGTAGGGAATTTTCATATGAATACGTGACATTCTTGTCATTATATATATATATATAGCATATGCCTGATTCTCTAACTCTTCGGTAAAATATATATATATATATACATGAAGAGTGCTGGGTGCAAGTCTGGCTCGCACACCCTACTCAAATAAACAGTATTTTTATTGTTTATATAAATAGTATTTTTTATTATTTATGTAAATAATAAAAATATTGTTCACATTAGTAGTGTGGGCGCATGCCTTACTTATACCCACAATTTTTCTATGTACATATGCCTGATCAATTAATTAGAGTATTACTGTAGAAAGCCATGAGCCGTTTATATTACGGCTTGAGCTAGCCGAGGGTGGGGCTACCTTGGGAGACTGCGCGTTCAACGCCTCTATATACGTGGTTGACTTAATGAATGCATGCTAACTAATTTGGAGATTTTTTTTCTGGAGGTTTCTACCCTTTCGGTACTTCTTCCTTTGCTTTCTAGACCGACAAAGATTTTCTTCTCTGAATTAACTTTGGTGATGTTTTGGTTAAAATCTTCTTTGCTCAAAGACTTTGCACATGCATCATGAGATCTTTTGAACATTGCAAATTAAAGTTTCCGATGGGTAGATATCAAAATCAACCAACTAATTTCACTCTCCAAGAAACATATGGATGGCTAGCTTGAACGGAATAAATTCTGTATAAAATTTTGCAAAAATAATTAATTTAATGCGAATTGCGGATTTTGTTGTTGAGGTAACTTGAAACCCCGGCTTCTCTCCATGGCGTCCTTATTATACATTAAATAAGCTAACTGCTGCAACAGCTCGATCCTATTGTCGACCACTTGATCATAGAATATATATACATATTATATATATGTATGTGGTTCATAAAATTCAAAAAAATTAATTTACATACATATAACTAATTCATCTTGTGTAGATTCTACTTTTTCTGTATATAATTAATATTTTTTTTCTTCTTTGGGTTTATACGTGTGTGAATATATATATATATATAAAATATGTACAGTTCAAAATAATTCTTTTTTTTTCCACTCCTTGTGCCTCTTCTTTCTCTTTCCCTGATCACCGGCGATATCTGCTCTCCCGAGGTGTCCGGTCCCAAACCACCCTAGCCAACCCCAACCAATGAACGGCGGCCGGCGACCACGCAAGCCACAACACAATAGACTACGACATAGTGCACAAAACATGCACGACCAGCTCACCACATTGTAGTGAGCTCACATGTCTCCGCCGATGGTGCCGCTTGGATTGCCAACGACTTGCTCACCTTGAGGTGTCCTGGACAACTATGGCGAGCACAGAGTTGGAGGAGAAAGAGATGGGGGAGGAGAGAAAGAAAAACAAAAGTGATGGAAGCCGTGGCATTAGTATGTGGGATTCTTTAATTGGATTTCTTTGTATTTATAATACTTTCCTTAACAAATAAACAAATAAGAGCACTAGCAATATTGATTTCTCTATATGCATATGCAAAATTAGTTACATCGTTTGGAGATTGAATAAGTAAAATAATAAAAATTATGCATCTTCGAACTAAATAATAATAAAATATTTTTTTATTATATTTTTTTTCAAAATTATTTTTTTATATATAATATTTTGCAATTAGCACTTATTGCGAATTCTATCGTTTAACATGTACTAAAAAATATCAATTTCATGTATATAAATATTACCAATTTCATATATCTAAATGACCAATCAACAAATATTAACATGTGCTCAAAAACACTTTGTATCAACAACTTAATAAAAATTTCATGTATCAAAATCGACTTAATACAAAATCCACAAAATTGATTATCTCAAGCATCCTCTATAAAAATTTTAAAAAAAAAATGTAGTAAATTGTGTTTCTGCAGTTCTTATTAAAGTTTGGATTGTTATTTTAAAATGTCTGATGATGATTTTAGTTTTTTACATATATAATTTTGAATTTATTGTCTCGCTAGAATTGTTTAGTTTAATTTTTTCCCCATATCCTATGACCATCTTATTATTTGTATATATAAAAATATTATATAATTTGCCAAATATAAAAAGAAGAAGAGATAAAACATGTGGTGCCACATCTTTTTTATAGGCAGAGGAAATAGTTAAATTAGTTTTACGGTTACGTGGAAGAAATAGTAAAATAAAATTTGTAGAATGAATAGCGCATTTGCAAATTTGTAAAAATACTGTATATAACTATGCAAATTTTTGGATAAACATAATCCAATGCAGTCTAATTTTAAATCATATTATGCAAATATATGCATATTTAGAGGCATAATTTAATGCTAGTGTCCTAAGTTCACATGCGGGCAGGGGCGGATTATAAGTACCCATCCGTCCTAATTTGTGTCTGCCCATCCATGTACTATATATACATTACATATATATACATGTATACATTATATATACATTTAAAAGAAAAATAACTATATATACTATTTTTCTCTTCTCTCTCTTTCTAGCCACCCACCTCTCTTCTCTCTCCCTGCTTTTCTCTTATGCGTTATTCACTTTCACAAATTTTTTTTATATTAT
Organism: Platycarya longipes; assembly: GCA_036559045.1. Taxonomy (NCBI): domain Eukaryota; kingdom Viridiplantae; phylum Streptophyta; class Magnoliopsida; order Fagales; family Juglandaceae; genus Platycarya; species Platycarya longipes. Next base: position 42,295,405 of record CM071797.1, read on the forward strand.
ATCATCTCATCTCATTTAATTAGTATAATTTTTTCAAATTTTTACACAAAACAAAATAAATAATTTAATTTTTTATCTCAAAATAAAAATAATACTAAAAATAATATTCTAATAATTTTTTATTAAATTTAATTTCAACTTTTATCTTATAGAAGCAAAAGAGGCTTTACCCTCCTTCCTCTCACACCAACGCCTCTCTTACGTTAACGCCTCATGTCATCCTCTTCTTCTCCTCTCAGTCCTCTTCTTCTTCTCTAGAACCTCCACTCACGACCAAGTCATGGTCATTATACAAATCTGAAATTTCTTAGCCATTTTGGGCAATTAGTGTTGATTTTGTGTGGTGCTTGTTAGTATATTTGTGCAGATTTTTGATATATTTGCACTTCTGCTATGATTTTATACGATTGATTTGGGAATAATCTGGTGGACATGGTCGATGAATGGTGGTGGGATCAATCCATCCTCCGACACGCGGCTGCGAGTGGGATGATGGTATGGCCACATACAAGACTTTCGCTTATAAATCTTGCTATTTGAACACTAAGGTTTCCTAAAATTAAACTCAAGAATCGAGAGACATAAATGCCAAGAGAGTGTTAATTTCAAGTTGCCCAAAATACCTATAAACCTGTTTATAGATATAAAATATAATATACTATAATAAATTAGGGATCTAAGAAGGGAATAAGGCACCTTAAACAAAAGCTGTGTCTGTTAGAACAGAGGGTTTACTCATTACTGTCAACTGATCATGTCCATCAAGTAGATTAACGAGTTATGGTTGGATGTCACAGTTAGTAAAGATGTAATGTACTCAATTGGTTTGGCTCTTTTTATTTCGAGGTTTTCCACTTTTGTTACCTTTGATTGGAACTTGAAAAATCATCGATAACGAGTGAATTTAAAGGCAGTGGCGCACAAAAGAAGTTGCTGGGGACTCAGGCTAAGCTTGGAAACAAACAAAAAAAGTATTTTATCATATTTCATATTATTTAATCATTATAATTTTTTTAATTTTTGCACAAAATAATAAGAAATTTATATTTTTTAAATCTCAAAATAAAAACAATATTAAAAATTATATTCTAATAATATTTTATTCAACTTTTATATCAACACATCTCATCTCAATTTACTATTCAAACCTCTCCTTCAAAAAAGTCTATTTCAATATAGGAAAAAACTTTCATTTGTGATAGAGAGATGGATACACTCAAGGTGGAACTACCCCTAAGAGTAGCCCCCAATTTTTTGTTTAAAAAATCTCATATGGTATATAAATACATATAGCTTTTTTTTATATATATATAATTAAAATTGTCACACTAATTTATCAAAAAAAAAAAATTGCCCCCAATACTCTTTTTAAATTATCCAACACACTTTAGCTTGATGTATAAATACATCAAACCGCTGACATCCAAGTTGTCCCTCCTTCTACTCTAATTTGATGTACTAACGCATTTAGATTTTTAAGATATATATATATATATATATATTGAGCTATGCAAAAAATTAGCAAATTTAGAAAAGTCAAATATATATTATTTGATTGACCAGTTGATTTGTCTAGAATTAACTTTACATGTTTCTACTGTTACTACTAGGTGAACATTCTCTACCATGAAACTAATAAAACTAGATTACGTATTTGAATAGAAGATGAGTTTTTTACAAATCATTTGTTAGTTTATATTGAGAAAAAAATTGTCAAAACTTTCAATTTAGAGATGATAATAGATGAATCTTATTCCATAAAAGATCATCGTTGAGTTTAATTTGAAGGAAAAATCCTAAATTCATATTTCATTTTCTTTTCTTTTTTGTAATGGTCTCTAGTAATTTACAAAAGTCCTAAGAAAAATGATCTTATAAGATCATTTATAGACATATATTTTTTGTATACAATTTTATAACGTATGATTATTATTGTTTATGTAATCATGTGCAAAAAATACATATTACTTATATTCACACATATTTGCACACACTTTGTCAATTGCTCCTCAAGCACCAAATCTTAATTTCGCCCTTGAATACACTATAAAAAAATTGTTTATATCTAACAAATTATTTTTTGTTAAGATGAATTTATTTTCGTTACAAACAATTATTTTTGTTCAAAATAACTTGTTATAAGTTTTTTTTTAATGACGATGGAAATTAAGAGGAGCCACGTCTATTTTGGTTGGAAGTGTTTTAGAGAGGAGAGAGAGTGTCTATATTCTTTTAGAGAGAATCGGTCGGTTTGCTTGGTATTTTTTTTCTCTGGACACACTGGATCAGGTAGCTATCAATATGCATGCACATAGGGCTGCAAACGAATAGAGCTATTCGTGAACAATTCGAGCTTAACTCGTATAAATTCGATTCGAACTCGGTTCATTTAATAAATGAGTTATTTGTGACCACTAATATTGGTTCGAATATTAAACGAGTTAAACTTGTATAATCTCGACTCGACTCGGTTTAGGTTCGTAAACAAAATTCGTATAAACTCGATTCGACTCGTTTTGCACTCGTAATAATACTCATAATATATATATATTCTCACATATATTCTTTTATTGTATATATTTTACGTGTTATCTGTATTATTTTTAATACTTTGTATAAGGAATATATTTTGTTATTTTATGTATAAGTAACATATTTTGTTTCTTTATAATAATAATGTATTAAATTCACAAAAAAAACTGTTGAGTCAAATATTTATAAAGAGTAAGCAACTCGAGTAAATTATTTGACTCAGTTCGGCTCGATTTGCTCGAATAATTAAAGAGTATAAACAAATATCGATAAATAACTCGATTTGGCTCATGCTCGTCTTTAATCGGCTCGCATTCGGCTCGATTCAACAAATTTTTAGCTCGTCTCGAAGTCAAACTCGAGTTATTAAAATCCAACTCGACTCAATTCGAATTGAACTCGTCTTTGACCATACCGTTTGCGGCCCTACATGCATGTGATCATCTTGTGCGCCCTTGGCATCTCACCCATTTTTTCCGTTTGGATTCGGAGTTGAGATGAGATAAGTTGAGATAAGTTTTGAAAATTGAGTAAAATATTAATATTGTTTTAAAATTTTAAAAAATTGAATTGGAATTTGAAAAAACTGTATTGGAATTTGAAAATTCTGTATTAGAATTTATATTTTGTATGAGAATTTAAAAAAATATAATGATGAGTTTGAAATGAATTGAATCGAGCTCAACTCATCTCCGAATCCAAACAGGGCCTTTGTCAATTTGAAAACCTCACTTCTTAATGGCACTTTGGCTTAATTAATACGAATAAGTTCTAATGTCGATTGATCCGCTTAATTATATATAGGAAGGGATTGATCAGTCAAGTACCCCGCTTGGATTTAGAGATGAGATGAGTTATGAATAGTAATAAAATAAGTGGTTGAGATGAATTAAAATTTGAAATGAGTGGTTGAGATGAGTTGAAAGTATGAAATGAGTTGTGAATAGTAAAATCCAGTTTGTAAAACAAACCATCTAGATAGGTGATGCTTATTATAAATAGAGTGATGCTTCCATCTAGATAGGTGATTATTAATTTTACACCCAACCAATGTTAACATGCCGCGTAGGCATTCCACAAAACCTACCCTTGAACCCATGTGCACTCGATCTGCATATGTTTTTCCTTCAATCCCATCTCTCTCCCCCACCCAATGTTAACGGCGATCACGATGATCAGGCCAACCAAACTTCACCGACCTTTTCACTCCAGTGCCGGTACTACCGCTAAATTTCCCCCTCGAAGAAGGCGTTTTGCTGAGACATGACCGCAAAAACGATGATGCCGAAGAACATGTTGATGTTGTGGTGGTTGAGTACTTGGAGTTTCTCTCCAAACTGGTTTCATCGTTCCGGTGACCTCCAATTGAGGACAACGACATCTTTGCCTTCTTTGCATTTCCTACAATGAAAAGAGAATTAAGAAAGGAAGTGAGGCGTCCACCCGGTGATAATGGCTATTTAACCTTCTTCAAGTCTCCGTAGGTCTTCAAGGCCTTGGATTTGGTATTCAAGAAACTGCTCTTGTGTTTTGGCTTTTGGGTTGAGGCAAAATGATGACTCCATTCGCCATAACAAGTACCGCCAAACTTCTTCAATTGAGGCTTCTAAGAAACGCTAGTCCAAATAAGATTCGGCCTCTATTTTTTTTTCCAAAAATTCTATCTTTAATCCATGCATCTCTTACACCAAAACAATCTTAAAAAAATATTTCTTTAAAACATTTTATCCCCATTTCTGGATTAATAAAAACTAATCTAAAAGTATATTTTGAGGTTTTTGTTTTCATACTTTCGATCGATCTACTCTTCTTTTTCAAAATCACAGTAGAAATATATCTAAAACATCTTTTCAAACTTTACATATTATCCTGACTATTATCTTTTGAAAATTTGATTTTTTTTTTTTTTTTTTTTTAATCTTTAGAAAATTTGGTCTCTCCCTAACGGGTCCCAGATTTTACAACAATTCAAAGACAAGCAAAAACTCTGATGCCTATAGTGTCTTCCATGGAAATCTCAACCCACACAAAAGTATAAGCATTCTGGAGAGTTTCTTTTACCATGAAATTGAGAAAAATTTTATTGGCCTTGATCGTAAAAATGAAAAATTCTTTTTTGTTGTGCTTCGTACAATGCTCCCAAAAAATGCCATGGTGAAGAGATGACAGGAGAGGGAAATGAGATTGAAGGAGAAACACGTGAGGATAAAGTGCACGCGGGTTCAAGTGTAGGTTTTGTAGAGTGCCTATCCGGATGGAAGATTTACTCTTATAAATAACCTCGATCGAATTCGTAACGCCAACGTGAATTAAAAAAATTATCAATAACTACAATATATGCGCAAAATATTAATAATCAGGCCTAAGAGAATTTAATACGATCATATATATATATATATAGTCCCTTCAATATTCACATCTGATTTCCTATAATAGGGACACCCCTATTATTTGATATTTCAAATGAAGTTTAAGCCCTACATCCAGTTCTCTAAAATAGGGAAAGATTTGATATTACAAATAGTGATCTCTCCGCATATTTAGAGGACCTGGACTACTATTTTTTCTTAAAGTCCTATGCATTCCTTTGTTTATTATGCTTTATTAAGAATAATATTATGATGTAAAATAAAGTAGTAGAAAAAGTAATAATAAAATAATATTATTTTAATATATGAGAAAAAATTTAAGGAATGAGATGTAGGGGATTTTTTGAAGGTGAGTAAAATTTAAAAATATATATATATAAGAAATGAGATTTTTAGTTAAAATTTGGTAAAAGTTTTGAGAAATAGGATGTAGGATGGAGTGCTCTTATCTTAAGCTTTCATGCAAAGAAATAACAATGAAAATTAAGAAAATATTGTGAGCATAATTTGTATTCGTGGAATACACACACATGCGTCCTATAATTTTTTTAAAATAATTAAATAATTACGTCATAAATCATAACTTCACACACCAATAATACTCATAAATCAAAAAGATGTAGTCACTCCGTCAATGTCAGTTAGGTATTAATTAATTCCATGCCGGTGGTGCTTAGAAATAAATACCTAACCAAGGTACTGCCTAAAACCCCGCAGGGAGATGACGTGCAGCTAACCATGCAAGCGCTTAATTAATGCTACAGCAAGTTCAATCTCATACAGTTACATATATTGTCAACCATCACATTAACTGTATACATATTTGGGAAAAGATATCAAGAAACGGAAGAAAAGGCAAGATGTGATAATTTAAATTATAAAATTATTTTATACAACAATTTTGATGTAATATATGAATATAGCATAATTAGTTTGTAAACTTATTTTTGCGATTTTTTTTTTTTTTTTTGTTTTTGCGGCACTTCTCTTTTTTCGATAAAATAAAATCAGACTCTTAAATTGTTTATAATTCTAACATTCATTTCATTTATCTATCTCACTTGTAATAAAACATAAAATATAATAGAAAAGGGAAGGACATGGAGAAGAGAGCAAGGAATGAGTGAAACTTTGAGGGCTAAATCTTTCTTAATTCCAATTGTAATTAAATATGTATACAAAGCCTAGATCGATATTTATACGAAATTATATTGAGATTAGATACAATCGAAAAGTATCTTGATCATTATAAAAATGAAATATCTTGATTTGATGATTATAGAAGCCAAATCTCTTAATCCGCTAAGTGTAAGAAACAAATCACCTGATTAGGATAATGTAAAATCAAATTCTTGCTACTATCTTCGATATCTCAAACTAAAGTTGAAGAATTCTGACATATTGAATTTGAAGAGAAATGTTAGGAACCAAATGGGTTCCAAAATTATTTTCACACCTAGCCAATAGTTGGGCGACACATCAACTATTACACCATTTAATTGATAGATCCAACCACACCGAATCACATGACAAAAACTCTATCTCTCGAATCCCTCTCTACCTCTTTGCATTTAAGCCCGATTTTCCCTCTCACACATCATCTAGTCACTTTCCCCGAACTTCAGGGATTATTCAACTTCTTCGACATACAAAATTCATGAAATTTCGAGGCTTGTTTCAACTAACCATTCTCGTTAACTATTGAGAACAAAGCATTTTCATCGATGTTGGTTCTTTCAGTGCAAGCATTCCCTATCTCGTTGCCCAAGCTTTCAGTGCACATTCGAAGGCTTTCTTTGCTTAGACTCAAGGATGACCGCTTAACATGAGGGTGTTTGTATACTTTGTCATTTTCAGTGTCTTTTTCTTTGCTATAGTGGGAAGTGTCAGTAACAGCCTGGAGGATACTCAAGCCATATGAATTAGCACCACTCAAAGACATGGTTTGCTTCACTTGATGATATATGTTCAATGATGAAATAGAGAATGAAACAGAGGAATATTTAGTCTTTGGGTAGAAAGACTGCAACCTGAGCAAAACCCACCTCTTGGTTTGGCTGAAAAAGAAAAGGGATCACGGAAAGAGAGAGAGAGACGGGGAAAATAATTGGATGATGTGTGAGAGAGAGATGCTTCAAGCTTGAATGGAGAAAGGTAGAGAAGGAGAGAGGGATTTGAGAGAGGATTTTTGTCATATGATTCGGTGTGACTAGATCTAACAATCAAATGGTGTAATAATTGATGTGTCATCCAACTATTGGCCGGGTGTGAAAATGATTTCAGAACCCATTCGATTCCTAGCATCTTTGAATTTGAAACTTGATTGTAACTTTTATATATGTTGTTTGATTACCGATGAGATGATGAACCTAACGACAACTAGTTATTTATGGACTTTGTAACGATCCCGCCCTAAAGGGGGCAGCCACTTAGCCTTGTCGTGACTTAAGCATTTTTTTTAACCTATATGCGAAAAAAGACATAAGGTTACTCTAAAATTCTAATTTAAGAAATGAGACCTATTAACCTGACATAAGTATTCATTCGTCATAAAGATAAGTCCCTATTTCTGAAACATACAGTATAAATAAGTTCGAAAGGGATCCGTCCGTGCCTAGGCATACAAAACAATAAAACGAGTTCATGGGGTTATCTACACCCCACCAAAAGCTACCAACTAATTAAGGGTATATGGGGTTATGACACCTCACCCACCACTACATACATAAAACATGAACTTACTATCTCTAAGTCACCTCCTATATAATGTCCCAACAACGAAACCCAAAACAATTACAAAACCAACAACAAGACCCATGATCCTACCAGGTCTAAATTATAGAAGGTCCTAAGTCGCTATCTCTCCCTCCTCAGCATCATCCTGTCCCACAACTTCATCCTCAGTACCTGGACGTTTAAAATATTAAATACAAAGTGAGTCAAATACTCAATAAGTAGTACATCATGCCCAGGGGCGGAACTAGAATTTAGTGTTTGGGGAGTCGATCAATAAAATGTATGGTATGTATAAATATAAATAATATATATTTTTTATACGTGACTATATATAAAGATAATAATCATATATTATAAAATCATATTTACAATAATTTCATAATTATATAAATTAGAGTGAGATTAAATAAATATAATCAATCAATTTTGAGAATTATAAAAATTGATAATCAATTCAAAGTAACAAATGAGCAAGTTAAGTATTAAAAAATATCTCATAATTCATAAATGTCATGACCAACAAAAGAAGTGAAATTAACCAAAACATCAACACAAAACAATTAAATAAAACTTCAAAAAAATAAAACATCAGAAAAAAAAAATTGGGAGCTTAGTCTATTTGTTTAGTAAAAATTTAATGAAAATTGTTGGGGTCGTAATTTTATTTTATGTTATAATTATATGGAGCAATTTTAATTATATATATAAATAATTACACATATTAATATATTATATATTTTTTTTTTTTTGAAAAACTTTGGGGGGGTGGTAGCCCCCCAACTTATAACATAGGTCCGCCTCTGATCATGCCATTAACATAATAAGCATCTATTTATTTGTTGAAATATGCATATGATTAGTGCGTAAAAGTGCACTCTAAATATCCTAATATTTGATTAAATTGTAAAGAATGAAAATAAAAATGATTGAATTTCACTTATTTTATTTAATTAGATTTCTATTGACAGTGAGATATTTTTAAGCATTATTTGTCTTCTTTTATTTTTATTCTTTATTTATTTTATTTTATTTTATTTTATTTCAGTTTAATTAATTAATTTATTTATTTTTGTGAAAATGAGTGAAAAAGATCCATGGACCACACTTTTGATTTGAATTCGAATAAATGGGCTGCATGGTTTGCAATTAGTTAAAAGCATAGTGATATATTTGGACTTGGAGAATAAAGCAACACCTTGAAGTCAACCATGGCCCACAATCCATTTGCACACCCAATTGAAACTCACTTTGAAAGAGCACCATACTTCAAGCACTGGGCCTACGTAATTCATGAATCACACGACACTTTCCAGTGGGAGATATATGAGCCCATTAGCACTTTAACATACATGGGCTTCAAGCTTGCACAAGAATTCTACATGTGTCAGGACTATCTACGTAAACCGGAATGGATAATTTGGATTCCACTAGAATTTGGAGAGACATATATATATATATATATATATATATATATATATATACCGAAGCCAGTGAAGGGGGGGAGGGAGAGCCGCACAAAGGAACCAAACAATTCATGACCGTCGTTTGGATGATTTTCTTTCTGAAAATTTTATTATTCATCATGTTCATGAGTAATTAAATTTTTAAGTAAGGTTAGGGATGAACTTACACATTAGATGATATTTTTAATTCATGTATTTGAATTTTTAATTATTAAAACTCTTTGTTTTATCATTCTCAATATATTATTAGTATTTTCTTCTCCGAATGATCTTAGTGTTTATTCCGTTTATAGATTCAGTCATACTTTTTCTATTGAATGAATTTGTTCTTTGATTATTTTTGAATCCATTGATTATTTATATTGATTTAATCATCTGCTGCAATATTACTCCCTGGGTATGTTGTCGTCGTTGGGTTTTCTCAATGTAGATGTCAATTTGTGTGATTTAAAAACGATGAATGATTTTTTGAAAAGTTACATTTGGTTTAATTTTTGATTTATAATTTTATATCTTCCGATTGAGAATTACATAATTGAATTCTCAATTGAGTTATCAGTGAATTGAAAATAATTAAAATACCGGATATGTGCAAGGGATTCCCGACACTCTACTGTTCATCAACTTTGATTACTTTTCCCGCTAATTACTTTGTTTAATTTTAATTTTAATTCAATTTTAATTTTCTCATTTATTATTTAATATTTTTTTTAGTTTCTTTGTTATTCTACTATTCTTTTAATTGTCTCTCTATGGAATCGACATCCCAAAGCTGAACTACAATTACCGCTTTATTCTTTGGGCGTTATCAGCATACATAAACATTTTGAGTATCTAAACATGATTACATGCATAAACAATTAGTTGACATACTTTCATGCATAAACAATGCTAAACATACTTCAATACATAACAATTTAAGAATAAAACATTTATTTTCATGCATAAACTATTTAAAGAACAATAGTACCTTCATTTCTTATTATTGCACACTGTTACGCCCTGCGTGTAGGTTAGCGTTCTTTTTTAGAGACCCAAATATCCGCCCTTGGCCAACAGGTTAGGATTCCCTTTCTTTAGATGGCGCCACTGGGTGCACAACCAGTGGAACCGATCTGGCATTGCAATCTGCCGTTTCTTACAATTTTTTGCTTACTTACTTAAACTATAATCATGAAAATCATTGACATTTTTATTCTCAAAACTTTCCTTTCCTTTCCTTTCCTATCTTTTCTTCTCCTTTCTTTTCTGCAATCTCATCAACTCTTCTACACACATGCATATGCAAATGATAATAGGAAATATTTTTTATGATATATTACATATAGGAGAGTTTGATAATTTGCTTGGAAAGCATGCATGAGAAGAAGTCATGATGCTAGAGCATGAGTGCGAATGCATTACTTCGTATGTACAACTAACAATAATTATATGGTACTTAACAAGAGCTTTCAAGAAAGGCTTTACATAATATAAATGTTCATTTATTATTTTCTTTAAAAAAACACTTGCATTAAGAGATATATTCCTTTTTAAGGAAGATATAACGTGTGTGCGTGGTCATACTACTTACCTTTAAACACTTGAGCTTTTCTCGACAATAACGGTCCTATAATAATAAATAACGTGCATATTAATAACCTAAGTCTAGTAATTATAGACTAATTAAGTCACCCAAACAAATATAATAAATAATATAGATAGCATATCCTAACTTAACTAGATATAAAGAACTTAGGATATTATACAAACAACACTTGGTTAATTATTAGCCACTCGAGGTCTCGCATAACGCGTTAAAAATATACTATAAGATTAGAAGTGAAGAACAAAGCATCAAACGGCACTTTTAATTCATAAAACTGGTCACACACTAAACCCTTTATAAAATAATATACTTTCAATTCATAAATATTTAAAACACTATGTTAAAGACATCCAAGACAAACCCATAAAACCCATGGCATATATTTTCAAAATCACATTTATAGTGTAATAAAATGACCATTTGAACATATTTTAAGATAGTAAAAGCTAAGCATTCGGACCTAGAGCCTATAAAAATTATAAAATACTTAAACTCAAGCCAAAGCACCAATTTTTACTTTCAAAAGCCCCAAAATCGAAAAGGAGTTATGGGGTTCTTACCACTAGTTTCAATGCTTCCAAAAAGAGATGGAAGGTACAATGGGAGGTTGAAACTGAAAATGGGTGGAACACAATAACCCACTGTTTTAATCAAGCCAAAAACCGAAATATACAAGTAAGAAAACATTAAAATCGAAACCCATAAATAAAGGAGATAGAAATAAAATCTATATTTCATTACCTTCAAAGCTTAGAGTGAAATCTCGAAATGGGTTCCAATGGTAGTGAACCTGTATGCTTGATGGATGAAATGGAGCTCCTTTACTCAAAAGTTTTGCATGACTAGAGAAATGGAAGTGAGCTCTTGTTTGCTTGAAGAAGAAATGAGAAGAGAAGAGAACAATGGTGCTAAAATCCAGCTATGGAGTTGAAGAAAACTATGGTTTTCTCTTACCTTCTTGGTGTAGCCAATGGGAGAGAGAGAGGTAAGTAGTGTTAGAATGAACTTGGGTTTTCCTTTATCTTAGACGTGTAGATGAAAAGGGAAAGAGGTGACATTTTTGTAAATAGGACTTCCCTCATTCCCATAAAGTAAATCTAAGGGCGGAGATCATCCCAAATGAAATATTTTTCTCACCTACCAATTCAATAGTAGGGAGTTTTGGGCCACCTTTTAAATAAACAAAGTTGGAGGACTAAGGATAAAGATATAAATTAAATAAGACTATATTTAGTCCCCTTTGATTTATTTAGTAAAACCATATTATAAAAAAAAATACAAACACGCATAACATAATTAAAATAATAAAACTCTTTATTATAAAATCCATAAAACAATATTTTATTTAAAAGAAAATACTAAAATAATATAAAAAATCCACGTAGTATGACTCGGGTATTACAGACTTGGTCAACAATATACAAGAACAAATTCCAAAAATGGATATGGGTTTCAAACAATGCTCACGTACCACAGGCCAAAAACACAATATAAAAGACTCACAACTAATAAAGATATTCCAAATGCATGTATTCAAAATAAATATAGTTGAATAATGATGGTAAAGGAAAAGAAGTTCAACTTGGTTTTCCTTATGGAGACCAAGTTATCCTATTCAAGAGCAGCATCTGTAGCAAAGAGATTTCGATTTGATGGCTTCCTTATTGTTAAAGCTAGAGGTCATAGTTGAGATCTTATTCTCTTGTGGCACCACCAAGATCTCCTAGAAATAATAAACTACTCGCAATATCGTATCAATGTCCTTATAGATGATGTTGAAAGTAATTTTAAGTGGCTGTTAACCTGTTATTATGGGCATCCTAATTCGAATCTAAAATACTAGACTTGGCAACTTCTATATCATTTTAAGCCCGCTGATGGTGGATGGGGAATTATTGAAAATTTTAACGAAATTCTTACCCAAGAAGAAAAGGTGGGTGGTGCTCCAAGGAGTGAGAGATTAATGTGTATGTTTCAATCTGTGATGTAAGACGGTGGCCTCTATGACCTAGGTTGGGTCGGTGATCACTTTACGTGGAGTATTCAATATGAAGACTCATCCTTTACAAAACTACTCGATAGAGCTGTTGCTAATTCCCCTTTGAGAACTATGTATAATTCCTTTTTAGTTGCCACATTACTTGCTGTCTGGTCGGATCATAATCCAATTCTACTAACTTGTTGCATTCAAAATAGAAGGTTTAGCCATTTTCATTATTCTTTTAAGTATGAGGCTAAGAGCACTCTCATTGGATTAGCTAAAATTTTTCTTCAAAAAATATAAGTTTGCACACATATCAAAAAAATTGTTCAAATTTGAAGGGTTATTATTCACTTTTGAAGATAAAAAAATATTTTTATTCCATTCTCTCATTTTTTTCTCCTCATTTTTGATCAAATATGACAAAAAAATTTTGATGTATGCAGACTTGTACTTTTTGAAAGAAGATTTTGGTTAATCCAATGAGAGTACTCTAATTGAAAAAATGAGGATGGTTATTATGATTTGGTTATTGAAGTCTGGCAGAGGGGGATGACTGAAGGATATTGGATTGATATTGCATAGTCGAAATTGGAAAAGTGCAAGAGAGGTCTACAGTCATAGAGTAATAACTTAACAAAGAATAGACTTGTTGTGATTAATGAAAAGACTAAGTCTCTTGGCAGACTATAGAATCTTGATGGTTCTAAGCACATGTAGGAGCAAAAGTTGATTTAAAAAGAGCTTGGTTTTCTCCTGAATCAGGAGGATATTCGATGGAAGCAAAGGACTAAGAGACATTAGTTGCAATCAGGTGACAGAAATACAAAGTTTTATCATGCTTGTGTGGCCCAACACAGGAAAAAGAACAGCATTACGAAGTTAATTGATATGGAGGGTCGAGAATTGAGTGATCAAAAGGAGATAGCATCTGGTTTTTGGAATCATTCTTATCTGTTTATCGGACTTCTCAGCCCACTCTTAATAACATTAATCTATGTCTGCAAGGAATTGAAAATCATGTATCTATGGAAATGAAAGATGAACTCAAATGAGACTTTTCTATAGAGGAGGTTGCAATGGCTCTCAAACAGATGTCTCCCTTCAAATCTCCAGAGCCAGGCGGATTTAGATCTGGCTTCTATCAAGAAAATTGGGAAGTTGTGGGCCAGGATATTTATCGGGCAGTACTGGAATTTCTACATACTGGACAGAAGGACCTGACACTAAATCACACATATTTAGCTCTCATTCCAAAGGTACACTCTCCTTTACCTATGCATGACTATAGGCCCACCAGTTTATGTAATGTTTTCTACAAACTTATTTCCAAGGCAATGGGTAATAGAATGAAATGACTTTTGTCCAAGATAATATCATGGAACCAAAGTGCATTAATACCTGGACGTATGATTACGGATAATATTATGATTGCATATAAACTATTGCATAGTATGCACACAAAACAAAAAGGGAAGAATGGTTCCATGGCCATTAAACTCGATATGTCTAAAGTCTATGATCGAGTTGAAAGAAATTTTTTAGAGGCTATGTTGTTGAAAGTTGGTTTTGGGCAGAAATGGACTGCTCTTGTAACGGAATGTGTGAGGTCGGTTTCTTATTTTGTTCATGTCAATGGAAAACCTAGTGAGACTATTTTTCCATTAAGAGATCTGAGACAAAGGGATTCTTTGTCACCTTATTTATTCTTGTTATGTGTGGAAGGCCTAAGTTCTTTATTGCAGAAAGCTAAATTAGATGGTATCATAAGAGAGGTTGCTGTCAAGAGAAGTGGTCTTAGGATTGATCATTTGTTATTTTCGGATGATTGTGTAATTTTTTGTGGGGCCCACACTATGGAATGGTCTCACGTTCAATAAATTTTAAGCTAATATGAACGTGCATCAAGTCAAGTCTTGAAAAAATAGAAGACAGGCATCCTAGTTAGTTCGAATACCTAATCTGACTTGAAGCAACTTCTGCAGCAACTAATTAGTGGCACTATCTGTTATGATTTTAACACTTACCTTGGGCTGCCTACAATTGTAGGAAAATCCAAGTATCAAACTTTTCATAGTTTAAAGATTAAAATTTGGCAAATGATCAATAGCTGGAAAACCAATTTCCTCTCCACTATTGGCAAACAAGTCTTAATTAAAAGTGTTTTACAGGCCATACCTACTTACACCATGAGCGTATTCAAGTTATCTGCTACATTGGTGAAGGAAACTGAATCTCTAATGGCAACCATTTGGTGGCAATACAAGAATGAAGGTAAAGGTGTGCACTGGAAGACATGAAGAAAACTTAGCAAGATTAAAAGTCAATGGGGCTTGGGTTTCAGAAATCTTGGTTGCTTCAATTGTGCTTTACTTGCTAAGCAGGCTTGGCGGATTTTGGGCCATCCTCAATCTCTGGTTGCCAGAATTTTCAAGCAAAAGTACTTCCTTTTTACTGATTTACTGGGTGCTAAGTTGGGTTCAAACCCTTCTTATATATGAAGAAGTATTTTCTCAAGTATGGATTTGGTTAAGGATAATTTAGTATGGATGCTTGGGGATGGTAAGTGTATTAGAATATGGAAAGACAAATGGGTCCCCTCACCTGCAATGTTTCAAATTCAGACCCCCGCTATCAACTGGGATCAAGAAACACGAGTTGAAATGCTTATTGATGAAGAGGCAAAATGTTGGAAGCAAAATCTGGTTTATGAAATATTTAATCCAAATGAAGCAAGATTGGTCTGTAGTATTCCTATCAATCGCCTCTAATACTTATGAAAAACAAACCACTTGATTAGAATAATATCATATCAATATCTCACATTCTAAGTACTTATAAATCCGTACCATATCCTAATTTTTTTTAGAGGGGGTGGGCGGAATCTACATATTAAAGAGAAACTACACAATAATGCAGCATCCCCCATGGCACACATAATAGTGTTGAAGATATAGATGTATCCAGACGATATCTAGTTTTCACCCAACGAACATGATTATTACCACATGTACATTCGTTTCACGAGTAGTAATACTACATCTGATATGCAACTCATTTAAAAATTAAACTAGAAAAGAAAATCCTCCCAAATATTTAGTCATTTTTGCTATTAGATAACGAAGCAAATGTTATAGAAAAAAGTTTAAGAAAATATTTTAAAAAAATGCTACACTTCTCAATATTTTAACAAACATGTTAAGAATAAACATCAAAGATAAACGATAGATAAACACCAACTGATAATCTGTGATGTTTGATATCTGGTGTGTGTTGCACAATATTTATATGTTGAGGAATGAAGAAATTGATCCAAAACTGAAAAAAATAAAAACGATGTGTTTTGTTTTTCATGTCATATTAATTAGCATTTGTCCGCTATTTATCCATGACGTTTGTTCCTAACATTGCTCATATTTTAATAGTCAATCCTAGAAAAAAGTACGCAATCAATCAAACTTATAGCCTATGAAAAATAATTTGTACAAATTTTAAATTGATAAAGTATTACATATAAGTCTTTTGTAAAAATTAAGTGAATCCTATTAATAAATAATAGTTATTATTTATTGTTATTTGAGTCACTCAGATCAACCTGTGGGTTAACTTGATTATCAGGTTCATAAGTCGTGTAAAAAGTTGGTAGTCCTATACACTGTATTTGGATGCTGAGGTCGTGATCTTAGATTTTCTGAGATTATTTATAAATAATAATATTTTATAGATCTCATAAAAATATTTAAATATAAATAAGTTGAGATATGTGTTTAAATGTATGAAATAGATTGAGATAGATTTAACTTATTTATGAAAAATTAAAAAGGTATTAAATTTCATTAATGATTAGTTTGACATAAGTTAAGATGATTTCAACAATCAAACACACCTAGCTAATTTTAGGTTGAAATTCAACCTGGTCAAGTACTAAAGTTAATTTAGTATAGGTCTTTTTTCTTTCTTTTTGTTAAAAAGCTACATCTAGTATTTCAGATATCCTTTTCATTTTGTTCAAAAAAAAATTACTTTTCATTTACCCACAACATGAAAAATGGGCATTTCTAATCAATTATTGATAATGAAAAGAATTATTTATGATGAAATTATAATTATTTTAATTGAAAATAATTATTTTATTAGAAATAATTGATCACAAATAAATAATTTTTTTGTTGGGACCACAATGTTAAAACCGAAGTTTCATTTTTTTAAAGATATAAATAATAAAACATATTTCTTTAAATTGATTTAACTTTTTGTGACAAGTGCCATTATCTCATATGGTGTTAGAATAGATGTTATGAATTTGAACTTTAACTCTATATTTTATCTAATAGACTCACTTATTGATGTAAGAAACAAGAAACCTTTGTGCTTTGCCATTTTTACATATTTAGCGGCTTTCGCCTCTTGAATATACAATAAAATAACGTCATTAACAATCTTTTGTGATTAAAATTTAGAGTAATACTATATATATTTACAGTTTTACTTATAATTTTATTTAGTTTTATTTTATTAGTTTTCTTTTGAATTTAAATTTCAAATTTTATAATTTTTATCATATCAATAATTGACATGTAAAGAAATTATAACTTTTTTTTATAAGTTTTTCTTAAGTACGTACATTGAAAATTGTTCTTAAATTTACACTGTACTATTGGGCCGTTGATGAGCGTGATCTTGATAGGCGTCGTGTGTGTTCCCTTTATCGGGTCCAAGTATCATATTGGGCAGGCCTCGGCCTGGCAGTTGCCACCGCTAAGGGGCAATTCTGATCTTTACACGAACTGGTTTTTTGGGCTGGAAACCAAATTCCAGCTATAATTGGAACTCCACTAATAAGTAAATGTTTGGCAAAGCTATTTCGGACTTCTTTCAATTTATTTCATTTAATTGTTTTAATTTTTTTATTACAAAAAATATAAGAAATAACTCAATCTAATTTACAAATTCTAAGATAATAATAATATTAAAAATAATATTTTATTCAACTTTCAATATCTAATCTCAACTCACTATTTAAACTGTATATTATAGTATTTAAATAATTACCTGCATGCTTCAGATAAAAAATAAAAATAAAAAAGAGTTACATTTTGCTCTCCAATGTCCATCGTAAGGAGGGAATAAGAAAAGGATATATACAATCCAAATTGAAAGTTGAGGATATATATCACCGAATAAATATATGGACAAATTAGACTAACCCAATTAAACCCAACTTCTTCAGAGAGAGAGAGAGAGAGGAACTACTGCATGTAATTACTATTAGGTTTGAACTGCGTTTGTTCTGCTTTTTATTTTTTATTTTTTATTATTTTGGGGAGGAGGGGGGCAGCAGTGCTGGCCCAATTAGCTGGTTAAGGCATATATGACCAAACTCAGGATTAGTCCAACCTTCTAAAACATGCAAAATGGATCGAAGCCCTCCACCCAGCAAGCACTATTCTTGGAGCCAACCATAGTCTACATAAAATTTTTGCACTAGGGAGCCCAATGTATTAATTAAGGCTTCAATTTCTTTGTTTTTCTCATTTAAAAATTGACCTTGTGTACTAATTGGTGCATGTTTCTCTCTTTCGATCCCTACACACGTTTTTCAGGAATAAAATAAAATAAAATAAAAAAAGATGCATGAGTACTATCGAAGTTTTTTTGTCAGCTATATATGCAACTTCCCTGTTGCTCGGAAGAAAAGGAGAAAAAAAATGCAAACTTTTATGTTGACTTTGCATTCTTAGAATCCCGTATTGATGATCATAAATTATAATATATACCCAGAATTTGAGTGTGGTTCCGTGTGTGTATCTTGTTGTCTGCCACAACGTACCTCATGTCCAATCCACTCGTGCAATGGAGGAGGCAAATGGTAGTGGGAAATTAGACAATGAGATTGAGAAAGAAATGGGGTTGTTTGGAAGGAAACACTTCATGAATTCTTTTAGCCCCAGCTAGCTACCTCTTATACATTAAAACCCTAGCTAGAGAGATATAGACATAACACAAAAAGATATGCCATGCAATACCGGCCTTTTGTAAACTTGCACTCGAGTATCATGAGGGTCCAAGCCCTGATCTAAAAGGAACCAAAATATTTGAGAAATCCAATTCTTGAGCTAAGCCAATAGGATTGTGCTATCAAGCTGGTAATTTCTTTAATTAGCAGTCTGATGGTTTTCTTTGTTGTATTTTTTCATCTTTTTATAAATACTAAAATCAAACTTATAATGTATAAATATACGTATGATATCATCATATATACGTAGCAAGTTTGGAAATTCAGATGAATTTTCCTTGACACGATTAGCTGGTCAGCATGTTTATCATGATCATGTATATATTTGGAGATCGTGTAAATAGGGCTGAGATCACATCTCGCAATATTACAGGCTAATTACAAAGAATTGGCCAGCTCAATATTTGCGCTCAGAGCTGAGTGGGAAAAGGAATGAGAAGGCTGCAAAGAGGGTTTTGTCACATATTGCACGTATGTATAAAGGGCGAGAAAATATGTGTAACCATGAATTATATAATCTCCGTGTAACCATTTTTAAAAAAGTGAAAAAAAAAAATATTGAACTTATGAAATAAATTAATTTTTTAATAATAAATTTCATTTTTTTCAAAGTAGTTACACCTCAGTACAGTTGCATTTGCATGTAAAATTATTCATAAAGGGCAGGACGGACGCAAAGTGAATTAATTCCTTTTCTATGTTCTAATTTCTCGTTTGGTAACCAAATGTCTACAATTTTCAGTCTTTGCTACAGAAAAAGTTCTTTGCAGTAAAACTTGGGACTTTGGATTCTTCATTTCCATTGGAAACTAAGGAAAGTACTGGAAAAAGAAAAGCCAATTGATCATAGCGTTCATGTAGAATATAATAGGATGTGGATTGAAGCTGTATTCTACTATATGTTTATATTTCACATGTGGAGACATTCTCAGTGCTTGTTAACTAGTCTTGCAAAAACTTTATATAAATGAGAGATCCACTAATGTTAAAGGGTATCTCTCCAAGTCAAAAAGATTCCCACCAAACTCGATGGTTCTTATCTTCTGAAGGGCCAAATCGATCAAAGTACCTCCATCTTCTGGGAGTATATAATTCAGACGATAGTACATATATATGATATATACCGCTGATGATCTAATATATGATCAGGAATTCCACTGGGTAGGGTTACTTGCCCAGGAACATGGGGACGTGGGGAGGGACTGGGGAGACCAATGTTGTGGAATTGAGCGTTAGATTGTTGTCCTTTTATGAAACTCTTAAGTGCAAAAAAAAAAAAAAAAACCTCTAAGAAAATGGATATTTATAAACGATTTTTGCAATAAAAATGACTATTTCTAATGAAAATACTTATTTTAATAAAATTTGTCATTTATTAAAAATAATTAATCATAAATAAATAATTTTTTTTATAGTAACACTGATCAGTGATCTTGCCAGCTTGCCAGCTTGCTTAATATGTGAAGAATTTTGATCAGCTTATTCCAACAAGTATCGTCAACATCACATGACTATTTCCTCTAAAATAAAATGAATGGCATTACAACTTTAAATGGAATTAAGAACTAGCAAACAATACCATGACAGAATATATCCAAACCATTAACTTCATGATCCAGTAGTTCTTGTACACAGCTCAACTAGTGCCCGACTGAAGGTAATATAAATTTGGTGCCTCAAAATGGGTATGCTAATTGCTAATTAATCGGCTAATAATTAAGGCCTAGCTAGCTTAGGGCTAAGGGGCAGGAAAATTGACAGGTCCAAATGGGCACCAATTTTTCAACACGCTTTCCAAAGTGGGTACAATGTCACGTTGAGGGATCAAACTCTGTGAAACTTGGCAGCACATTAGGGGTGGAGATGAGGGTGGGGAGTTGCAGACTAGACTGCATGTGTGAAGAGGATGCATGGTTTGTTGGGCAGCTGTCTTGTGTCATAGGACTGAATCACGTGACAAGCACGAGGGTCCCCATCCCTCTCGAATGTCTGTCTTCGATTCCTCCAAATTATTAATTGCAGACCTCTCAATGCTCTCCCCCTACATCCCTATACTCCTGTTGTTATCAAGTACTAGTCATTTGGTTACTGCCATTAATTTCTTGATAACCTTGATATAGCAGTAGGTTAGAATTTGCCTCTCAAACTCTCAAAAATTACACAAAAAAAAAATAATGCAACATATAATAAAACTCCAAAGATACATATAGTATATATAGCAGATACATGATGTGCAGTTATAGAGTTGCTATTTCAAGACCTAAATGTGGCATTTTTGTCTTTCTATTAGGTAAATTAATGTTGGGAATGGGCCCTGAGAAAAATGCTTGCATTAACTGCAGAAAATGTCCCTTATCTTCCACATCTTGGTAGTCCACTGTATATCATACATACCTCGCCTTAAAATAATGGGTCCTACCCATTTTCTCCATCCCATATTCATGAATGGGTCCCGTCCACCTTTGACAAGGGCCCCTCCATTTTTGACCACAGAATATTTTTTTTTCTTTTAGAGAAAACTCCCAATTTGCTTTGAATATAATAATATATATGCATACACTTCAACGAGGTAGTGGACCTTCAACAACCTAAACCCCCTATTTATGACAGGGAAATCGAAAATAACTTATCTTGGCCACAAAAATCAAAAAAAAACAAAAGTGGCGTTCAAAATCCACAAAGACTGAACGGGCAGATATTGAAGCAGGTTGAAGCATTGAAAAGACTGATGGGAACTGGAATCTGGGTATAATATTATCCCACTAAACCTGGAGGATTATTATTGTTAGCTACCGATATTGATCAAGCTGATCTGATCTCCTCATGATGATCATCGTTCACCACTGCCAATGGTTGATATATACTGTTTGAAGAAATTGACAAAGCTAGCTAAGGAATATTGGATGGATGAATGTGCACTAAATTCAGCGCTAAAGCAGACAGGAGAAAGACAGACCCCATTGCTATGACAATTTGCAGGTAATTAAGCACCGGCTCAACCCCACTTCTTCTTGACAAAAACCTGGTTTTATTATACATGATGCCTTCTTGTGGGGACGATGTGTTCTCAAATGTGACAATCTAAGACTCGACGATCGCACGTATCTAGCATGTCATTAGCATGTCACAGGGATGAATTTCAAGTAACGGTTGTTCCTTTTTTTATCTTTAATTTAAATAAAAACTATATAATTTTATTAAAAATAATCCACCTATAATTATAGGGAAAGAATATATAGTACTGCATGCATGTAATAACAATCTCAAACATGTGAAAAGGAAAATTAACAAGCAAAAAACATCAAAACCAACATGACCTAGCTATGTTTGATGTTTATCAATTTTCATGATCTTAACTTTAATATCATCTTTAATTCGGGGTCGTATCAAATTCTTTTGGGTTGATTGAATTTCATGTACTCGATCGGTTATTCACTATAAATATATATATATATATATATATAATTCACATTTAAGCCGGTAAGATATAATTTTGGACCACTTTAAAAGACTTTGTAGATCCTGTGTGTGGATACAGAGGTACGTTGGGGTTCAAAACTATGATCAGCTGCATGCCACCGAAGAACATAGCCGCCACATGTATGCATGGGTTACAAGGCTGGCTATGCACCATTCAAAAGGTATAAGCACAGAGAGAATAATAATTAATACGTATATATGTTTCTCTAATTTGAGGTTAATGGATCAATTGCTGTATTAACAAAGAGTACTTAATAATATTTGCCCAATTTCATACGGTAAATTTTTTATTTACAGAACACTAGTGCGAAAAGTATATATAACAAGAACTAATTTGTAAGAGAAGTTGAAAATTTAAATGTGAAACTCACTATAAAAAAAAAAAAATGGTCAGATATAATCAATCTGATGTTTCTAAAAAGTACAAACATAACCAAAATATTTTTTAATACAATATGTCTACGTACGATTGTTTATAAATAGATATTTTCTTTGCTTGTGGCACGTGTATTTTTAATATAATTTATATCTTATATTGATGTTGGAACTGGCACACCATAAGTACTTGCATGTTGATTCCGGCCTAAGGCAATAATAATTAATATTGATCTTTTCAATACAAGAAATTAAAGGAGAGATCAAATGAACAATATTTGTGGGCATAAATTTTGTTTAATTCCAGGGTACGCATCAGTGTCAAAATTAATGTGGACCCAATTAGAACTTTAATATTAATATTTCTTTCATCTCATGGAATCTCAATAATTAAGACAATGGTCCGTTTGATTATTCATAATTATCTTATAGATCGATTAAGTTCTTTACGATAATTAAAAATGGATTTTTTTTTTTTTTTCCCCAACGGAATTAAGTTCTTATTTTCATATCCTCTAATTAAAACAATGCGAGGTGTGCTTTAAGGTTTCATTAGGGATTCTAACCTCCCATGGAAGAGAAGTAGGTTACTTATGTGTCTCCATCTTAAAAATGATGATAAGTTCATGATGAGAATAACTTCACAAAATAATTTATGTGAATTAGGTCTTTAATTTACACCCTGAAATGCCCAACATTATATTTTAATTCCAAAAGAACCAAAATGCATGGAATGAAATTAAGATGTGATCCGACCACCACGAAAGAAATGGCTAGGGTGAGCCAACCACCAGCCAACACTACTTCATGAATGGGTGATCATTGTACTACTACTACCCCGGCCCTTTACGATAAGATCTGCCCACTTGCATTGTGGGTCTCGTCACAGCTCTGAATGTGTGGCTAGAGAACAATCCTATGAAACGTGGTTCTCCATCCAACTCTAGGATCAACTCGCCTCAAATGTCCAACTTCACTTACCGTACGTAATCGACTTCCATGAGGTGGTTCCCATTAAGCCACCCCACAAGTTGGTAATATCTGCCCTTTGGAGTGGTTAGGAGTTGTTATTTGTGTTTGATTCGTGTTAAATCATAAGCATTTGATCGAGAATAATAATAAATACAATCATAGAGTATGTTGTGTGTAAACATTGTGCATTATTTTTTAAAAAGAATATGAATCTCATATTTATCTATTTTTTTCAATAAGAGTGTATAGCATAGCTTGCTCATGCTTTGATTATATCCAGCGTTTTTCTCTAATCCTAGTATACGAGTTAATCTGAACAATGGTTAAGGGTAATGATACACGTGTGTGTGTCAATATATATATATATATATATATGAAAGTGACTATTAGTACTATTACTCTCAATTGGAATGTATGATGGTTGCGGACCCTATGACTGCAAATATATGACATCACAAACACACATATATATCATGTAGGCCTGTTCATCCGGGCCGGGTTGTACCCGGCCCAGTTTAAAATTTTATTTATTTATTAATACTTTTGAAATTTTTTTAAAAAAAGTTTAAGGAAAATTTGAATCCAGGTTCCGAATTCCCAAATCTAAAATCCAGATAAACACCTCTATATATGTATATATATAAGAAAGTGACAATTAGTAATACTATTTTAAAAAAGAATGTGACATTTGCACACTTTATAACTGCACAAATATGACATTGCAAGTACATATCAAGAGTAATGATACATGTATAATACTTTTATAATTTTTTATACAACTATATTTTTTATACCTATACACAATATTTATACAACTAATTGTAAATATATCGTGTATTGTTAGATTAAAATATATATATATATAGTCAGATCATCGAGTTTAAGAAAATGCAACATTTCCTAAAAGTATTTACTATCCACTAATTATTTTATTTATTTAATTAAAATTTAACTAAAAGATATCAAAAACAAATTTTAATGAACTCAACAAAGTTACATTTAACTTTCTCTCTCCTCATTTTCTAAATATAGGTTGCAGTGTAGTTTTGTGATTACATGTTAATTAACCAGACTGATCCATCTGACTTGGTTAAAGGTTAAAGGTTAAAGGTTAAATTACGAATTTATGTGGTTCCGTGACTGCAACATTCAGCGTAGAAAGAGAATGCGAAATGCATGGGACAGGGAAAGAGATAGAACGAAACACAAGCAATTAGAAATTAACATCGAAAAAAGAAGCATCGATCCGACTAGCAGCTAGAAAAGAAAATTAACCAGTACTACTGTAATCAACAACGTCTGAGCAAACTGCAGAAGCTTGCAGCCCCTTTTTCGGCGTGCTAAGGTGGCCGACTTGATAATTTTTTTTCTCACTGATCTCTCATTAGCCAAAGAGACCAAGTTGTCTGTTTTTTGCTTACAACAATAATCAAGCGCTAGCTAGCTGCTGAGGACATAGTCTGAACTATACCACTAAATATGCCACGCTCTCCAACGTTAGACCATCACCCACATGCTTCTGTACACATAAAGCCAGGCATCTGACATGCATATATTTCTCCAGATAATCGTACGCCTTATTATTATCCTCTTTCAAGATATATTCATGTCTGGGATATCGACTCCTCTTAATTGCCATCCCATCCAACTCTGATTTCAACACTCAAATTATCTCGATCGAAGGCCGCCTAATAATTTGTCAAACCACCAATGATCTTAAATTGGATCGATCTGACAGTAACGGTACCCAAAGGCCAGAGAAAGTCAAAACAATATTAATTTTCCATGCACGTTACAATTTTGCTCATATATATATATATATATATATTGGCGGCCTGATGAGATTTGTAGTTGAAGTTTAAAGCACATGTAAATTAATGATGGTTATCTTTAAATACTACTCCAAAATATAGGTGAATGCGTACGTTCTTGAATAATGTGACGGCAATAGAAATCAATATTCCAAAATCTCTTGAGTTACACACACGTACGCTTTTTTATTCCTATTAAGTCAAGTAGTACTTAACGCTATAAGGGATATATAGCTAGCTAGCTAGGTTGGTCCCATATATGTCGGACAACTAGGGACGTACTTAAATCAAGCTTATAAATTTGTATTTATTCGTTTGAATAAAGGCTAAGTTTTCCTTTTTGAGAAAATTAAGAGTTAATTTCATATATATATATATATATATATGAAAATTAGTAAGTTTTATAAGTGAATCAAACCCTATGTACGTAATTAAGTTCCCAGCCTGTTTGTTTATGTGCATAAGATTCATGAACCCATTTAGGGTTTGTTTATGCGCAAATGATCAACAAATATGCCTGGTTATCACATCATCATGTTTTGCTTTGAAACAAATTCTAGCACCTAGCTAGCTTCCGAATGAATGATAATTTCTTGACCCATACATCCATAATATTGTATCTTTGAGTAAATATTAAGCATTGCGTTACATCTGGATCATCAATTCCCTATACATGTGCCTAGCTATATATACTCAAACAAACATGACTAAGAGGGTTTAAATTAATTTATAAGTTGATATACATGCTGCCTTAACGAAGCAAATTATTAATTTCTTTTTCCCAAAAAAACTCGAGCATGAATAATGAGCCGTCTAGCTAATAATTAAGTGGCCCACAGACACGATTTCGCATTAAGTTTGGTGGGGGTACGTACGTATATATAATTTTAGATTTATTATTGGGGCTAAAGTCTGATATTCAAAAAAATATTATAAAAAAATAAAATTTGTGATCATTTAATTATAATTAAATAATTATTTACAGTTAATTTTGATTATAAATAAATATTTAATCATAATTAAATAATTATAAATAAATAATTTTTTTATAATATAAGCTAGCATGCGGTTTTAATTTTTCCATCGTGCACTACGTATTTAAGATACTGATTGTTTTCGGAGATAAAAGATAATATTAGATGGGATAAAAGTAAAAAAAAAAAAAAATAAGATATTATTATAAGATATTTTTTTAATATTAATTTTTTATAAAAATTTAAAAAAATAGTATGAAAATTTGAAAAAATTATATTTTTTATTATATTTTATATGATAATTTAAAAAAATATAATAATATATTTAAAATATTATCTCACCCAAAATAAACAAGAACTTAGATTTACTGCAATTATTATGCAAACTTTCAAGTTTTATGGGGCCACAAAATTCAAGATCTTAGTACGTATATATGGTTGTTGAGATTGGCGTGTCCAGCTTTGATCATCTCGATCCCTGCGTTGCCCTAGAGGCTAGAGTCATCATGTGGAAAAGGAGGCCCACCCTATTTGATGACATGGTTTTTTAATCACTGATAACTGGAACCCATCTACGCAATATTGTTTGAATTTCGGCACCATCCATATATATATTCAGATTGTTGTAATCGTACTATAATTAAAATGAATATACAAATTAATTAAAAAAATTAATAATAATAATACAGAGACTTAAAATTACATTATATATATTTATATCTACAAGAGCAAATAATAATATTTTTACTATCATTTAAATTAAAATTACATTATATATATTTATATAAATTCTAAATATACTCATTAGATATGAGCTACAAAATCTAACACAGATCATTCCCAACCTCAATCATTTAATGCTTCCGGCCAGCTTTCACCACCACGACAAGGTTTCCTGCATGCCTTCATCCTGAGCGGGGTCGCCATTGCATTAATTGGGTCCGTCCTGCCCTAAAGGGGTTGAATTAATTGGCCGTCGTCTGCGATTAATTAATTAGGAGAAAGTAATACGAGAAATGTTGTTTTTTTTCAGGTTAAATCTTGTTATGTTTAGTCGTATTAATTACTAATATAAGGATTCACACCGCAAAGATTTAAATAATAATTGCTATCGTAACTCTCCAATTTATACATTTAATCTTAATAGTATTTCAAAGAGGAGAAAATTTTCACTCATATTTTTTTTATATATATACAAATGGAGGTCAAGGCGGATTCTATAAAAAAAATTCTACAATGTCTAAGAATGAGAGTATCATTCGTTTATATAAGCATCATTTTCTCTTTCTAACAAGTTTTTATAGAAAATAGCGTATAGGTTTTTTTTATAGTATCAAATCCAAACTTTTCAGCAACGTTACAGTCTATCTATTGATTTGATAAAGTTCACTTGTAAGAATATGACAAAAATTAACCCACAAATAATGAAAAGTAAAAGAAATTTTACATTATCTATAAAGAAAATTATCCTAAATTTTATATGAAGCATTATCTCTCGTTCCTCAATCCTAACAATGTCTAATTTTAAACCTTCTTTTTAAAAATTAAAAGTTATGCCAATCAAATCAGCTTTTCGTATTTTCTCAATCTCCGCATGCAAATTAATGTGCTGTAACTCATATGTGGATTAATTTGCACGGCCAGCGAGCAAAACTTTAAGATCAAAAGCCGCATCGATCTGCTCTACATTAATATAAATTCCAATGAAGTTCAAATTCCATGTCAAATATTTCGGCTGCTATTATTTATTCATGCTGTGAATCACGATATTAGGGGCCCGAAAAGTCTACAAAACTAATAAACTATAAAGTAATCACGTAGCAGAAAAAATTGACCATATGTTTAATTAAAGTACACGAGTAATTCTTCTAATTATAATTTTTATATGATCTCTGTGAATATTAGGTGTCAATTATTTACATTTATTATATTTTATCTCTGATCAATTTGTGTGTGCAGTTGATAAATCCTACAGCAAGTGATACGGTGGCGTTTGGTTGAGTTAAGGGCTGTGGTATCACGTGATATGGAGCTGGGCAAAAGAGGCTTAATCTCAGCCGCTGATATTACACGTGTCAACATCCTTTCATTGTATATATTTATGATCTTAACTTGCTGAGTGATTATGAGATAGGGCTTTTGTTTACTCTGCCGACAGAGGGTTCCAGAGAGATCGTGAGAAAGAGAGATTGAGAGCTAGGGCATTATCGAGTGAGAAAGAAAGCCATATTGATGGCTTGGGTTTAGATCGATACTGGTTTGATCTTGTAAGAAAAACGTTAGCTTTGAAAGATTCATCAATAAAGTGATTCTCTGAGGCTGTTCCTGCCGTGGATGTAGGCCATTAGGGCCGAACCACGTAAATCGTGTGTTATCTCTTGATCCTTCTATTTCCTTTTATTTCTTGTTGATTTACTTGTATATTTACTGTTCTTGTTTCTGCACCTCAATTTTTTTTACATTCTTTAACCGAATCTTGCCATTTGATATTTGCTCTGAGTTTTATCAAAGACTCAGAGGGGGTTTATTCATAACAATCTCAAAACAACAACGTACGAGGTCTAGAAAGCAGAGAAGTTAACGAGATTGGACTGAAAAGTTGAAGACACAATTAAGCAGCTTGGCCTCTAAATTCAGCAACAGCTAGCAGATCATGTTATTGGATTCCAAATTAGGCCAAATCAACTTGCGCTAATTAAAGGGAGCATAGTTAAAGGCCATGAACCTGAACGAAATCGAAAATCGAGAAACAAACAGAAAAGTCAATTGTTATTATGAGTTTTCTCGAACTCCTCACGTAGCCACGTATCAATAAATTCTAATTTTATGTTACAAACAAGCTCATGTCGTGGTTGCTCAGACTTCTTCAAAACCAACACAGGTTCTGTCGGTGTGGAAATGATTAAAAATTTATTTACAACTGGGAGAAATTACACATCTGCATGTAGCGGTAACACTACAACCAATTGAAAATTAACGTACAGATTATAAAATATTTCAGTCATTTCTATTCCTCATATTAATTATATTTGATCTTATAATTCAGGATATAAAAGTATTATTATCTCTCTTGTATTGACCTGTTTCATTTGTTAAACTTAGTGAAAATGTAAAAGCTCACTGTCTAACAAAAGATGCTTCTTCGCTAGTTGAAGATGAGATTGAACTGATTTATTCACAGTGGTATAATGGTTTTTTCTTTTCAAAAAAAAATATATATATTAGTTATATTTGGTCATTTTTTTTTTGTAGTGAGATTATGTTTGTTATTCAAAAAAAAAATCACTCTTTTATTAGATTACACATCTTTAAGATAAATAATAATAAAATAATATTTTTTGTTATTCATTTTTCTAAAATTGATTATACATATTATGCAATCACCACCTACTACATACCTTTGATATTAATAATACAAATATAATAATAAAAATATTTTTTTTTATATATTATATTACAAATATAATAAAATGATAAATATATATATATTATAATAATAAAATAAAGATGAAGACGAATATGAAGGTGAAGCTTGTGTTGTTGATGGAGGAAGAAGAGAAAATAATGATTGTGAGAGATCAGAGAGTGGGAGGAGAGAGGCCGAAAAACTAATAAAATAGATGAAGGCTATTCTTCAATATGTAAATACGTACCACTATATAATTAAATACGTACCAATATTTTCAATTATGGCCTTACTACTCCCAATCATATAATGCTTTTGGCCAGAATTAATTAAGTTAATGAAATTTGTACATAAAACTGCATATAATATATGAAGGCACTGATCAATGGTGATGATCATGGCCAGCCAGATATATATATATATATATATATAAATATATTTCCGTTTTTTTTATTTTTTTATTTTTTGTTTGCCAGCCATCATGATCACTTATTAAGTTCAATAAGACATGTAAAAATTGGTAAAATTTATCATATTAGCCACGCAATCTCCTAATTAGCCCTACAAAAGAAGTATTTATATATATATATGTAAATCCCCCTATTAGCTAATCCACTTGATGCTTTGATGAGCCTCTCATCGTATAAAATATTAAATGGGACAGATCAGCATATAATTGAATGGTACAATATATCATCAGTAACATATATACCAGAACAGTATTTAATAGTTATTAAATTATAGCCTTTAGCTTATAGCACATATTAATTAATTGCATCAGCCAAACTTTAAGTACAGTAGTAGTCCTTTTGTGAGAAGACTACTTGGATAGACATTAATATGTCATAGGGTTCTTCGGCCTATATATACTTACTCCCACGGGGCCACCAATCAACAAAGATTCTAAAGAGGAGAGAAAAAGAAAAGGAAAACGAAAGGGCCCGCGATCGGAAGCTTATAAATTAAGAACTAGCTAAAGAAGAAGAACCGTCCCTCGTTAGTCCCTCGTTAATACACTTTCACTTTATTTATTTTTATTTTTATTTATCCAAAACATCATCATCATCATATATATATATATATATATATATATATATGAGATATTAATGTCCTAAGAGTAAGAGTGAGTGCTACACCCGCCCACTGAGAGTACTGTAGTCCGAGGTTTGCTCTCGATAAGCTTATATATTTGGCTTTTTTATTCATTTTATATACCATTAATGTTTTTTTAAACCTACACCAATATCATTGAAAAACAATTCTTTAATTACTAAGTTCAAAAAAAAAATGGCATCAGGACGTCCCATCCTCGAGACAACATGAAGCATTTCCCATTAATGTTCTAATATTTAGACCTAATAAGAGAGAATTTTTTATCTTTTTTTTTTTTAATTTGATTCCCACTTACAACTGTTTAATAATTATTTCTTTCTAATCAACTCATGATCTTCTAATTTGTTCGTTATTAATAAATATTGGAATATCGTATTTTATGCAGATTTCACACTAGCTTATTACTCTAGTTGATTGGTACTACTAATTAATATATTATATCCATAGCTAATTACCAATCGAATCGTCATGCTGATGAATGCACTTCGTGAGGAGAAGAAAGAATAAAATATCGATCGGATATTTTCTGAGAGGAAGTGGCAGATGGTACCTTTCAGCTTGGCATTGATGATCACATGGCTACGGGGGATTTTGGGACCATCCCTCCATTCATTTATAGACATTGTCCACTTGGAAAGTGTGACATATTAACTGTAAACCCTAGAAAGGAGAAAAAAAAAAAGAATTAATAGCTAGAGATCAATATAATTACATCTTGTATGAAAAAATTCTTGTTCGGATTGCACAATTTTTATTTGAGAATTAAAGAAGGTTCAACCTAACCAAAAAGTCCAGTCTGTCCTTTTTTCTTTTTGAAAAATTTATGGAATTTGTTTTTTTATTGTAAGGTAATATATAATAGACGTTGCCATTAAAGGTTAATTTGGGCACCGTGGCTGCTATATATTCAAAGACCAAAAGATTATGGAAAAAATTGTATAAATTTACTTTCCAAAAAATGTTTACTTTGGGGACTAGGAGTACGTAGTTTGATAATTATGATTAATTAAAAAATAATACTAATAATTAGTTCTTACAGCAAAGATAAGAAACCCAACCACATGAAACTCAATAATACTCTGTCAAAAGATGTTGGAATTTTCTTAATAATAATAATAGGCTAGCTAGGTTCGCTGCCATGTGATCATGCTATTTTGATTTAAATTAATTTAGAGCTAATATGTGTGTGTGTGTGTGTGTATATATATATATATATATATATATATTCTCCATCACTTATAGCGAGTTTAATTAATTATAGGAGGAAGCACTGGATTTCACATGGTGATGAGGACATGATGAATCCTAGCTGGTATATCAGGCTTCTTGCCCTTGGCCGACGAGGAATCTTGCAACGTCGATGTTGAATAGTCATAAATATTATATTATTTGTATTAAGAAGATCTATCCAAGTAAGTATTTTCAAGAGAAAAAAAAAAATCCCTGAACATGCATGACAAACAAGTACTTTTTTACCAACACTAGAGCTAGCATCGTAATTTGGATGAATATTATTAATTTTCAAAGAACGCATATCTTATATAATTTCTTGCCACTCCTAATTTTCACACAGAGAGAGAGAGAGAGAGAACAATAATAGGAATCGCCGTTACTTTCAAACACTTAATATATGATCTAGCCTCAAATTCAAGCATCATGTCTTAATCCAAAAATTTCTAATTCGACATACACACTACAAACTGATCAAGTATACCTATATATATATATGATCGAAATGGAAACTTGAATGAGAAGCATGCATGCAGATATATATAGTACAACTGACGATCATGTTGGTGCTGATGAATCTTAATTATATATATATATATATACAGCTTAGTGCATATATGCAAGTATATATCTTGGTAAGTTGCCATTTATAGCTTTGATGGTACGACTCTTAAATGTGTTGGGGGGGACCTTAAAGAGTTGCTATATAGTTTGGTACAAATAATAGATGGGAAGAACCTCATGAGTCATGAGGGGTCACTTCTCTTTTTTCAAGGGGTCCATACCCAGCATGCACTGGTTCTCTTCGATCTCTCTTATCCAATTTCGCTTTATCCGTCTGGTCATTTATCACCAATTATTAAAGCTAATATTCTTCCTAAGCTGCAAAATAAGCTTTGGATTCTTAAATACCCATATATATATAGTACCCCAACCTTCATATACATATACATATATATATATATATATAACACTACTAATAATAACTAGATAGCCTAGCTAGATCATCCCCCCCTCCTTTCCCTTTTAATTTCAATTTATTTTAGGTGGCCGGCTGTTACATTATATTTATATATAGGGGTTAGCCTAGGTGTCTTGGTTGTTATTGGTTACGTGAAACCTAACAAGAAATCTGGATCCCATCTTAATTAATTATCGTTCTAATTATTTGACCTAATGAAGCAATTCACATGCATATCTCTAATGCGAATCATGAATGACTAAAATATTTCCAGCTGGGAAATCCAAGAAAGACCGAATTAAGATACCGCATGCAAACGTGGATTGCGTCTTATAAAATATTATATAATCTTCCGTATCTTAGACTTTAATTCATAGTTGTTGCATGTCATACGTTGGTGAAAGGGAATTAAACAAAAGAAAATGCCAGGCCGGGAAATCAAAGTCAAGACCGTGCATGCGTTCATGTTGTTTAATGTGTAATTGTCACCTAAAACGGGATCAAACACTGGGTCTCAGCTAATTTGATGGGTTTGAGTTAAAATAATTAGGAGCGCCTAAAGTACATCGATCGTGTTAGTTTATGCAGATCATCGACATAAATGTCATCATAATTCATATATATATAAATATTTATATTTATATATATATACACACACACACACGTGCGGAAGAGAGGAAACAGATAAATTATTAACTATTTTTGAAAATTGATATTTGTAGAAAATTTTGTATAAGAATTATGTAGAAAATGAGTTGACGTAGTTCATCTTTAATTATGTTTTATATTTCAGCCTTCTTAATTTTCAGTTCTATTTGTGTTGGAAATAATTATTTCTATATTTTGTCTTTTTAAATTTCTTTAATTGTAGTTTATGTGGAATTTTAAATTTATTCCTACATAATTATTGCGCAGAATTTCTTATATATATGTAGCATAAACTTTAAGAAATATTGCTCAAACTAATTATTAAAAAGGCAATGTCCGTCTTTGGGCATTCGTGTCATATTGGCCACAACTCTTACGCAAATCCTAGCTTCTACTTGTCATGAATTTATGTAATATCTCAGATTAATGGACTGATCTTGCTTTAATTAATGCGCTTGATCCAAAACGCACGCACCGGCCAGAAAGTACTACGTACCATATATAATGGACAAAAGATATTCCACCAACTATTTTGTATTTAACTCATAATTAGCTCCCCTGAATGTTTTGTGCTAGAAAAGGAAGGCAAATCCCATTCCGTTTTTTTCTTTTAGAAAGAAATTATAAAATGCTAATAACCAATGATATTACACCCTCAACACTAAAGCCTGAACTTTAGGGTTGGACTGATCAAACCCCATTGGAGTATGTTTGTAACTAAATTAAATAAAAGTCAGAATCAATGTTTTTGGACTAGACTAGTATTAATTCTGGAAAAATATCCAAGTTTGACTCCACCATCGAAATCTTGATCTGGTAGCTATAGTGATCATGATCATGATCATGATCAAGGTGGGTGATATTCGGAGATATAATTATTCGGATTAATTTGACCAATTTTATGTTGATGATTTTGACTAATTCATGAATAAATATATGGTAAGAAACCGGAAAGATTACTCGTGTGAAGGGATCGTGATATATGGCTCTCGTGTTATATAGTATTTTGATTGTAGTTTTGGCTATGTGTATCATAATCATGCATAAGAACTAGATTTTAGTTGGGAAAGCAGTTTTCGACATGCACGACGTAATCACAATGCTACACGTACTTGGTCTACGTTAAAACTTGATTTCAAATTTTATCAATAAATTTTACTTTTAGATTGCGTTTTGATATTAAAATGAGTTTTAATTTTTTAGATTGAAATCTATATAATATATTAAGATCATAATCAATTTAGCTTTTTTTTTAAAAAAATTTAAAAAAATAGTGAATCTCATTACTAATTGGTTTGAGATGAATTTAAATGAATTGATTAGTTTGACTCAACAACCAAATATAGCCTCAGAGTTTTCTCTTTATTTTGCATATTTTTCTAATATCACTTCTTAATTTTTATTGATTAACTAATTATCAATGATATTAAACTTACGTACCTTAAAATGTAATAGAAATTTACAAATGCAATGTACAATACTCAAATAACAGGCCATATATATTAATTAAGGGGTAAAAAAGGGGCATATAAATATCCATATAATAGATATGCATCATAAATAGTAAATTTCTAATCTTCTTTTCTAAATATATAAATATCCATATAATAGATATGCACGATAAATAGTAAATTTCTAATCTTCTTTTCTAAGTCCTCAGTTGAAAGTAGGTTTGGGGTCCAAATGGATGTGATGGGTGCAAACGTGGAACACATTCCGAATTTTGATCCTCGTGACAAAGGAATTAGTGGTGTCAATTGTCAAAAATCTATTCCTAATCATTACTTCCCCCACTAAACCCCCTCTCCCTTTTTCACCCAAAACACTAATTTATTGATTTTGAAAAAAGCAACAGTAAAATAAAGAATTCTAAATTTATGGGTTTGAGTGAAAATAGACCAAAAAAAAAAAAAAAGACTTCTTACTCACAAGGCCATGCACAAAAAACGAAGAGAGGGGTAATGTTGGGAACTCGTGAAGCAGAAAAATCGAAGTGCGGGTCGTGTTGGGGCGGGGGCGAGGAGTGGACATGGTCAAGAGCGGGCAAAATCCCCGTTTAAACGGTGCGTCGTTGGGGGTCTGTCTTGTAAGGAATATCAAACATGTGTGACACTTTTTCTTATTTTATTTAATTTAACTATTTTTTTATTACTACGTTTTACATAAACTCTCTCTTCCTTCTCCCCCCCCCGCCCTCTCTATGGTGGCTTTGCGGCTCCACCACCTCTTTCTCTTTCCTTTTTTTTTTATAGTTTTAATTTTTATTTATTTAACGGTGGGAGCACAACTTGTTGACCCCCAAATTTTGTTTTTTCTTGAGCTTGTTTAATTTTATTATATAATAAAAATAATAATACTTAACCCTTAAACTATGGGATATTTAATTTTCATTGTCCGCTAAGATTATGCAGAAAGTAATGATCCCATCCCACTAAGCATGCCAGGAAGAGTACTTATCGATCACAGCTCCACACAAACCCTAAACAAAACATTTCACTTCATGCTAAAGAAAGTGATGGGATTTCCCTAATGAGGTTTATTTAATTGCCCATTTGTTCCTAATTAAAGACTAACTTCCCCATATATTACTTTTTGTATAGCTTTGATGCCAAGCTTGTTATTTTATAATTGTCCATTTGTTAATAAGAAATAATATTTATAGTTGTGAGTTTGTACACGACACATAATAATTTTGAAAAAAAGTAAATAATATAAGATATACACTCTCTTTATTAATTTTTTAATAATAAACTTTTTTTTAAAATAATTATATAATGTTTATATATTCTACGATTTTATATATTGTTGCAAGTTTTGTGTAAGGTAGGTATGATAAGCAAGTTGTATTAAATTAGTAATTTCAAGGAAAGAATAGATAAATATGAGAAAGGAAAGAGAGACATGTTCTTAGCACATGAATGTTAAAGACAACCCTTCTATTCTACCCAAAAAGAAAGAAATTAAAAAATAATAAACTCAATAAAGCAGGAGAAGGGAAAAGAAGTTTGAACAATAAAGAGATAATGAGGTGGGCCAGTCGAAGCCGTCTGAGAGATAAATGGAGGAGGGGGCATCTGTTTCTTTCTTTTGATTAGGCATCATGAGTCACGATTCATGAGCCGGCGAGGTTGTGGGGTCGAGCCCTCCAAAAGGCCGAGGGAGGAGTTCTAAATTCTAATTCAATTTTGTGCGCATGTTTTTCTTTTCTTTTTCTTTTTCTTTTTCTTTTAAAGCGTGCCTAACCCCAACCAGTTCATTCCGGCTGCGGGTCGTCAGCATCATGGCTCGGCTTCTTTTTTCCTGCCCGAACCTCGCCGCCAATACACGCGTGTCGGCCCTGTGCCGAACAGTGTTCTTGACTCCCTGCGTCCAAAAAAGAAAAAGACAGACGATTGTGTAACTGTGTTGTTAACGTAACGTAATGGGCCTCCATTTGTATGCGTCGGCAGCATTTGCCGGCCCACGTTAAACTAATTACAAAGGTATATTTTGACCTTTTATGGGGGAGGAATGACTCAACTGACAGGGTATTATATAATTTTTTTATTAAAAATTAAAATACTTTGGTTCGGATGATATATCTGTTTATGATTATTAAAAATAAAACAAAAATCTTGGGGGATTTTAATTTCTCAAAGGTCTATTAATAAGAAAACGCATTGTATAGAATATGTCAAAGTGATATGATTTTGGGGTGGGATTTTTGGCTTGACTCTATTGATTAGGGGACAGAGAGGAGGTTGATGGAATCACAATTAATTAAAAATTAAATTGAAAAATGAAATGAGGGACAGAGAATTTATAAGGGAAATTGAATCCCCGGAATTGTTGACAGGGATTTGGATCATTTCTCCCGAGTTCATACATTTTTTAAACTATGGATAATGATAGCTGGGAGACCCGTTCCGAGCCTGCAACAGCAAATGTTTAAATCTTCGAATAATACAAAGAAAATTTTAGGGAATTAGATAAAAATAAATATATATTTAAAGTTTTTATTCAAATCTAAAAGTTTTGAATGAAATGTGAATTTATTATTTAAATGAAAATTTTAAATAAATATTTATTGAATGAATAATTTACATACAATCCTGAATACGTAATTATTGTATAACCATTTTAAAAAATAATAGAGTTTATTATTAAAAAATTAACTTTTTTTTTTTTATATAAGACCCATATTTAATTCACTTTTTTTCAAAATAATTATTCGATAATATCCCAATTTACAATTACATATATATTTTATCTTAGAGCAATATGCTCTAATTTGTAACGAATGAATAATTTTTTTTAATTTTTGGATTTATTTTTAATATTTTATTTGGTGGTTTTAAATAATTAAAAAAAATTAAAAAAAAATCACATCATTATTAAAAAATATTTTATTAAGTATTAAGTAAAAAACATTTAAAAAATAGTAAAAAAATATTTTAATTTAATCAACTATATATTAAGTTCACGAATTTGGTATGAAAGTATTTCCGATTTTCTTATTGAATTGTGCAGATAGTCTAGGAAAAAAGAAGTAAGCTACCTTCGCCTCCCTTTTTCATCTTTCCATTAATGCGTTGAAATAAAGACGAAAGAAAGTTTCAAGTTTCAACAAAACATAGGTACGGTAAAATGGTAGAATATCAAGCAAAGAGGAAGGGCATTGAGTTTATTTTTAGATTTTGGGGGTAAGTGAGAGTGTATAAAGTGAAGTAATGGCCGTTGAAAGGGTATTGGGGGGGCTATAAAAAAAAAAAAAAGGAATGTCCATGACATTATTGGGTCCTTACCGATGAGAACAATGTCCCATTCACTTTGATCTACAAGCTGCTTCCCTCACCAAACGGAGACCCAGGAATCGAATCGGAATTTCGGAATTCAGGGCATTTGGGTGGTTTCGTCTCTCTCACCCTTTATCCTCTCTCTCTTTAAAGTGGATAGTGAGGAGAATTTCAAAGGCGAAGAAAAAAACAAAAAAAAGGAAAAATCATAATACTATTATATTTAATGTATTAAATGTTTTTTGGGTTTTGATTATATATAAATATATATAGGTTTGAATAGGAGCGAAAAGGGTCTTTTTCTTCAACACCTGCAAGGTCCTTCGAAACAGCTGCTGCAGAGATTTTTATTTCTTCTTTCCTGCTTTTGAGGTCTCTCTCGCCGTCTTTGGGGGTTCGGCACTGCCTTTTCTCTGTACAAATTGGTGGCGCATTAAAAGCGGGGCTTTTACTGAGCTAAAGATTGGTTTTTAAGAGACGCGGAGAGACATTTGTTGCTTGAGATTTTGCCCATTATTTGGACGCAGTTAAGGCCCTTCCCCAGTACCTACTAATTCTTGGGACGGAGAAATAGAATACTTGACAATCTGTTTTCTCAACCGTACTACTCGTGCGCTCTTTCTCAGTCTTTCTCTCTGTCTAAAGCCCACTAATTTTTGTCATTCTGAAAACAAGGAAAAGGTTATATTACTGTCATTTTGTGTGGAAGACAGATCTGCAGTTGCTTCAATCTTTTCGCGAAAGAGACCTCTCGACGAAGGAAGTTGAAAGTGGTATTGAGTTCGCGTTTTCTTTTTCAGTTCTCTCTTTGAAAAACATGTTACGACTCTGCCCCTTTTGTTTTCAGCTTCGTAATTTGCTTCTATTTTTGTGGAAGTTTTATGTTTTTTTTTTTTCCTTTTTTTAAGAGCTGAAGGAATTTTCTGTTAGTCGGATCTGGGGTCTTATTGGCTTTCGTTTTCTGGGGCTGCGTTTGATTGTAGATTTTGTCTCATTAACTGTCTTTTATATGTTTCAGATCTACTGGGATTTAGACGTTGCCTTTGGAGAAAAACGGAGACAATGTTGGCTCAGAAGCAGGCCGAGGAGGCAATAGTTCCCAACATTAGCGAGACAGATCAACACGAGGGCAAGGATGAAGAGAAGGTCGAAGAACATTCCGTGTTCAGTGTCAAGAGCTTTCTCTGGCATGGCGGTTCTGTCTGGGACGCATGGTTCAGCTGCGCTTCCAATCAAGTAAAACCCATTACGAAAACAAACACTGTTTTTTAGCTTATTCCTTTCAAACGAATTGATAAATTTTGGTTCTTTTCTTTGACAACAGGTTGCCCAAGTGCTATTAACACTTCCTTACTCTTTCTCTCAACTGGGAATGCTATCAGGAATCTTGCTTCAGGTATTCTATGGAATCATGGGAAGTTGGACGGCTTATCTGATTAGTGTACTCTACGTCGAGTACAGAAGCCGAAAGGAGAAGGAAAACGTCAGCTTCAAGAACCATGTGATACAGGTTGGTTTTTCTTCTCAGAATCATCAGAACCACTAATTCCCAATCAAACCAAAACCGATGGAGAAAAAAAAAAATACTCCGGTTACTGTAGCGCCCAACACTTAAATCGGTCTCGACTATTTTCGATTGCAGTGGTTTGAAGTTCTTGATGGCCTTCTTGGTCCGTACTGGAAAGCAGTTGGGCTTGCTTTCAACTGTACTTTCCTCCTCTTTGGATCGGTCATTCAGCTTATAGCTTGTGCAAGGTA
Source organism: Platycarya longipes (assembly GCA_036559045.1). Taxonomy (NCBI): domain Eukaryota; kingdom Viridiplantae; phylum Streptophyta; class Magnoliopsida; order Fagales; family Juglandaceae; genus Platycarya; species Platycarya longipes. The sequence continues at coordinate 42,335,593 of CM071797.1, forward strand.
AGATCTTTCGTCAAAATTCATACTTAATTGCGGTAATTCTTGTCTGGGTTGTTGGATATCAACTATTTTTTTGTACCTTTCTGATGAGTTACAGTAACATATACTACATCAACGACAATTTGGACAAACGAACTTGGACCTATATTTTTGGTGCTTGCTGTGCTACTACAGTGTTCATACCTTCCTTTCATAATTACCGGATTTGGTCTTTTCTTGGCCTCGGAATGACCACTTATACTGCCTGGTACATGACCATAGCCGCTGTTATCCATGGGCAGGTAATCAAACCTCAAAGTCCTTGAGTTTAAAGCCATGTTTTGTGTCTTGTATGAGTAATAATTCTCGACGTTTTTTTTGTTTTCTTGCGATTTTGCACCAAGAAATTAAAAAAAAAAAAAAAAACTGAAAAAGAATGTAATTGCAGGTGGACAATGTGTCGCATTCGGCGCCAACAAAACTTGTGCTATATTTCACCGGAGCAACCAACATACTCTACACGTTCGGTGGTCATGCTGTGACTGTGTAGGTTTATCTCCTTATCTTCTTTCACTTGTTTCTACGCGGCTTCTGTCTGCAGCTTTTGCCGGCCATCTCAGTGTTGTCTACCCACAGACAAAATCATGCAATCTACTTTTGTTTGCCTGGAAACAACATTACCCTCTCCCATCTTTTCTCTAGGCAAAATGCACAGTAATGTCTTGTATATAATCTAGTTTAATCAAATCCAAATTACTGTATTCTTTGCTTTAGTCTAGATTCCGACCTTAACCTAGTCTCCTTTGTCTTTTTCCACGAGATATTATCCGGACTATGGGATTGGGGACTCTTTGGTAAAATCACTTCGTTACTTACATATGTTTCTAAGCTTTCACATGAGCTTTCTGGCAGTTGTCTTGGGGATTGACGCTCGTGATGAATGTTAAATATGAAAAATGATTATTTTCATGTAGTGGAGTTCAAGTATCTGGTTAAATTAAAGTGAAATGCTTTTTACAGAATTGGGCCGTTCTTTCTTTTTCTTCTTCCTAGATTTACGAGTGGGAAGCAAACTGATTCTGATGTGGAATTCCTCTGAAAATTAATGTTGCAGGGAAATAATGCACGCCATGTGGAAGCCCCAGAAATTCAAGTACATATACCTGATGGCCACCCTTTACGTTTTCACGCTAACCATTCCTTCAGCCACTGCCGTCTATTGGGCGTTTGGTGATCAGCTCCTCAACCATTCTAATGCCTTCTCTCTCCTCCCCAAGAATGGCTTCCGTGATGCAGCTGTTATCTTGATGCTTATTCACCAGGTTGTATTACTTAACCATAGGAGCCTTGTGGAAAAAACTCAACTTTATTCCATCTTTGGTTTTGTTTTTGCACAAAACAACTGCTCTAGAAAGAATGAATGATATTTATATTGGAATCTGACATTCTGGTATATTTTATGAAATTGTTTTGCAGTTTATAACATTTGGGTTTGCATGCACCCCACTCTACTTTGTATGGGAGAAGGTGATAGGGATGCATGACACAAGGAGCATCTGTTTAAGGGCGCTAGCAAGGCTACCAGTGGTGATACCCATATGGTTTTTGGCTATAATCTTCCCATTCTTTGGTCCTATAAATTCTGCAGTTGGGGCTCTTTTGGTTAGCTTCACTGTATACATTATCCCATCTTTAGCACATATGCTAACCTACAGAAAGGCTTCTGCCCGACAGGTAAAATCTCTTAAAAATGGTCTCTGATTCTATTTCAGGCTTTCACATTCTCCCACTCACCCCATCCCCACGAAGGCATTTGCCTTTTTTCTCACTTTGGCCAAGACCTTTAGGCTTTACTAGTGGCAAATTGTAATTATCTTGATCCATGAGGGGTAGGTTTAGCATTGGAGATTTAGTGGGCACCCGGCTTTGATGGGCATTCCCACATTCTACAGTTGCACAGTGCCCACAAAAAAAGTGAGAGATGGGAGTGTGAAACAAGTGTCCAAAAGCATTTAAGGCTCTGATATGGAAATATTACTACAAAGAATTGAGATAGGTGGCAAGTCACTTTCATTTGGTTATAAGCTACAGTCATGAGTATTGTACCATCTCTTAAGATGAGCTGGCCGACTTAACTAACTTGTTTTTCAATAATTCAAGATTTGGCCCATTTCTGCATAATCTGCCTAGAAATTCACCAACCTCTCAAAATCAATTTGTGGTACAATCTGGGGTGGCTGTTGCCTGTCCAGGTTTTCTGTTTGATGTGAGTTCTCAATGGGACCTTAAATTATGTGATCAAGTTTGGTTCACCTTTGACCTATGTTTGTTCATTTTTTCACCATTTTTGTTGCAGAATGCTGCAGAGAAGCCTCCCTTCTTTTTTCCAAGCTGGGCTGGCATGTATGTGGTCAATGCTTTTATAGTGGTTTGGGTTCTGGTGGTTGGCTTTGGGTTCGGAGGATGGGCCAGCATGACCAACTTTGTGAGGCAAGTTGACACATTTGGGCTCTTTGCCAAGTGCTATCAGTGCAAGCCTCCAACACCACCAGCTGCGGCAGCCCCTCACCACTGAGATCACTCATGACTCTCTCACTCTCTCTCTCTCTTCTTCCATATTCTGTATCATACATGGGGAAGTAGTAATATTTCCTCTACATGTGATGTGTGGTGGATTTTTTGCTTTTTTTTTTTTTTTTGGATCTTATATTTTTTTTGTCTTAAATTAGTTCCTATAAAATAGTGTGTGATGATTCCCTTGCTATCAAAGAATAGGTTTTTTACTTGAATCACATATATATGTTTAGGTTATCTTTTGCTTTTTCCTCTCTTTGTTACCTTTCTTTTTGGTGTTGACATGTTGTTGGGATATTATAAGATATGATTTTGTTGGCCTTCTTCGCTGTTATGGCTTCCAATCTCATAATTACTAGCATGTTTCCAAAGCGCATCTTATATATATATTTTAAGTGATGGCATGGAGCTCTTCTGTTTCTATTTTTAATTTTAATATACACTTGGCCTGACATCATAGTTTGAATATGGACATGTTTGAATGGTCCATTTGACCTAAAGATTCCAGTTGAGAGGATGGAAGGTGGACATGTCCCACCGATAGAGTATGGGTTGCACGTGGGTTCATTTGCTAGTCACGTGCTATTCTTTGCTCCATATATTCTGGCTTCAAAAAATTAAAAATCACATGTGAACATATGCATGAAGGCCACCTCCTTTTCATACAGGTGTGTTTGAATTATGCTTTTTTTTTTTTTTTTTTAATTTTTCATGCCAAAATTTCCAGATATTCAGGGATGGTCTTGCCGATTCTCTGATCAAAGTGCTGACTGATTAATGATCATTGATTTATATACTTAAATAATTAACGGGCAGCGTTTTCCAGCTTGTTAGATGTTTCCATGAGACTAAACTCTGGATTCAAATCTACTTTATCCCTCTCACAAAAAATCCGCCTCATTTATTGATTGAGTGGGATGAACTGTTTTTTTTTTTTTTTTCTTTTCTTTATTTTTTGCCAATAAAAGGTGGGGGTACTGCGGTTGTATATCCACCTGTCTGGATTACCCACCCGGACCACATATATGTATATAACCCTAATTTTAATAGAGGGGAGCAAGTCGAGTCTTACTTCTATTGTGATCTTGAGGGTTAAAGGGTTAAACAAATTAGTATTCAACAGTCATATAGCTTTTAGATCAATGGTTAGATTTTTAACAACTAGTATCAAAATAGAGACCATGTCACGAGTTTAAATTATAAAGAGGGAAACCTCAGGCTGAATTAAAATGTCTTGATATTATGTATGGGCATGGTGTTAAGTCATTGAATATTGATAGATGAGTAAAATTGTCAAAAGGAAAATGGCTACCACCAGGTTAGTGTTGATAAAGTAGGCCCTTGTAGACATTAGATTCGAAAGCGTGGTGGAATATTATGATCCTGAAAGATTAAAGGGTTAACTAAATTAATATCTAATGGTCATATGACTTTTGAATCAATAGTTGAGTTTTTAATAGCCTCTCCTCTTCATCAAACTTTCATATCTAGGCAAATCTTCTTTTATGAGAGTCTCTCCTCCGCCTTCCTCTTTCATCTCTTTTTCTTTTTTTCTTGATATCAAAATTTTCTATTCCCAAACCAAATACACACGACGACGTTCTCGAGTCTTTGAATCGATTTTGATTTGATTTTAGTTAGTTATTTGGATTTGGAAGGTACAACATAAGAAATAAGGGGAATGATAATAATTATTTTTTATAGTTTTTTGCCTTTTGGCAATAGAGGAGAAGTCGACACCTGCCCTCCATCTATTCACCCATATGACGGGGACTAACTACCATTTTATTAGGTGGGTATAAAGGGTGAGCTGGGTTTAGGTCATTTTGACCAAACAAGCTGGGAGTGAAGTAGAGTTGCTACTTAACCTATCCTACTTATTCATGCTACTCGTTCTTTAGGCCTCCGATTAGAACTTAGACTCAATTGAGATCAACTCAATTTAGTTTAATTTCAAGTTAAATCTGACATCTAAATATCCAACTCTCAAATTAAATAACTCATTAATTCAAAACATATTTACAAATGGAATATTTAATATTTTTTAACTCAACACCTTTGTAAACGTAGATCTTACAACTTTATTCAACTTTTTTATAAATACATATGAATTCATCTTAACATCTATATACATCTAAATTCATTTTATATGAGTTTTACAGAACTCACTTTATTATCTCCACTTACTAGTATTTATAAAATACTCAACTCAGCTCAATATTTAAAGAAAATTTAGGTGGTTTGTTTTGCAAACTCATCTCATCTCATTTCATCTCATATCGTATTTTCAACTTATTTCAACTATTTATTTCAAATTTTAACTCATTTTAATTATTTATTTTATTACTATTTATAACTCATCTCATCTATCTCTAAGCCAAACAAGGATGTCTCACTCTCTTTTTTTTTTTTTTTTTTTCATTCTATTTACGTTCCCATCTTTGGGTTTCGGCTTACTACGACCCCCGATGTACTAAGTTGCCGTTGTAGTAGACGCATGTCATTATGAACGTTTTGACCCATTAATACTGACACGTGCTGCCCACATTCACTCCATCCAATCTCTCGGCCCAGTTTCCCTTACGTTTTGCCTTTTCCTTCACTCTACTTACTTGCTCCTCGAACTTTTTCCTAATTTTTGTTAGTAGACTTTGTTTTTCAATTTCTTTGGGCTTTGACGCATAGATGTGCTCGTTTTTACTACTACACCCTCTTCTTATGCTACCACTGCACTAAACCCACCACCTTATCTTCCCACGTTAGGCACGTGATGCACAAACACCATTGCCACTTCTTTCAATGGCAACCCCAGAGTTATAAATTATAATGAAAGGACGAAGAGAGGGCAGCTTGGCACCATTTTGATACATGAAGAATAAGGCGGGTTTGAAAAGTGAGATTAAATGAAAATTTTGTTAATAATAATAAGATAGTTTGTGAATAGTAGTGAGATAATTTAAATTAAATATATTTTTTTTAAAGGCTACAGAATCTCCCAACCTCCTATACATCACACATTTTTTAATTTTCTTATTTTTTTTATCAAATATTTGATATATGAATAATGAATCAATAAATTAATTAGTTTAAGAAGAATAAACTATTTTTTTTTTTTAACAAAAAAAAAAAAATGTGGTGTGGGAAGGTTGGAAGGTTGTGTAACATGACTTTTTTTAAAAAGAAACTAGAAAAAGTGAGAGAAAATTTTGAATAAAATATATTATAAAATTAAAATATTGTAATAATATTATTTTATAATATTATTTTTGTTGGAGAATTTGAGAAAGGTTAGAATTGTTTTTTATTTTTTGTTTGAAAGTTTGAAAAAATTATAATAATTAGTTTGAAAAAATTTATAATGAGTAGTTTAAAAATTTTATATTTTAATTATATTTAAAAATAAGATGAGATGGTATAAAATGAGAGAAATTCGACTTTTGCTTTGTCGCACGGTTCAGTGTGGGCTTCTTTGGTGGAAATTGTCCAGTGCAGTTTATAAGTCATTGAGCTTCACAGATCTTTGCTCACATAAAGTTAGCCCAACATTCCAATCAACTCGCTTTCACAGGCTCCTTTCAGTGACCTTTTTGGGCTGGACCATTCGCCTCGTCATATTTTTGCTCTTATGTAGCCCACATTCACGCCCAGTTCACGATTTTAAGGGTAGGAAAGGTATTCTTAAGTATTTTAAGATATTTCATTCTTAGATATCACTTAAATGTCAAATATATTTTAATTTTAAATATATGTAGGTAATAGTAAAATGATATGAGTCAAGATATTTTATTAAAATTCGAGAAAGGAGAGAAAAATATTTGAATAAAAATATTATAAATTTTAAAAATTATTTATATATAATTTTTAATATAATTTTTGTTGTGAGATTTCAAGAAGTTGTATTGCTTTTTGTATTTTATTTGCAAATTAATTTAAAAAAATTATAATGATTAAGTTGTTCGAATGTCAAAATGAGATAAAATTAAAAAAAAAATTAATTATAATATAAAATGTAATTAAAAAACAAAAAACAATATAAAATTTTCAAATAAACACGAATAATAAAACTTTTTTTTTTTAATTATTGGGTTGGAACTTGGACGAATAAACAAGAATAATAGCCTAGGTAAGTGGTTCAGTGCTATACCCTAACCCAACCCCTTTTGGATGTTGAGAATAGCTGTTTTCATGACAAAATTCTGGTGTGGAGTTTTTAGCCTTTTAGGTACGAGTAGTACTACTTGTCCAATCTTCCCGTGTTGATTGTCTTGAGCTTTGTTAATTTCGACATGAGATGGTTTTATGAATAGTGTTAGAATGTCTATGAATTTTGTAAATATTTGGAAGTTTTTTTAATAGGATGGTTTTATAGAGTAATTATAAAGAAGTTGTGGGACCCACTTATTAACTATGTTTGGATGTGAAGTCTTTAGAGAGAAGTTTTAAGAGATGATGTAATAAATAATATAAAATGAAAAAATATGTATTTATTTATTTAGTTTTTCAAAATTATTTTATTAATTTACTTTGAAGATGCTTTGCTTTTTTTTTTTTTTTTAATTTTGTTGGTGTTGGAAAGAATCTAGAGGAGTTCTAACTTCTAAGTACAATATTGTTTGTTTGAGAATGAATCCGTTTTTGACTTCTAAGTTTCATCCAGCATTCAAACATAGCCTTTTTTAAAACTTGTTGCGGATGTCATCTTGGCTGAAAGTCTACCTTGATTCATGTATTAGAGGCTCAACCTTAGGACTCGGAATGAAAAAGATGTAAATATATAAAGTGAGCTCTACAAATTTACAAGATAAATTATAAAAGGCCTACACACATAAGAGCCTCTGACTTGGGCATTATGTTGAGTGGTCTCTTTTATGCATCTATCTTTTACTAGAAATCCAGAACAAATGACTTTGTTTGGATCAATAGGCTCAGCTCTTTTAGACTTATCTCAATATCAAAATATACAAATTTTAAATTACTAAATATCACTCAATTCAAAACTTCTTTACAGATAGGATTTACAATCTTTTTCATTTAAAATCTTTTTACATGTGAAACCCACAATTTTTTCAAACCTCTCGTAAATATATTTAAACAAATTTTAACATCAAAACACATCTAAATTCATCTTAGGTGGATCTTGCAAAAGTCACTCTACCATATCAACTTATAACTATTCATAAAGAATTTAGCTCATCTCAACTCAGTTTAACATCTAAACATAATCTAAGGAACTAAAACCGAATTGTTATTTTTTTTTAAAACAAAATAGTTCATACATATTGCCCGATGATGAATACAATATTTGATTTTCTTGTTTGTAAAGACAGCATAAAATATAATGTCATGTTTTATTATTGCTAGAATTTTGAATTACTTCTCTTGAATTGTGGTTCATACCTCATATAAGATAAAAGCGTTTAGCCTCTGTTCTTTTCTTAATGCAAACCATACTCCCACGAAAGCGATATCTTGGGAGAAAGTGAGAACCGGATTCCACAGTTTTTTTTTTTTAAAAAAAAAAAAATCAAATAAGTCTTATATGGTGAGTTTAGCCGTCTGTTGTAGTTCCTTCTGCTATCGTCTCCTTTTCGGTTCTATTATTTAAAGGCAATGAGTTATTTGTATCTGTCCGTACAATGCATGCCTATCCTTTATACCATGTCGTTATGATAAGAGAAGCCTATTTGGAACAATGGGTCACCTTTTAATTAATGTCCATGGAAAATATATTGTTTACAATCAAACTACCATAATATTGACACATTGTACCTTCAAATTATAAAAAACTCACACTTGGTATCACTAATTAAGATCTCAGCATCAAAAACTTATAATTCAATTGTGGTGTAAAATTATTCGTCGTTTGAGATCCAAGACACATCCAAGGCAATATCAAACGATCCCTCCTTAAGATATTGCCTTGGATGTGAGTTATGGAGATGCAAAAGATGTAGATTCATGTTGAAATTCAGAGTCAAGAGGGATTATTGTATTTGTAGATGTTGTAATCAAAATTTGAATACTTTACATTATGAGAAATGATATTTGAAGTTGTAGAATGCACAAACGCCCTATAATTATTTTGAAAAAGTAAATAAATGTAGAGCTTATATTAAAAAAAATTAACTTTTTAATAATAGGTCACACTCTTTTTTAAAGTGTTTGTACGAGGTTTACGCACTACATGATTATACGTAGCATTATTGTTATAATATATGGTCATTTGCATCATAGAACAGCTTGGCAATCTCTATTCCAACGTTAAGATGTGTGAGATTTACTTATAGCAAAATGAACAAACATGAACAGGATTGTAAAATCACTAAAAGGAACTACAAATGAAAAGGAAAGCCTCGAAACAGAGGAGCATCCATATAACCCACGAAACAGAGCTATAATTCAACATATATATATACCAACCTATAAGAAGATGCTCCAACTGAAGGAGATAATCAACACCATTTTAGAAACTTTTATATTTTAAGAAGTATGTATCTGTTGACAAATAACACAGTGATTTGAGATCAAACTTTCCATGGCACTTCCCTCTTCGATTGCTAATCTGTTTGTTTGCCTGTTCCATAAGTGAACCCCATAACTCTCCATACTTAGCTGAAGAAGCTTGGCTTTTACCCATTTGGAATTGGCCTGGTTTTCCGGTGCCCGGAAAAGCCCGCCGATTCTAATCCAATCCACCGGATAGAACGCCATTGGTGGCAAAACTGTGAATTTGTAACCACGTCTTCTCCTTACTCTCTCAACCACCCTGGAAACCAAATAAGGACCATTATGGCCCCATTTATTCCCATCAAATGTGTAAGCAAATTCCTGCATAAACTTGAACAGAAGTGGATGATTCATGTCAAACGCCAAGAATGCGTTGTTTAATCTGCTCCATTTCTTGGACTCCATATTCATGCTCTGTGCCCCGATTGAGTTCTTCAACCCAGTCAGAGGTTTCAGCACAATGAAATCGGTGTCCATGTAAATACCTCCATATTTATATAAAACTGCAAGTCTCAGCAAATTGGATAGATTCTGAGCTAACGGAATCTCGCCGGGGTCCTTTTCCGCCTTCCTAATCCCATTAAACCAAGCTTTCGCCGGCGTGTTTTTGAACAGAAATGGCAAGTCCGGCGTCACTGCGACGACTTTGAATCCCAGGTCGATGAGCGGTTTTAGAATCCTGTACCCTTTAGCAGAATCCATGGTTTTTGACAGAATCATTAAACAGCCTCGAGGGTGAGCTTTGAAAAGGCTGTCCATCGCCAAGAATTCTCTCTGCCCAAACGACCCCGCCGGAGAAATCCATGTCATGAAGAAGTGAGCATCGCAGTCACGATTGAAGAACTCCAGAACCCGACCATGAAACAGTCGGGTGATGTTGTTTGACTTGAAAATGTCGAACTTTGATATATTTTCTCGCAACCAAGCAATTCTTTCTTCTTCCGTGACATTCAATGGAGGAACGGGAAGATCCTTTTCATCGTCAAGTATTACAACTTCATGATGATTAAAATCAGTCTCTTCTTTCATGGAACGTATTTGAAGGAGTCCGATATTCGATCTCAGTCGTCGAAATTCGGTTCTTTCATGAGCCGCCAACTCGCCGCCGACGATTTGCTTATCGGAAAAAGTAAGAGACTGATGCGAAATCTCAGAGGCGATGCTGTCGGTGTAGATGATGAAGATCAACGCAGCGAACGTGATGGTAGAAAAGATTCGCAGTTTGGCACGGCTGAGGCTGAATATCTGGGAATCAAACATCTTATAATTCCCTCTAAATTTAATGAGTCTGACCATCATTTGAGACTTGAGAGTTTAAAGAAGCTGCAACAAGTTACGTAGAAATTTCATGCTACTCAAAATAAGGTTAAATCTAAATATATAGAAACAAACATATATTTTTGATTCCACAAATACTCTGATCATGATGTTTCTATATTCAACAACCTTTCTAGGTGTAAATGTTGTCGAAGCTATGTTACCAATTAGCCTCTGTGATGGCTAATTTCAAAGTCTTTATCAGAAGTTTTTTTTTTTTTTTTTTTGAGTTTTATTTATTTATTTATTTATTTATTTATTGGGGTAAAAGTCAAGTCTGGTCGATTTAAAATCAAAGCATGACATGAAACTTGATTCTTTACGAAGTTCAGTAATGCTGAATTTTAGCAATAAAATAATTGGCCAATTGAAACGCACGCATTTTTTTAATTTTTCACGATTATTTCTTTTGCATTAAATTAATTATTAGATGCTTTCTGATTATAAACTTCTATGGTGGGGTTTGCATAATTTTAATGTGTTTGGATCTCTTCATGTCATGATTTATAATATATATTTTTCTTTTTTCTTTTTTGAAGGGATGTACTGATTTCTAATATTATTACTTCTCTCGGCCTGTATCAGAAAATATTTGTTTATAACTGTCTTTACACTATCTTAGATCTCTATATTAAGTTGTGCCACATTTATCTCAACAGAACTTAGACCAAAGATAAGATACACTCAGATTCAGTAGTTAGGATATGATAAATACATTCTTTTGTATTTTAATTCTGCCCTATAATTTTAATTTTTTAATATTTAGTCATGACATTAGAATTTTTATTAATATTAATTTATTAGATAAGTTATTCTATATATATTTTCAAATTACTGGTGTTATATAAAGTAGTACGCCGAATATACATGCATGTTTAAGTATTAATTAAATGGTAAAATTTAATTTCTAAAATTTAAATTTAAATCAAATTATATATATCATGTAAGTAATATGTGATGATATAGAGGCGTAAGTAAGTATATCATTACTCTATATTTTAGATTAAATATTTTAGAAATATTAAATGCATGGAAATCATTTCATTCCTAGTACTTATATTAAAAGGAAGACAGAGTAGAGAGAGAAATGAATAAAAAAAATTACTTTAGATAGATGAATAGTGCATGCCAACTAAATGTAGAGGGATCAGGGTAATAATTAAATGTAAAATGAAGATAATATATATATTATTTATTAGATCTCGTTTTTGGATTATAAATAATTGGCCGGTTATTTGAGAAATACGCGTAAAATACAACAATATTCATTGAAAGTGCTCTAAGAATATGCATCATTTGCCAATCTTAACATGATAGAAAGAATGCGATAGAGATTGCTAATTGGGAAGTAGCTAGGGAAATTCATAACTAATTAATGCGTTTCGAAACTAATATGATATATGACATTATAAAGACATCAATTAATATTATTCCGAAAAATGGGAAGCACATGGGACATAAATAGGTAATTAATTCTTGGAATGAGGTCAGCATCAATGACAGTTTGGCCATGTTCTTCTTGATTAATCTTTGGTATTTATCTGCAATTTATGTCGGGAAAGTCTTTGCCTTCTCTCAAGTTTAATTTATCGCCTTTTAATCATCTTGTAGTCAGTCGGTACTAAACCTTCATGTAAAACGTACGCACAAATGGAAAAGAAGGTAATAAATTATATAATTAATTAATTAGGTGTCCGAAATGACCATCTCCTCCTCTATCTTATATGTTTTTGTTAGAAACCAATTTCTTTCAATTCACACTTGGTCCGAATAAATTATTATTATTATTATTATTATTATTATTCTATATGAATTAGAGGTTATGAAGTGTAGATCGATTGATGAGGTTCAAACTTATCACCTCTATTTTAATATTATGTAAAATCTGTCATTGATTCCATGGACACCTTTTATATCCAATACATGAAATATATAATTAATTAATGTAGAGTATAGATAAGATAAGAGTTCTAAGTTAGAAACTTAGAACCTTTGTCTTAATTAAAGTAATTTAAATTAATAGGAATGTGTAGATTTAATTATTTGTATTTATATATTGTTAACCAGGATAAACCCTTTTGTATTATCAATGACTATATAGTGTTTTTAAAATATTTGAAGAAATCAATTTCGGTCGAAACAAATTAAATGCAGTTATAGTTTCATTTTTCCTAAATAAACACCATAAAAATTTATAATACATATCATTTTAGATTTATTGTGCACAATCTGTATAAATTTACTCTCATATATATCTATATATATATATATACATATACATATATATGATATATTATATCATCTTGTATTTACTGACAAAATTCATTACATTTTAGATCGAGGCTGACTAATAAAGAGAAGAGTCCTATATTCGAATTCGTTCGAATACTCTGGCAAATCTGTGCTAGTATATGTGCTAACATATTTTTTGGATGAAATTTTGTGGGTAAGATATGTGCTAGCATGTTTTTTGGATGGGTTTTTTTTTTATAGCTTGTAATTATGTTAGACAAGTGGTTGTCAAAGGTTTGTTTGTTATATGAATCCCATTTCTTATTGGGCATGTCATAGTTTCCTGGAATTGTAGATATGTCCTTAGAATTTTTCTAAACCTTGAGAGGGAGGGGTTTATAGAAGTTCAGTTCTTTTATGTTGTTTTTAAATAATTAGTTCTTAGTAAAATATCATATTTGTTAGATCATACTTAGTCTAGCAAAAATTGTTGACTAGTTGGATTAGAACTCGTGTATCAGATTTATATCAATTTCAAGTATGTTTCATATTTAGTTTAATGATTTTTGTTGACCTTATTTCTTTTTGAATGAACATGCTGGTATGTTATGGGAATTGCTATAGCTTTGCAAAAAGATCATAAATATTTAAATTGTCATGTGTCCTGCTATAGAGCAGGACCATTGGATATATAATTTTCATATAATGTAATTTTGTATTTTGTAATTTAATAAATAAATACCAGATAATGTAATATGTAGTGAATTGCATATGATAAATATTATTGATTTGTTTTAGATGCATTTAGTTAACAAGATAATTAGTTGTTTCTAATTTTAGTTATTTTTTACATAAAATTCAGTTTTTATTTTGATATATTTTAATGTTATTATGAAAAATGTTCAACGGGACTTGGAAATTTTAATTATATATTGGCTTTATATATAAAAAATTATGCTTTCATCAATATTTCTTGAGAAATTGTAGTAGAATATAGGCTTTTAGATAATAAAAAAAAAAACTTTACAATGTTATCATTGAAAAAAAAAAAGGGTTCAATACAGGTTTTTTATTAAAAAAAAGGTTTCAAATTTAAAAATCAAAAATTTGATTTTTAAAAAATCCGGATGGATCCAAATCCAATTCGGATTTTAATCTAAATGAATTTGAGTTAGAGTCCAAACCACTTTTTGAGTCTTAGATTTTGGACCAGATTAATCCGGATTCTTGTTTCAGAACTCACTTTAACACCCTTACAAAAAACAACAGCACTACCATCGAAAACTGAGCACGAGTAATCATACAATTTCAACATTAATGTTTTATCAATCGTGATCAAATGGAGATAACTAAAAAGGCGGGAAGGAGTCTTCTTCAGTACTTAGGGCTGTTTTCCGACCCAACCCAACCCGAACCGACATGGCATGTTTCCGACCCGACTCGATATGACCCACTTCCGATTAGCCGTTTACTCGCTTACACCGATTACCCGATCCTCCAACAAACGCCATTTACAGAATCCAAACAAAAATCTCAATCGTTAAACAAAAATCAACTCCATTTACAGAATCCAAACAAAAATCTCAAATAAATTATTTACGTTTCCGACCCAAACACTATTTTTCAACAATAATTTCAAGAATCCAAACAAACTCCATTTTTAAACCCAAAATCTGTTTTCGACGACGATGGAAACCTGGTTCGCTTCCGATGTCGACGTTCCCACGAGGCATGAGGGGAGACAAATATGGAACGGCTCTATGGACTTCTTGAGGTCACCGTGAGGATCTCTAATAGAAAGGGTTGGAGATTTTGGGAGATCTCCTTGGACGCCAGCTACGGGAAGCTTAGTCCGGCGGGATCTGGAGATAGATGCCGACGATTTGAGGTAGTCGTACTGGTAGACAGAGAAGAGAGAGAGAGTGAGAGAGAAGAGAGAGGGAGCGAGAGATGAATTATCGAGAGAGAAAATGAGATGCAAATAAACGTTGTCGGTAACGGGTAATTCTGTTTCCAACATTTCGGGTATTCGGGTCGAGTAATCGGGTCGGTACATATCGGAAAAACGGGTCGGGTCGGGTTAGACCTATCAATACTAGTGTTTTACCTGCACGTACGTCTTATCATAATTTTATGATATAGACTGAATTAGGGTATGATTGCAACACAAGTTACAATTGATTAGAAATAAATTACATTTATATATATAGAGGAATATATATATATCTCCAAGAATGAAAAAATTTATAAGTTGAAAATCCTGATGGTTTTTTATTTGCATTTATATTTACTGCATGCATGCATGGTTGGTGTCAGAAAATGAGCTACCACACGTTTATATAATATATGCTCAACTTTTGTTTGTTTAGCATCAATAATTGGCCATGTTCTTGGCATGATCAGAAAGTCTGATCTCTTCTCTAACGTCCCTTTGATTGCTCTTTACGTAGCCATGAACAGGTTAATTAATGTCTCAAACCACGTGTTGAGACAGTCCAGTACATAAATTAATCAACCCTACGTACGGCGCTTCTAATTTATCTCCAACTAATTAACTTCAGAATCTAGAGAATTAATTGTTTGGTAATTGAGATTTTCTGTAACCTTTAAAGTTCTTGGTAATTTTTTTTTTTTAATTTTAAATATGGTTTGTTTTAACTAGTTTTGTGAAAGTTGGTGGTACAACATGATCAGAAGCTGTTTGGGGAAAAAAATAATCTTGAGTGGTAAATCTGTCTGTATAATTTTTGTATTAGGGTTGTTTTCTTGAGTTTTTTTTTTTTTTTTTTTGGCCAATGGGCAATCGGGAAATGTGATCCTTACATTGTACCTAGTGTGAATTGTATTTTTTTTCCAAACATTTTTCGAATTTTTTAGGCTCCGTTTAGATTCGAAGATAAAATGAGTTGAGATGAATTTAATTTATTTTTTAATATTATTATTATTTTAGAATTTTAAAAATATATATTAGAATTTTTAAAAAAATGTATTAAGATTTGAAAAATGTGTATTGGGATTTGAAAAAGATATATAAAAATTTATGTTTAGTCTAATTTAGATTGGAGAGTGAGTTGAGCTTATCTTTATTTTATCATTATATTTTTTTAATTTCATATAAAACATAAATTTCAACACACATGTTTCAAATTTTAATACACATTTTTTAAATTTCAATTCAACTTTTTCAAATTTTCAAATAATAATAATATCAAAAAATAAATTAAACTCATCTCAATTTATTTCATATTTTAATTTAAACAGAGTTTAAATTTTTTAAAATTTTACAAATTTATTAAAAAATATTTTTAATTATTAAGTAAAAAAAAAAATTAGCGTCGGTTACTTTTAGGCGCATGCACCATTCTCGGTGACACAAGTACTATTTTCCATTTCTTTTTGTAGAGCTTGATTTTTTGCACAAAAAGTTAGGCAGTACAAGATTTGAAAAAAGAAAATTTTTATTATGAAGTCATGTGTAGATGCTTGAATTTTAAAATTTTAGAATTTTAGAATTTAGAAGATAAATTTTAAATTTTATAAATTAAATCTTATAATTTAAGTAATGTAATTGGTGTGTTTTATACACCAGCTTGAGCACAAAATAACTTTAAAGAAAAGTCTTAGCTTGAGAAATATATAATTTGTTCCATATTGATTTAAATGATAGTTTATATAATATATATATATATATAAGAAATTCTTCATTTCATTCTATTAAATCAAGGTTACCATTATGACATGATAAATATAAAAAAAATCTAAACTACAAGCTAAAATTACTCAAGTACTATTTGGGGTACCCCACACACAATTTTATTATCTCAATTTGTTTTAGAGTATAATATTCTATAAACAGAAAATAACCAATCCTCACCCTTTTGAGAATGCGAGAGAATTGGTATCACTATCTCCCAAATGAGGAGAGGGAATCAACACATCCATCCTCCAAAAACAGAGTGAAACGACTTTAAAAAATAGTTTTTTCCTTTTTATTAATACATAACAAGCTACAATACAAAACAAACACAAAAAAAAAACATAAAAACCAAAACGCAAAACACAATACAAGTGTAGTGGCGCTTGTAAAACACGAGCCACACTGGGAAAGTGTTGATAAACCATCATGAAACCATTGAAGTTGCAGAATGGCCACGCATGTCAGCAACATAGACTTCTATTTGGAGGTACATGAATTTTACGCATAGAAGAATTACCCGCATGTGTGCTGAACGCACTATTCCATACAGCGAATCTTCAGCCGGTTGGCAGACTGGCACCTGGCGAAACCCAAGGGACGCATTGGTGTTACTGGTCATCGAAAAATCCCAAACTACACTCTCCGTGTCGGAACGAAACTAAGCCCTGCTTGGATTCGGAAGTGGGTTGAGCTCATCTCAACTCACTTCCATTTCATCATTATATTTTTATAATTTTTTATACAAAACACAAATTCGTATACACATTTTTCAAATCCCAATACACCTTTTTCAAATCCCAACACACCTTTTTCAAATCCCAAAATAATAATAATATTAAAAAATAAACCAAACTCATCTCAACTCATCTCATCTCCGAATCCAAGCTGGGCCCACAACAAAAAATAAAATACAAACCTGCGGGCAGTAGGCAGTGGTTGGCAGGAAGAGGGAGGGAGAGAGAGAGAGAGAGAGAGAGAGGGGGGGGGGGGAGCAAGCTCTCGCCCCCAGTGGCAAAATCTATCGCTTAGCGCAAGGAAGAAAACGATTTCTAAAACACTCCAAAATCGCCGGAGGGGTTAATGAAACCAAACATATTCAATTTTGTTTGTTTTATCCGGCCTAATGAGAAGTATTATTCATTTCTCTAGATTTATTGTTCTCAATAACACAAACTATGAGACGTTTTATCATGAATCAAAGTGATTGACATACGAAACAGCTTGAAATACATTATATTAACAAGTATAATTTGAGATGACAAATAAAAAATAAATATAATTAACAACCTATTTTCTCAAATAAGTTTCGACTTTTCCGAATTAAACCTCTGATAGCACAACCATGAAGGCAATAAGTTCTTTGACCGTGCGGGGATGGAGCAACAGAAGTTTCTCAAAAATAAAAGAAAAAGAAATATATAGATCAGTATATAATTTCCTTTCAAGTGATGCTTACCGATCGGACTATATATGTCATTCTCTTGTTCTTCTCATCTTTAACTTCTTGCCGTAATCAGAAAATACATTCCATTAAGTTAAGCAATATAGCGAGACATAAGGCTCATAAGGCAAGTATTCTGTATCATTATCGTGACTTACAACATTAGAAATTTATAATTAATTAATTTCAGGTAATTCGGACACAGCGGCTCGGCGCGCAGCTAGTGATCATACAGTACTTTTGTGTGTTTTTTTGGGGGCTAAATTAATAATTAAGCCACGCGGTATATAGAGTGATGTAGCTTAGTCTATTATATATTAGTTTATTCAATAATACGGAATTAGTTGAGATGTCTAGCTAGCTATCTGCAACCATTATTTATTTAACATTTTCGTACTTATTTAATAAAGGAATAAGAGTCTCCCACTTCTAATTTCCAAATACTAACTGCTTATAGATCATCAAAAACTAACCTATTAATTAAGATTTAGTGATTTTGTTTTAAGAAATAATATAAACCCTAAAAATATTTTATTGCAGTGGTTTAATATATTAATATTAAAACAAATCTCCTCATGAATTCGAGCTATTAATCTATATTTTATCTCATGGATTAAATATTCCATGTACTAGCTATTTACTTATTAAAAGGAGTCTAGCTCATTCTTGAATGTGTGTTAATATATAATAGAAGAAGTGCATATTCGCCGAAGCAGCACTACGAAGCATCTATAAATATTAAAAAATTATTTAGTCCTACCGACTTTAGTTTTTGAAATATGTCGTGATCTCACATTTTTACAAAACTTTAACAAATAATATGAATGATCCAAATATAACAGCATGTTTATGTGTACATGTATCCATTGGTGCCGGTGGAACCATCGCTACAAGAAAATAATCTTTTATGACGTCAAATTTCGTCGCAAAAAATTAAAAAAAAAATGTCGTAAAAAATTATTTCTAGTAAAAATAGTCATTTTGGTCGTAACTGTCTGTTACTAATGCTCATTTTTCTTGTAGGGCATTAAAAAATGGAGGGCCATAACCCCCCAAAAGTTTGAAAAAAAAATATAGATTAATTTTTTATGATTTAATAGAATGATATTAATATCATTTTATACTGACATTTTCTCTAAAAAATAATCTTGACCTTCCTCTACAAAATTATTTTAATCTTATAGGCATTCTGTGTTTCTTTTGTTTGATATATTTATATTAGTGACTTTATGTTGTTTCAATAATATATTGTTATTGACATATCATATGCTTTTTGAAAACATAGGTTGTATTAAAAGTTTTTATTTTTATTTTAAATCGTACTGTCAGATTGTTTTATACCGCAAATAAAATTGTATTGAAATAGAACTAAGATTATTTTGTTATAATTTTAGTTTTTCTTGGCCTCCTCAAAACAAATTTTTGATTCCATCACTCGGTATATCTTATATAAGTGTATATGTGTGTGTGCATGCGCAAATCTAAGGATGTGATCACATTAAACGGTGTATCATGATTTTCTTGCACCTCTCTATGGTGAAGGTTTCATGAGAGGTGTTAGTTGAGAAAGTGGTATAAGACACAATTGTTTGTCACTTATTAATCAGAAATGTTACAGAGAGTTGAAATACGGGAGTCGACCCTGGAGTCAACTGACATGGCATGTTACCACATCAGCCGACAATATTAAAAAAAAAAAATCGAAATCGTGGGGGGGGAGGGGGGGAGGGGGCTAAACACAGGAGGCTTGGAGTGGAGAGGTTCATTTCAAAACAAAGCCATTGTCCCCAACTTCCTGCGTAAAGAGAGAAGGTGTCGTCATCTGAGGTTTTTGACATTTTAGAGAGAGAAAGTTATCGTCCACAATCTTGCGAAGAGAGAGAAAGTATCAGCTTGCCATTTCGCACCTAAGGATTTCTCCATCTTCAAGGTTGAGGGTTTCGTGCAAAATCAGTTTGGACTCTTGATCGTCCCCAACCTCTCGCAAACCCTAGAAATCGACTTTTATCCTAGTTCATCCCTTATCTTCGATTTCTGTTAAATTTTATTCTATAAAATATATTATTCTTGACATATTATATATTTTTTTAATACATAAATTGTATTAAAAGTATTTTATTTTTATTTTAAATCGTACTATCAAATTGTTTTATACCAAAAAAAAAATGTACTGAAATAGAACAAAGATTATTTTGTTATAATTTTAGTTTTGCTTGACCTTCTTAAAATAAATTCTTGATTATGTCACTCGATATATCTTAAATGAATGTACATATATATATATATGTGTGTGTATGTAAATCTAAGGATATGATCGCATCAAACGGTGTATCATGATTTTCTTGCACTTCTCTATGGTGAAGGTTCCATGAGAGGTATTAGTTGAGGAAGTGGTATAAGACACAACGGTTTGTCACTTACTAATAATTGTGACATTTACTAATTAGTGGATTGTGGTATATAATATAGATCACCATTTGTACATAATTAATTACTTGTAATTCCTCTATCTATCGTCATCAATTTTTGGGACACAAAGTGTCACTATTTTGCCCATTAATTTATTTTTTCTGTTTTCCAATAATATGATCTATATTTAGGTTTTTCTCGAATACGCAAAATATGATCTATAGTTAGGTTTTTCTCGAATACCCAAAAATCTAGTATGCACCTGGCCACTTGTGTTATTAAGTCACGTTTGGATTCAAAATTATTTTAATTTATATCATCTTATCATTATAACTTTTAATTTATTAAAAAAAAATTACTTATTTATAATTATTTATTTCCATCAAAATAATTATTTACAGTTAAAATAAGTATATTTTCATCGTAAATAATATACATTTTCATTACAAATAATTAGTCACAAATATCTTTTTTCTTATAAATATCACTCAAATTTTTATATAAAATACAATAAATAATTCAATATTTTCAAATTATAATTTAATTTTTTTAAAATAGAAAATAATAATATTAAAAAATAATAATTTAATAATAATTTATTCAATTTTTAAATTTTATTTAAAATTATTTTACATCTCTTTGTCTAAACATGGTCTAATTCACGTAAAACTCTCCTGTGATCTGTTGGCCTGATTCGACGAGTAACATTGCCGGCCATCTCGTGAATAAATTAATTAAACGATTAGTAGTAGTATTTGCGACAACTAGTAGATTTGTTTGGATGCGTTAAACTTAATATTAGTACAGTATATATTTAATGATTAAAATATATGCTGCCTCAAAGCACAGCACGTGTTACGTACGTACGACGTCACGAGAGCCTAATTTTTCCAGCTTTATTTCGGTTTCAAGTAACAACAGCACGTGATATCAAAAAAAAAAGTAACAACAGTACGTCTTCGATCTATATTATAATATTTAATTCCCAGGTCAAAGGTCGACAATCGACATGATCAATGCCTTCCAGCTTTATTATTCAATAACATGATTTTCTTCAATCAAATTACTGCATTCATGATTCAAGAAATGTATCTGTAAATCCAAATTAGGAATTTTTTTTTTTTTCCGGCCACATTAGAAGTACTACATGAATTTGGTTTAATTTTAAAAAAAATCTATGTGTAAGCAAGTTTACACGCATATCCATTAATATGAATAATATTTTCACTGTTATATGAACAATAAAAATATTATTCATATGAGTGGATGTGCGCACAAACTTACTTGCACCTAACACTATTCTTAATTTAGTGCAAGAGAGGATTCCTGCAAATTGCATCTTTTGAATGATTTTTTTTGAGAATTTTTTCTTGAAGATTTTCAGAGAATAAAAAAATGATGTTCAGCTCAAACACATGAACCTAGCTAGCTAGAGCTTAGAATATCTAAAGTTCAAGGAATCATTATAAGAAAATTATTTATTTACGATTAATTATATTTTTTAGCAAAATTATGACAGCTAAAATTATTCTATTTTTATTATAAATAATTATTTTTATTGTAAAAAACTAATTACAAATATATATTTTCCTTATAGTGAGTAAGCCTCTATATTACTCCATAAAAATCGCACGAAGCACAGATTGATAGAGATGAGAGAATATATGAGAATATCATGATTCATAGTGGGGATAAGAGTAATGCATGATCAAGATCTGCATGTGAGAGAATTGTGGAAATTAGCTTTGCTTGAATTGGAAGAGTTATCACCACGTACGTACATGCAGGAATTAAGGTGGGATCATCAGATCCTAGACATGCATGGAGACTATATATAATATATAGACATAAACTAATCTAGTACTACCGGATATATTTCTCCAAATTCTAACTTTCTTCTATTAAATTCAAGAATATATTTATCACGAGTAATGATACTACTTCCACAAGCATTTCAAAGCTAGGACCACTCTTTTGCTTTTGGGTTGCAAGAAATTTTAATTTTAAAAAAAAAACAGTAATTCATGCCAAATTACGAGGGCCAAAATAGGCAATTAACATAGAATTAGTACTGTACCCAAAATAGGCAAGGCTAACCGAGAAAATATGGTGAAAATCAAACACATCCGCAATAAGATTACTCACATCCATAGGAAAGCGTTATAAGAAATGTAGGACTTCTATAAAATAGACTACTCCAAAAACGGAAATAGACTTCTATAAAATGAGAAGATCTCTACAATCTAGTAGGGACTGTTTATGACTTCTCTATATGTGGCCTCCTTTACATACAATGACTCTAAAAGAATCTTCTCTCAAAGAGTCATTATCTTCAATCTCCTAAAGCCCTAATTTCCTTTATTATATTAAGAGATATGTGAGACATGAGAGATTATAAAAATCACTATCATAGTGGAATATCTCACCCCCAAATAATTCATGAAAATAAGTTTTTTATGCCGAATTACATAAATTCATGTCTCTTTATTTTTATTTTATATATTTATTTACTACATATTATCATTGATTTATGTTCAAACTCCATATCGACCTCCAAATTAACCACCATCGTGGGCCTTCTTGGTTATATCATTGTGGCTAGAATCACTTCCGTGGGAGATGACTCTTTCCTCATGTTTCAACTTGATGTGCAAATTTATACATTAACATTCTTAATCTCTTGATCATTCACAACAATATCACCACCATACCTAGCTATATCTAGTTTCGACTCCACTACTAGCCCCATATCCCTAACCATCTTAAACACATTCATTTGCTAGTTGGTGTACATTGGCCATTTTGCTATGGGTATGCCATGCCATTGGCTCCCCAAGATTGAGTTCTATCCACAATGTGACACGAATTTGACATGGCTTTGTGGGCCAGGACCTAATCCACATGTGGAGCCCACCCACATATAATCCCAATTTTTCTTGTCCATTCCAAGAATTCCTATGGCAACATCTCTTATAGACTTGCAGTCTATAGGCATTGCATACTTATTGGAGATGATAAAATATCTCAGGCCCATATTGGGTTTCCAAGCCCAATCAAAAGTTTGAATCCCTTCTCGCCCACAACTGGCCAAAAAGGGAATGACCTTTCTCCAATGGAAAATACTAGAAATAAACGCCTGGTACAAATGGTGCACAAAAAGCATCATTTAATAAAATTTTATATTTTTTTCTCTTTCTTTCATTCTTTCTCCCCCATCAATTTTGTCAGTTACTCTTTTTTTTTTTTTAATCTGTATTTATCCCTAAGTTTTTGCTTTTCTCTCTAGTGAGCATCCTCATTTTGCTCCCACAGTTTGTCTTTCTATTTTTCTCGATCTTCATCTTCTCCATCCCCACAATAATTACTACTTCTCCATCTTCTCTATTTTTTTTTTAATTCTCTGCTACTGCCCATTCACTCTAGAAAGGGTAGGGACTTACAAAAATGAATCAAGTCTCATTTTCCCAATCAAAATGGAGAGCATTATGTGGAAATGGAAAGAAAGCAACTCTCCCACTATTGGATCTGGTTTCAACCTTTAAAAATGGTATGAAAAATCTTTTTTTTTTTTCCTTTTCAAAAACCGATCCAATTTGGTAGCTACAGCTAAAGCTCTTGTGATACTTTGAAAATCAATTGGGAAGAAGACAATTCGGAAAGAAAAGTATCACAAGGGCTTTAGCTATATCTTTTCAAAAGTGATATTTGTTGTTGGGTTGGTGAAATTGGAATTCTTGTTGGGTTGATTGAAGACGACGAAGGAGCAAAAGATGGACTTTTTTTTTTCCTCTGAAGATGGACTTGGGTGTTATTGTTTTCACCTTTCGTCTGTTTTTTAGTTTTTTTTTTAATATATAGGTTGAAGTCAGATTACATCATCCATTGGTACAAGGATTGTCTCCCGCGTTTGTCCGTAGTAGGACTCTTCTCCAATATAAGAGGACTTATTAGAAAGGAAGGAAGAAAGAGAGAATGAAGGAGGGACAAAGAGCTAAGGAAGGAAAAGGGTGTCAGGAGGGAAAGTAGAAATGTGAGGTAAAGAAGAGAGGATGAGACATAAAGTAAGGGAGGAACAGATGATAAAGTGGGCTTTCAGATGACTTTTGGGAGGACAAACTTCTTTTCTTCGACTTCAATTTCTTTAGCTTTTTCAATCTCACGAGAGGGACTCAAGCAACGGGGTCTCCAATAGAAGATAGCGCTTAGATTGATCTCCATTGTGCATCGAGGATAAGAGACTATGAGCGACTATAAAACAATCACTTATAATGGATCCTCCCCTCTCCAAATTTCCTATAGATGTAGGCTTTACGTTGAACCATATAAATTTGTGTCTCTGTCTCTTATTTTTTCTATATTATTTATTGTTCATTGTCATGTAATGTACACATCGAACCACCATTGGGGCTCCCCACTACATCAATTGTGGGTGTTAATTCATAGAGCGTACATATTAAAAGATCAATGCTATATACAATCGTAAAGTGTATTAACACCACACAATCGTTTCCAAAACGAATGAAATCTACTATTAAAAAATTAATTTTTTTTATATGAGTTTTATATTTATTTACTTTTTTCAAATAAACTATATGGATGCGGTACTTATAAACTCTTTGATTATAAATATTATTTCTCATATTAAAAACTTTTACTAGACTTAAATAGAATAGTGATATTGTTTCTTAAATTATCCACGATCACCTCTGCCACGGAAGAATCATTAATTTTCTTTCGGCCATAGCTATTTTCCCATGAGTCAAGGTCAATCTTTTTCTCGATTTTTAGATTTGAGGAACTCGTTAATTTTCTAAAATTTAGGTAAAACCTCAATCTGTTGGTGGTTAACAATTTATGAAGAGGCCCAAGCCCATTCATATCTAACGGACAATGCCATATGGGTGGGGCTTAAGTATCAGGACGGGAGGCGAAAGTCTAGGCCCGACTAAAATCCCGGGCCGAGCTTAAGCAGCTTAAAACCCTGCCTGTCCCTGATAATTAAAGGATTCAGGAGGGACACGTGACGGGACACCACCAACCTTCATAACGAACGGTCCAGCTTCATTACCGTGGTCACCAGACTGTGACCCTTAATTACACGAAAAGTGAGAGGCCGATTCAACCCATGTCGGTACGTGTCGAAACGCCATGTGGAATCATGTCCGTTCTTATTATTTATTATTTATATCAAAAATGATAAGGGGCAGCCACGCACCGGCAACTCCCTCATATAAACAGTGCTGCCACTATATATTGACACAATAATGGCCACCACAAGCAGATTGCCCTCGAACTCGAAGTACACAAACAAACAAACAAACAAAAGCACAAAAATCCAAATAATACCATTCTCGAAGCAGCCGAGTCGAGCTTCGCTGAGTTACTGTTGCTGCCACCGAGTTGCTGAAGAGTTTTGAGCGATGAGAACCCTATCGAGTTCAACCTCCAAGATCATCTTTGACAAGTTGGTTTTTCCACCCAAAGAGTGTCTTCTTCTTAGACCCCAAACTTGTTCCCTTTTGCTGTCGCAGAAAGTTGTCAATTTGGGGTTTTTGCATTTGATATCTGTTCGCCACAAGGCCGCACACCCGGTGGTCACTTCTCTCTGCTCGAAATCCCAGGTCTTTTTTGGATACTTGCTTTTGGTTTTACGAGACAATTTTGCAATTTTAGTTTTCATTGTTTCTGAGAAGAAAATGTGATTTTTGAAGTGTTGAGTTAGGTTTGCAATACAGAGAATGGTTGAATCATGGTTAAATCACTGATCATCCTCCCCTAAATGTAAAGGCAGATAGGATTTCTTGGCTATAAAATATATATATAAAAACGTTAAGCTTTCTTTTTCCCAGCTTTGCTCTCCATCTCTCTTTGGTATCAATGAACAGAGTATCAGGCTTTTTTGAAGTATGTATGTATTTATGTATATAGCCCGCCATAACATCCCTTCTATCCTTTGCTTGTGTGTGTCCGTGTGTGTTTGTTTGTTTATTGGTGCTTGTTGATGAAGGAATCGACAAACAAGAAATTGTACTCGCATGGTTAATACTTTTCTTTAGCATAGTCTGTTCCTTTTTTCTCTGTTTCCTCATTCCAAGAAGCTCTTCAGTTAGAAACCGATGAGGAAGACTCAAATATGGATTCCTTTGGTGAATATTTTAGATTCTCCATTTGCTTTGATCTCTCCAATGCTTGAATGGGGGCTAAAATTCTAAATGGGGGGTTTTCCATCAGAATAAAAATATATTGGGAATTACAAAAAAAAATATCAATCTGACTGTTGTATCACTTTCTCCCTGGGCAGGCAAACTTGGAAACTGCAGAAACTCAGAGTCAAGAAACTTGTAAGTTATAACCTGTCTTTAGAATTTTCCTACGTTCAAGAATCATGTTACTTCCTTTGCTCTTTAGCATTTTGCCACTATGTTTAGACTCTAAAGGCCAACTCTGCTGTGCAGATCAATCAAAGACCGTTCATGTAAGATTTCAGTTACAGAAACGGTGTACATTTGGTGAGCAATTTCTCGTAGTAGGGGATGATCCTATGTTCGGCATATGGGACCCTGCAAGTGCAATTCCATTGAATTGGTCAGATGGTCATATGTGGACTGTTGAGCTGGTGAGTAGAAAAAAAATGAGTGTTAAAGACTGTAAATATTTGAACTAGAGACAAATTGATGAAGTACTTCGTGTGATTGTTTTCAACTAGGATATACCTTCTGGAAAAGCAGTCAAGTTCAAGTTCATACTAAGACAAATTACTGGGAATATCTTGTGGCAACCTGGTCCGGATCGAATTTTTCAGACATGGGAAACTGAGAACACGGTCACTGTTTGTGAGGATTGGGACAATGCTGAGTTTCAGAAGATAATAGAGGAAGGGCTTTTAGCTGACCCAAATGAACACTCAATGGTTGACTCAGAAATGACGATTGTTTCTGAGAACCTCAGTCATCCAAAAGAGGAAGTGGTATCTCATGTGAATCAGGGATCTGCCATTGCATATGGTGATACAGCTCCAGCTCAAAAACCAATTACAGAACCACACAAGGGAAAAATAATTGCCGATAACATTACTCCTCCACAAGAGAAGCCCAAAGCTATTGTTGCAGATAATATAAGCTACTCAGATGAGAACTCCAAAGGCAAAATGTTCGGTACAATAGTTAGAGCCCCAAAAGAGAAATCTACAGATATCCCGAACGAGGTTGCAATAAAAGCAGAGGAGCTTCTTGGAAATAATGGCACAGTTTTGACAGTGGAAAACCCGGGAAGCACACACATTGATGGAAACCTGATTAATCATGGAGGCCCCGTTCTGGTTCCTGATTTGACTCCATTGTCAAAAGTGCCAACTGAAGAAGCAAGCAAAGATGGAAGTGAGGGAACAATTGCATTTGATGCCTCTGTTGGAGCCCATGAAGCTAAGGATGATATTGTGCCAGAGGTAACTGCTTGAAGAGTGTAATCTTCTTTTCTCTTCTCTTCTTCTACATCTACCTATGCCAAAAATAATACTCCCTTCCCGTAAATCGCAACATATTCAGGATTAGGAGATAGACGTTGCTGAAGTTGTATGTTCTTGAAATCTTGCTTTCCGTAAAGAGGAACTTCTCAAGATGATAAATGGCAAGGCATCTTTTTTTGTTGTGTCAAAATATTGAACAATTGCATCTGATTCTTTTTGTACAAATCAAACTGAAAGGGTAAATTAACAACTTAAGTATTTACTGGATGCAACTAGAGCTTCTAAGCTACTCAAAGTACCAAGTTTTCACATTTGCAGATGAAATAGTACTATAATCTGGAATCAAAATTCACTACCTCTAACATTTGTCCAAATATATGCCACCAAGGGCCTTATGCTAGTGATTAGATGTGAGACTGCTTTCCACTTACTGCATTTTATTTTAAAGACAATGTGCAACTCTCCAAAGTAATAAGCTGTTGTATTGTGGATGCTATTCTTTATCATCTTGTGCTTGTTCTTTTTCTATGTACTGAAACCTAGCCAAATTCAGTTAGTGGAGAAGCAAGAAACAGATGCTGAAGCACCTCAACCAGCACCTTCCATAATTTTCAATGATGAGGAAGAAAAGCTTGATAGAGAATTTGAACAAAAGCTTCATTTACCAAAAAGAGAAGAGCAGTCTTGTTCAGAGCAAATCGACAATGATGTCGTGCAAAATGACATCCAATGGGGTCGCAAAACACTGCAGAAGTTTCTAACTAGTTTAGGATTACTTTAGGACCAACTTAAAAGAACTTGGGTGAAATCCCTCTGGAAGTAAAGCTTATGACTGCCGCTGCTTCATAGTGACCCAATATTCAGGCTAGAAGAATGAGGCATTATTGGTTGTTGTGGTTGTTGTTGTTGTTGTATGTACAAATGAGCTTTGTTTCCTCAGCATGATTTTGATTGTAGACTATTGTAAGAGTGTGCTCTGATTTTGTATTTCTTCTACGGTTAGGATGCTCTTATTCATACCGCTATATCTTTACAGTTTAGCGAATTGAACTGACTAAACTATTTGTTGGGAACCCAAAATTAGTTCTGAATGTAAATATATGTATATGTGAATATCTGTCAAGTTCTATGGATGTGATATCTATTAAATATACAATTTTGGAAGCACGAAGCTTTGCTTCTGTTTATACACCATCTTCTTGATTGTTGATAACTGTCAAAACTTCCAATTTTTTTTATTTTTTTTAATGTCGGGGAACCTCTCCAAGGCAAAATCCTTGGGATCCATTCCTACAAAGTAAATTTTGGACACTTGTACCGCACTCTCTAAAGTTTCTTTACATGAAACTAGTTAAATCATTGACTTTTCATCGTGCAACTCCAAAAAATTATTTGCACTCATGAGATGTTAAACTTAGGACCTTGAAGAAAGTAATATCCCAAGACCAAGACTTTCACTACTTGGACTAATCCCTTGGGATTAATTTTTCAAAAGTTATTAGTCTTGTAATTTCCTAATGTATGCGTTTTGATTTTTTTTGAACTTCGAGTGTTTTTTTTAATGTAGTTTTCTAACCAAAGATTCGTAAGGATTATTGAATTAAAAAAAAAAATAGGGTTATACAACTTACACTACTTGGAAGTTGTTCTGTTGATAAATAAGAGTTGTTTTGGCACCCACAAAAAGGTTCTTTTTTTTTCTCTCTATTCATGGAATTGTTACAAGGTTTCTCATCACTAACCTATGAACATAAGATAAATGGCAGCGCTGTTGGGCTCAGAGAGATACAAACCTCCAGCCGCATCAAGTTGCCAAATGGACAGCAACACTGGAGACGAGTAGAGGCATACAAGGAATTGAGATTTAATCGAGCCAAGTTTTGATTTGTCGAGCTCGATTTTATTTAAAATATTTGAACTCGAGCTCGAAATTTTTATTTATTATTTGTTTGAGCTTGACTCGATAAATTACTAATTCGAGCTCGAACTCGAGCTTGTCGCACAAACAAACTCGAGTCGAGCCAAACTCAAGCTTGAGCTCGAATCTTTTTTTTGTTTTTTTGAATAAAACTTAAAAATAAATAAAAACCTACTAAAAACTAATACTTAATATCTAACTAGTTGAAATTTATTCATCATAACAATATGTTACATGCTTACATATATTATTAATAAATACACATAATATAATAGCATATATGTATTTCATACATAATTTGTACGTATTAATATATAAAATTATTCAATTTTATAGATTAATTATTGTACAAATTATAAAATATAACTATGAAGTATATTTATCATATAGACATAAGTAATTAGATTATATATTACATATATAATTATAAAAATGTTATGCTTAAATTATTAGTAATACATATATATATAACATATATATGTATATATTTATCAACATATAAATGAACTTTAATTAAGTCGAGTTAACAAGTCGATTCGAGCATAAACGAACGAGTCTTAACGAGTCTTAGCTCAGTCAAGTTAAATTTTGTCGGGTATGTATCATTTATTAATCGAGCGAATATCTGTTCTTACGAGTGAGTTTTTTTTTTCACGAGTCGAGTTCAATTCGAGTTTAACAGAACGAGTACCGAGCAGATTATCAAATAGGTTGGTTTATTTACAGTCCTAGTAAAATTTAAGTAGAAAAAAAAAAACTTCTTAGTTTTCGTGTTTTCAAGACATTTGAATTTTTTTGAGATTTCTTAATTGCAAAGTGAGAGTAAACTTGACATAAGAAATAGCGAGTATCACGGAAGAAAATGAGCCGTGCACGTGCATGAAATAATGATTTGGTTATATCAACATTTAATCTAGAGGGTAAGTGATACATATATAACATAATTATATAATATATTTTATAATGAATTTTAAATGAGAAATAATTTTATAAAATATTTTATACATATATAATACTTTATAAAAATATCTTTTATTTAATATATTATTATAAAATATATTGGGTAAATGTATATTGGAGACCACGTTACCTTAAAATAAACTTTTATTATTTTATTTTTTCAGTAACGAAAAAATAGAACAACGTAATTAATGTCAAACGGACCTTGTACGTACGTAGGCATCTGCATGCTCACTCACTTTCTGTGGTATCTCGAGGTAGGTGCGTCAAGCATGAAATTCGAGGTGTGCCCTTTGCCCACAGAGACTGATATTAAGGAGTTCTTGCCAGGAAGCCAAATTCAGGGGCTCCTAATTAATTGCAGCGGCCGGTCGTGTTCCGATACGAGTTAAACTCTTTATATATGGTAAAAAGATAATAAAATAAATTTTATACAATTCATTTAAAATATATTTAAATGTGTTTGAAAAAATTAATTTAAATATATTTATAAAAAGTTGAAAAAGATTATAAATTATGCTTGTAAAGAGATATTGAATTATAAGTTATAGATCTCACGTATAAAAAAAGTATGAATTGATAACAATTTAATAATTTGATAATTGAGTATTTAGATATTAGATTGAAGTGAATTAATATTAATTCAATTCAAACGATACCTGAATCTATCAGCCTTTAGGATATTCTCAAATGATCTAATATGTCTTAAGTTTCATATTTTATTCCAAATATAAATTCATCTTCACTACGAGCTTATAATGAGATTTTCGTCTCACCCATAATCCTATCAAACACTCAACTCAAAAAGTGGGTCTCCCCAAGTACTCGGTCTAGGGTCCAAACTTTTCTAGAAAGCCACTCGCTTCTAGGAAAATAAATAATGATAGCTGATGAGATAGGCAGGTCTAACGCCACTCAATAGCATCCCACTCAGGTAGGCTTGTGCCAGGCAATACAGGAAGTATGGGGCCTTTGATTTTCTAACAGAGGAACATCGACGGATAACAAAAGAAACCTACATAATAAAGCAAATCAAGAAGTTACGCTGTAATAATGACACTACAATCTAGACTATACGCTATATTAATGATGTCGTCGCAAAGGTCATTCCACATTAATAAGCACTGACAAAAGAATAATGAAAATGACAAGGACCCTAAATACAATCTGTCATCCCCGACTCCAATCTAAATAGCGACCCCCAAGTACAAAGAAGCTCACTAGACTACTCATTATTCATAAGTTCCCAAACTCATTCACTAACTTAGGCATTGAAGATTCCTCGGCCATCCATGCTACTCTCATCCAACCTTATTCTTCTTCGCATTTGCAGGTCCAACCTAAAAGATTCTTCTTCGCTAGAACCAAACCCAAAGGCGTATGAAACACGACATTAACAATAACGATGTCTGTGGAATTTTTATAAGTCTTCCGCATACTTTATATTCCTATAATAACCAGTTTCAAACAACTCGAGAGCCAAGAAAGACAAGATTGGCAAGCATGGAAGCTCACTAATAAGGGAGCAAAACTCCTAAAATTGAAGGGGGAGACACCACAAAAGGAAGGATAGAGCACACCCAAGAAGAGGCGTCACCATGTGGCGAGGTAAACATGATACACCCTACGGTAGACGACTACACCTTACGGTAAACATGATACACCATAGGACAAGCCCCTATAGAGGGCAAAATAAAAAATGTGCAGATGCACAGAAAGGTGGAACCGAATGAATAGTTGAAGTTCATTCTTATAAACCCTAATCGCCCAGAAGCCACTACAAGGATCGATAGCGAGATTGAGATACGGGGTGCCATGCAACAACTCCTTGCCAAACACCAAGATGTCTTCTCTTGAAGCCACGAACACATGTCGGACATAAACCCATAGATCATACATATAGCACCATCTTAGTGCGAATCCAAAGGCCAGGGGAGTAAGGCGAAAACGTCGAAGTTTCAACACGGAGAAGAACGTCACCATAGCCAAAAAGGTTGACTGCCTACTAACCGTCAGATTCATTCGAGAAGCCCACTACTCTGAATGGTTGTCTAACATAGGTGAAAAGGCCAAACGGCAAATAAAGAATGTGTATCAACTTCACAAATCTCAATAAAGCATGTCGAAAGAACAGCTTCTCACTTCCTCACATTGACCTAATTGTCGACTCCACAATGGATCATCGCATGCTTAACTTCATAGACACCTACTAGATATAACCAAATTAGCATGAACCTAGAGGACATGAAGAAGACCTCGTTCATCACTGACCGAGAACTATATTGCTACACAACAATGCCCTTTGGGCTGAAGAACTTGTGGATCACATACCAACAACTGGTCAGCTGCATGTTCAAGAACCAGGTAGGAAAAAGCATAGAGATTTATGTGAATGACCTATTGGTCAAGAGTGGAACTCTAGAACAACACCTGAACAATTTGATAAAGACCTTCGCCATACTGAGGAAGTACCAGATGACGTTGACTCCGACAAAATGTGTCTTAGGAGTCATGTCTGGAAAGTTCCTAGGGTTCAAGGTGTTAGGACATGGGATCTCAGCCAATCCAAAAAGGTGGAAGCTATCATCAACAAGGTCCTACCTCGAAGTGTAAACAAAGTGCAGAGGCTAATCGTACGAATGACAACCCCCAATAAGTTCATATCAATATTTTTATTCCATTTTTTGCTACACTCGTATTGCCTCTAATGATTGGAAAATAGAGTTGCTCATCATACAACTCTAATGCATTTATCTTGAACTTTCTTGACATTTATGTTTTCGACCTCTAATGCATCTACCTTGGGCTCTTTTCACATTAATGTTTACACCGTTAGGACTAAGAGGCCTATCTTGTTCAAATGAGTTTCTCCTTCTTTTGATTTCCTTTCTCCTCCCTTTTTGAATTACCTAAGCATATCATTAGTCTATTCTATAAATCAAGCAAGTATCCTTGCATCCGGTATTAATCATAGTTGTTTAATACGATTGTATTTAGCTTGGAGAAGTTATTTATAATTTGGTAAGAGCTTGGTTTCAGAAATCCCAGCCTCTAACCCTCACGTTACTCTTTATGTAAGGTATCTTCTACCACAAGGGCATATAAATTAAATTGAAATGCTGTCATCTTATTTTTAAAAATATGTCATACTAGTATTAAAAATTAACATCCTAACATTATAACTCATGACAATTCATTCCTTATAACAATTTTTTTATTAATAGCTACTGTTGATCAGATTGACAAATTAAATACGAAATAAAATAAAAATATAAGCCTAATTTATAATAAAGAAATGTAATATAATAAACCCTACTTCAAATATAAAATTCTCTTAGAAGAATTATTCGCTGCCAGTATCAGGTCTTTCTTTTCCCAAGTTTTTTTAACGGGGATAATTATATTACATCATTGTAAGTCGGGGTAACGTTATGATCATTCTATTCTTATAAAATTTAAGTATAATTCAAGAGCCAATTAACAACAAAAAACTTAAATTTAAAAGTGAAATGTCACTTATAATCTTTTAAGTATAATTGAGATCGCAGTCTAGTTTATGAGAAATTTTTGTAATTCACCCTTAAATAAAAGAAGATTTCTTTCTTGGAATTAATGAAAAACCAGCTTCATTCCAATTTGGCTGTTTCTCAGATCACGTCATATATTTCCATTTGGTCCATAAAACTTAATTTGTTGGGGGAAAGACTTAACTTCCTACAAAATAAATATTCATCCAGTCTTTGCTTTCACCAAAATTAGAACATCAGCCAAACCTTTGCACCCAGCTTGAACGCCAAATTCACTCACAGCTATAAGAAGTATTAAACATCCACCTGTATTTCCTTGGGAAAATATTGTAGCAACTGTTTAGTTAAGAAACCCTATGCTCTTCTCGCCACCTTCCAGGCTTCCAGCACCCATCCGGCTATTTGGATGCTCTAGTCTCTTCATATGCCATCTTGTATTTAATGTTCATTACTTCATTCACATTCTCTTTAATAATTCTTTTTAATAAGAAAGTATTTGCATTAAACTCAAAAAATGGGAATCCAGTAATAACAAATTTATTGAAATTGGGTGATTCAAGGCAAATCTAAATTGAATATTTAAACCATGTGCATATGAGTTCAACTTATGAATTCATTTAATGAGAATACAATTATAATCCGACCTGAAACTTGCTCGTTAATTTTTACCCTCGCATAACCTTATTTACAAAGGCGGCACTACCTTAGCTACAAGTTCATCAAAATATGATACTACTGTGCGTAGTGACATATATAAATTAAAATACCCCTAATTGTTTCTCTTCAACTCAATAAAGTAAAGAATTCTAAGTTTCCTATCATTCTTACCCACACAAGGATTAAAAAGTTTACACGTGTTTTTTCTTTTACATTTTCATACAAGGAAATATAAAATATAAAATATAAAAAAAAAAAAAAAAAAAAAACTCCTCTCTGAAACACAATCCATATAGAAAACCGTTGAATTTTGACTAGAGTTGATTTGAATGATGCTTTAATCGGCTGAAATGACTAATTGAACTGATTCTGTGATTGAATAAAAAAATATATATCTATACTAACTTCGATTTGGTTAACTTCTAATTAGTTAAAGTTCAATCAACTGATCGATCTTTTAACCAAATCATTTTTTGGAACCATGATTCAAATGCCACCAATAAAAAAGTTCAATGCAAACATATCTCAATGAAATGGTGGGTCGAACCATAAGTGTCCCTTCTCACTCACTTTCCTACATAATAGACCCCTACAATTCTAGGGCTTATATTGATCTTCCTACACGTTGTAGGGTGTCCCAGGATGGAAGGATAAATATCCTTTATGATTCATGCCCGAACTTAGACTAGTCCGAGAAAGAACAGCCACAAAAGTAACTCTTACAATACGTTTTTATAGGCAAACTCTAATCATATTTATTGAGCATTTGATATCATTTGTAGTGCTCAATCGAGCAACAATAAATCATAACTTAAAAATCTTAAATCTTTTACATATTTATGATGCTTTCACATTTTATTTTATTTTTTTAATTTTGATGTATCATATATATCTTACTGACACCTTGACGACAAATGTATTATAATTTGTGCATATCATGAATAAAAATATAGAATTTTTTTAGCTTGATGATCCTTTCATTTAAGAAGCAACATTCTAAAGTCGAGTATCAGGTAGTATTTCAGTTAAATAGCATCCAAATACACAATTGAAGTGATAAATTTATCTGACCTAAAAAAAAAAAACTCTTATTTAATTTATTTTTCCTGATCATATCAGTTAAAAAGCAGATGTGCAAGGACATATTTGAACAAATATATAACTGATACATACTGGAAAAAAATATTGAGAGAAACCATGAAATCTTCATGGAAAAAAAGAAGGCAACAGAGTGACATAATCAAACATCAAACATTTTTTTAATAAGTTGAGTGATATGATCAAACATAATGAGTGTCTCGCATAATTCAGTCTATATTCAGATTTTTTATCATCAGATTTGTTATTTTTACGATAAACATGTATTGTATCGTGCAATAGATTCCCATTTAAGATAAAACTTCAATTATATATTGTAACACTTGCAATTCTAATACTCCAAAGAAAGGAAATCCAGAGAGGTCAGCCATCAACGGAACATTGGGACAACAAAATAATTTCAATTGTGATGTTACTTGGGAAGCCTATATAAAAATAATTCTCCATTGATTTAATATCAACTAAATAAACATGAAAATGCAGGGCATCATGCAAAAAAAGAAAATGGAGCCCAGCTTTGCAAGCACATTTAATTTCAAGAATTTTTCACCTCAGCATCAGGTAACGCACGGGCAAGAGATACTGAACTATATAAAATGCATACATACCTTTAGAGCTCAATAACCTTTTATCCACAATATGCCCCCGTCTTATGGTTTCTCATGATATAGGATGCCCATTCTTCTGTTGTCTAAAGGAGGGTAGGCTTTGTGGACCACGAAATACCTCGTCCTTCGATCGTTTACTAGAAATAGTAGTCGGCAATCTGGAGGATGGAATAACCAAAATAAGAAACCTATAGCAGCCATACTGCTACTTGAATTAAAGGCATTGTAATGCGCTTAAATTATAACACACTCAAGATTGATTACAGCGTCTCTGTCGAACCCAGTACAAACGTGCATCTCATCCAAGCACGGAGTGAAATGAAATAGAATGAAAAAGACGAAAATTTCATAAAAACGAAATTAGTACAAAGGAAGAATATGCAAGTAATGCGATAGCACCTTGGACAAGAATATGTAGCACCACCAAAAGGACATGACAACTCTGGTGAAAGGTTTGCGGGGTGAGATGGACAGACTGTTTAACACTTCAAAGAAACCTACCATTTTCAAACACCCCTCCATTTTTTTCTTTTACAAGAAGCCTAGAAATTAGAATATATCAACACTACATGATGCACCCCACATTTTGTGCCTTACCGACATCCAGCAAACAAACAACAAATCAAGCAGAAAAACCATGCTCTATGAAAGTCAAATGATGGGATGCGAGAAACATTTACAAATAAGAACCCCGAAAATACAACATTAATGGTAAAATAAAATAATACTATATTTATAACTTCCATTAGAAATCCAAGCAAATCAATCAACATCATTTACAGAAAAATCCATAAATAATTGCTTGAAATTTGGTCAAAAATTCATAGGTAATATCATGAATCAGCAGGAAACTATCCCTTCTGGATACTCCACCCCTGGAACGCTCAGTAAGAAATGTGCCCTCCCATGCCCTCCTCTTTACTCAGGAAAAACTTAATATTGAGATAAAACAAATAAACCCTTTTGTCTTATGATACCTTGGGGAATTGGCAAGCTTTTGCACTTGCTGATTCAATACATTAGAAGGACATCCAGGTTCACTTTCATTGGCCTGAAAAGCATTGCCATCAAGTACAGAGGATTAAAGCACGTCTTCCATGTCAAAAACTCTTTAAGACTAACTGCACTATATATACATCAATGTTTTTCGTTCTTCCAAAACAGTCTGTTTAACGTTTGGGATCACTTGGTCTATTGAGAAATTGGCTGATCAAGACAAGAGGACACCACACTAAGTGTCCACCTGGACACAAAACAAGTTTCATAAAGAAGATGATAAATTTGATTAAGTGCATGTTTGGGGTTACGGTGAGAAATATTGCTTTTAGCTTAAGGCTTAAAACTTAATGTAATAAACTCTACTATTAAAAAATTATTTATTATTTGGGATCCATATGTCTAAAGTGCTTTTAGAGTTAGTTACATTATTTTTTTAAAAATATATAGTTATCTACAGTAGCTTTTTGATAAAAGCTCCAATTTGATGCTTTTAGATAAAACTATCTTTCAGCTTTTTTAACCGACTAAAACACTTTTTATGAAGTTCCCAAACATGTCATTTTTCTTTAAAAGTATTTTTAACTACTTAAAAACATCTTTTAATTCTCGAAACGTAACCCCAAGTAGGCTCTAACAGAATAATGCACAACATGTAAACAATAAAATAATTATTCATAATAATATATGAAATTGAATGATAAAAGAATATTACTTTCAAGTATTGTATCATTTGATGATGCCATGTGAATCACTGGAGTCATAATTAATTGTTTTGTGAAGTAGGGTTCCATTCATTTTTATTATCAAAATCATACATTTTCTTCTAAATTAATTTCAGATTCGTGGTTTTCTACATTTCTAAAACTTCTGGTTATCTGTAAGCCTATGACCAAGCCAAGTCATGACCCCACTGTCCAAGTCCATAAGTCACAGACCAGTACTTGCACGCAAAACTCAGTAGTTGAAATCAAATATGAATGTTCAATGAAATCTTAAAATATAAATATAAAATAGCCGAATTGACTACAAGGGAGTACTTGGATAATGGGTAGAGACCGGGGACTGACCACCAAGCCCTTACCTCTTTATTAGATATATTGGAGCCTGGGCAAGGCAGCAATAGCAGACATTAAGCCAGCTCACTTCCCTTTCAGTTATTTTAGCTCTCACATCTGGGTGCAATGCAAAATCCAAAAAAGGAGCGGTTTCTCTCCATGTAACCAATACCCCTCATCTGGAAAATTCTTGCCTACATACCCTTTATCCAAGCATCACCTATGTAATCAAATCAAATATGGAAGGGAATCATCAGAAATTCCCACCTCAGAAGTGCTTTCTTTAGGCAACCCATCTTCTCTTAGAGGTTCATCCGCTCCAGGACTGAAGATATCCCATAGAAATCCATTTTCATTCCCAAGAGAAAGCTTGTCCAAATCTGTGTCCATGACACCAGTACGAGGTGCAACGTATGCTACATATTTTTCTGCAATTCATGGGGAAAAAATAATAATTAAAGCATAGCATTTATGATGCCATAATCCAATAACCACAATCAAATGGCATAAGAGCTGAGAAGGATGTCACTGCTCAATAATCAAAATCAAATGCAAAAAAAAAAAAAAAGTCATTAACTTCCTTGTACACCAGAATACTGAAAGATTACAAGTTTATTCTACTTCTCTACAAACCAACAAAAAGGAGGCATGCCATATCACAAAAACACCCACAGTAGGAGACATACAAACGTAGCCTTACTTCTAAAAGAACCAGCTACCCCTCGCCTCTCACCCAACACCCAATAAAAAGATGCAACATAGATACTCTCACCAATTAAGCTCCTCTTCTTTATCTCACCAATCCATTCACACTCCTTATTCCTTAACTGAAGAATACAAATTTCTACTTATCAAAAAAGAAAGACAGAAATTATGAAACTAAATTATACTTGTTTTGTTAAATGAATGTTTATTGATATCAGCAGGCCTAATCTCCACAATTTCTAAGGACACATTTCAGTAAAAGAAACAATTGTTAAGAAAGTATATCTAGTATAAAGTCAAAGGCAGCTTAAACCAAGGAAACTGCTGCAGAGAGTGAAAAAACAGATGTTTTTACCTGCTAAACTGTGAAGGGCATTTTCGGCAGCTTGTTGTTGAGCATCTTTTCTTGTCTTGCCCATTCCAACCCCTATCTTCTCTCCAGTGAACAAAACCTGCACCAATGGATCAAGAACATGAGTTTTTTCAAGTTCAAATACTAGGCATAATGTTTCCTTGGACCTACATAAGTTTTAGAAAAATTAACAAAATTAATTTGAAATTAAAAAGGAGGGAGGACACAGATTTTTGCAGCTAACCACGTAGTTGGGAATAAGAGCTAGATGAGTTGAGTTGTGTTTTTGTGAATGCAAAAACAAGTAATAGAATCTGTTACCATTGCCTACATTTCAATTCGTCACCTTCTAATACACATCAATGAAATAATATATATGCATATATACAATTCTTAGTACAGAATCGAAATAAGTTTCAGAAAGGAAACATGGTTTCACTGACTGACCTCAACAGAAAATTGCAAATCCTTACTGGTGCTGACAACAGACCTGAACTCGACCTGCATGGTAGGATAGAATGTGGTGAATATCACCAAAGAAAAAAGGGAGCAATGTATTACTTCAGAATGCATTTGTACCTTGGAGTTGCATCTTCGTCCAATCTCTTGCAGTACTCCAATAGATAATGGAGAAGATAGCATGTTTGATTTTCCAGGTTCAGTTTGAATATCTCTGCTAGTAGACACCTGATTTTGAGATCCAGCAACCTCTGCAAGAGACCTCAATCAGTAAATCAACAATACAAACATGTGTTGGCCATTGTAAACAGGGCATCATCCACAATGTTTTATTCAAGCTTGACATTTACAGAAAAGGCTATAAATGTTGTAAGGGCTCGTTTGGGAAGTGAAGTGATGAGAATTCTGTGAAGTAGTAAAAATAGTTTAATTTAAGATGTTTTATTGGGTTTTAAAAAATGAGAGAGAAACAGTTTGAATAAAAATATTACGAAGTTATAATTATGTTAGAACATTATTTTTTAATATGTTTTTTTTTTTAGATTTAAAAAAATTAGTTTTTTTTGTGTTTTTTTTTTTTTAAGTTTGAGAAAGTTGTAATGATTAGATGAAAAAGTTAACAATTTGAAATTGAAAAATGTTTGTATTTGAGTGATGTTTGGGAAAGAAATTATGAGAAGTTTTGAAGTTAGATAAGATTATCTCACTTCCCAAACAAGCCCTAAAAGATCAGATTGACCCTCCCACCCCTCTGACGTCAATGCAGGACAAAATCAAATGCAAAAACATTAAAAAGACAATAGCTAAATGAAGTTTAAGCATTAAAAACTATGAAGTAACAAACAAAAGCAAAATATGGAAAATTGAGATACCATCCATGAAATAATTCATTAGTAGCAAAGTGGCATGTAAAAAAAGCCCCCAAAAATGAAACGGGTGGATGGTACCTTAAGAAAATTTCTGGTCAAAAGGAAAGATATGCGATGGGTAGTAGCTAAAAAGTAAATTAAGGCATAATAAGGTAATATCTTTGATAGTTTTCATACATGGAGAACAAAAAGTTACCCTTGCTTGATGGACAATGTGAACACATGATTTTGCTAGTTCCCATACCTGATAGCAGATTTGCTGGTGGAAGATTTTGTTTTAGCATATCATGACTAACACATGCCTACATATAAGCAAGACGACACGTATCAGAGTGCTCTATACAGTAAGAAAGATTGTCAAACTGATATTAATTCTCAAGCTTGAGGGATATCCAGAACAAACCTCTTCAACCTTCACTTGGGATGTTTGTGAAGGTAAAGCAGTAGGCGTAGATCCTGGTGTGCTGGGTGAAAATGGCTTTGAATGTGCAGACTGCTTATCAGGTTTTAGTGCATCAGCTTCAGGAACAAATCCCGAAGGTCGACTATTTAAATGCCCTCGACTAATATCATCTTCCATCAACCAGCCTCCCTGTGGCTGCATCAATGATCCTGATTGTGTAGGCAATCTTGACAAAAGGGGGGGTTCACCTGAGCTTTGAATCCTCGAATCTAGACCAGGTTTCATAGTGAGGAGTCCTCTCTTCATATCATAATCACGATCAGCGGAGATGCAATCTCGTCTAACTGGAGCTCCAAGCAAACCAGGTTCTTCAAGGTAATTCAAGGCATAACATGAAAAGACAAGAAGAAAATATTGTCAACGCTGTATATCAAACTTATAAAACATAAATTTAT
The DNA here is from genome assembly GCA_036559045.1 of Platycarya longipes. Taxonomy (NCBI): domain Eukaryota; kingdom Viridiplantae; phylum Streptophyta; class Magnoliopsida; order Fagales; family Juglandaceae; genus Platycarya; species Platycarya longipes. Next base: position 42,377,276 of record CM071797.1, read on the forward strand.
TTATTTTTTATAAGTAATGCCTAGCCCAAGTACACAGGGAGTATACAAGCGGAAACACTTAGATACAGGCTAAGGACTAGGAGCTAGGAAATGCTAAAAGAATATCATTTAGATTTGAAGGCAAGTACATAAATTCATTAGGGTAAAGGAAGCAAATACTCTGAGAAGGCATCAGTGTTCTTGAAGATGCAGGGACAATGGAATTCGGCAAGATTGCAACAGGTGGTTTAGGGGCCTCATGTATTAACTCAGAACTATTTGTCAATGAAGGAGTAGCTAAATCATTAGCAAACTTCTCGTCCTGGAAAAAAACATAAGGAAATGGAAAATGAAAGTTATCAAACTTCCATTATGCTAGAGGGTACATAGAGAGCAGCAACAGAGAAGACAGTTTCATAAGAATAGCAACAGCCAATCAAAAACTATACAAAATATGATTATTTTGTACTCATATTGCTAACACAAACAAGGATTCAGTGGGAAATAAATATCTGCCAATGTACTAGAATCCTACCGTTAGGTTTAATCTCCGTTCAACTTCAAGACCATTCATTCCTTCGCTTATGGGAGCATTAGAATTGCCATTTGGTACAAATCCAGCGTCCTGACATTCAAAAATATTTTATCATAAAAATTAAAAAGAACAAAAAGGAAACTTGTTAACAGCTAACTTAACAGCTAACCAAAGCATACAAAGAAAAATGGGCGAGTTTCATCAATGGGTTAAGAATCAGACTAATGAAATACCTCTGATATCATGTAGTTGCTAACATCTGGAGCAGGAGGTAAATTTAGCACCTCATCCTCATAAAATATCTCCGAGATTCTCCGTAATAAATTCTCATCAAATTCTCTGAATGTAATCATTACAAAATCAAATTACAACTGTAAGCCAATTGTCATCAATGAATGGTTAAATAAAATGCTATTTAGCTTGCAAGGTAACTGCTCTTACTTGAAAAAATAACCTCTGACATTGCATGCAACGTTTCTTGCTACACAGAGGACTGGAACAGCATGAGCGGTCTGTTAAATCAATAACTCAACCAATCAATCATATGTAACATTTTAAAAGAAAGGAAATTAAAGAACTTCTCTCAATAAATATAGATATTAAAAGAAAAAACATAACTTAGTACCTCTCCCTGTGGAGCATAATAAGGAGTGAATGCTGGAACCATATGAACTCGCGGTTGGTCCTTATCTTCCCAAACCTTAGAACGGTCATCAATTATCATTGCCATCTTGGGATGGCACATGGCATCTTGGAAGACATTTAGCAAAGATTTCCTGGAGCCTACCCAGTCAGAACCAAGGAAGGAATGTCAAATATTGATGTAATGTCTAAAAAGAGGAGATCATCATGAGACAGAGCTGGGACTCTAAAGAAATACAACTTCATTTAGCAAAACTCGAAAATGGAAGAACAATGTTCGCTAATTAAACACCCCCTCATGTATCACAATATATTGTTTGATGGGGGAGAAAATAAGAAAAAAACAGGTATCACAAAATATGAAGATTCAAAAAGTATTTTTTTTTTTAAAGGTAGATTCAAAAAGTAATGTTCTCAAGACAATATCAACACTTGCCTGATTTGACACAGATAACACGGTCCAAAAGTTGCTTTGAGCCTATAAGATGTGCCTCTGGGTCAAGAAGCCTCCACATTTCCAGGGCATAATCTCTTTCTGCCATTGTACACACATAAACTTCAAACCGTTTCCTTCCTTTTGCAATTAAATAGCTTCTCAGGTCCTCCCATGCAGGTCGTAGCCTCACAAGCACACTGGTATCACGATTCTACGAAGGAAAAAAACAAACAGTCTCCTTAGGAAAGGAAAATATTCATTTCAGAAAGTATAAATCTTTTGTATACGTCATGTGTACTAAGGCTTATGCCTATTTCTTATTACTTATCAAAAAATCTTTTATTACTTATCAAAAAAAGAAAGTATAAAAATAGCCATATCAACGTGCCATAAACATATTACAAGTTGACTTCCTATTAACTTCCTATCCATAAATTCTATAGCACTGGATTAGTATTAGTCATACTATACAGGTTCCCAAGTTTTCCTAATAGCAAAAGGTGTTCTCGCCAAATTAGAAACCTGACAAACAGAAAGGTGATGGAGACAGCATAAATAAAGTTAAAACCACTATGTGCTACCGCAAGAAGCTTAGCCTGTCCAAACTCCCATATCATCCAGCAGATACCATGTAAATGTTTATTTGGGTTTCCCAACACATTGTAGTATGTAAAAATGGTGTGATTACAGCAAAAGCTCTTAACTCCTTGGCTAGCAAAATTTCGTAATGCATGGTGATCTTCTTCTTTTTTATCAGTAACAAGAATATTATTAATATTAAATAGGGATCTAGTATTGCAATAAGGAAAGTTCCTTTTTTATGCATAGGGATCTTCTTCTTTTTTCTAGGTAAAAAGAATATTATAAATATTAAAGATGCATAGGGATCTAGTATTGCAATAAGGAAAGCTCCTTTCTATGAAATATCAATCATCTAGCAAAATGAAAAAAGCATATAGGAACAAATAAATAGAGTGAGAGAGATCATCTTACATCAGGGTTGATACGAGTAAGGACAATATTCTTTTCTTGCAATCTAATAACTGGCCGAACAACTCTTTCATGGTTATCAGATAGTGGTGGAACCTCCTCCAATTGAGCATTAAATGGCTTCCCATTATTATCTACCACGGTGTCGTTCTCTGTGTACTGCTTCAATAGCGCTCGATCATCTATGTACCGCTTCATTTCGGCAGTCATTGCTGACGCACGCAACGAATCATTCTCGCGTACAATCCAATTTCGAATAGCCTCAATTCTATCCTCAAACGACTTCATGGTGTTCGCAACAATGAGCGTCTCGTCGAGATCAAACACGATTGCCAGACAACGTAAATTTAGCATTCCTAAGCTCGCGTCATACAGACCTGCAGGAACCGCATAGCACCAAAAGCATGGAAACTTCTTCTGCTTGCTTGGCATTGCCACCAAGTGAATCTCTTCCTCTCCAATCAATACCACCGCCGTCTATATAACCAAACCAAAATATTTCCAAAACTCGGTTTAGTTTCCAAAACGTAATCTAGAACATAGAGCATATGTTTATTTGATTTCCAGTATTTACAGTTTCCAGTTTCTGAAAATGTATAACATAAACTGGATTTAGATACTCAAAGAGTGATTGTAATAGGTCCATTAAGTAAAGGTTCTAACAAATCAACACTGAGAAATCAGGTTTTTCAAACTTTTGCTACATTCTCGGGGACAAAATAATAAAAGGAAATCGTTTTATGAAAAAAAAATTATCAACGGGGAAAGAAAATGGTAAATGAAGTAGATTGAGAAGGGGACCTTGAATTCATAGAAGCAGGAGGCGTGGAGATTGATCAGATGGGACTGTTCGACCGGCGAGGACGACTCGAGCTTGCACCGAACGGAAAATGAAGAAATCGTTTGGAGAATTGAGAGCGGAGGGCATCGTTCACTCTGTGGCGATATGTGGTGGATACGAATCTCGTGATTCGGGAACTGGAAATTCTGGTCCTTGACCGGAATAGCGTCAAGCTCTCCCAAGCACATGTCGCCGTGGTATACCACCGATTTAAACCCTAAACGACTCATTTGAATCAACTTCGATTGGTAAACAAACAAGGGAAAACAGAAGACAACGTAAATGTCTGTAAAATGGGAGGAATCGGTGGTATAATTGAGAATAGATTTTCTGGTTTTCCTCTATTTTTTTGCTGCTTCGTCTCACTCTCAGAGCGCTCTCTCCCTCTCACCCTTTCTCTTACAAACAAATCCCTCGTCCCGGCAGCCTGGGGGTGTTCTCAATTTATAGGCGGCAGGGGTGGGATAAATATATACCAGTCGGTTTTGAACGAATTTACGAAAATACCTACTCGATGCGAACCAATCGGCGCTGGCCAGCGAGGGAAGTAAAGACTGGGTGGGTCACGCCCTTCGCGGGGAAATGGGGACACACATTGCTACGTGGCATTCGAAGAAGGTCAGTGTTTGTGAAGAGCCGACTTCGGACCGTCGGATCTATCGGTGGCTTTGAGTCGTTCGTTTTGACTGAAGTATGTGGAAGTTGCACTTTTAAAAATTAAATAAAATTGAGTGAAATTTAAAGACATTCCAGTCCTTTAATTTCCCAGGCTGGAATGACATTTTCATTTCTCTCTTTACTTTTAAAACGAACTCCTGTTCAATGGTTTAGGTCTCGGACCCAAGTCACCGAACAGGATCGATAGTCTTGTTAGCTAATTTTGGGATGTGGTTTATTGGATCCCTTCGGTCCAATCGAATGTGTGTATATTATATAAAAGTAATGTTGCATATAATTGTAAAATATGTAAATGTTGTATAATTATTTTAAAAATATGTAAAGTCTATTATTTAAAAGTTAATTTTTTTTATGTAAATTCTAAATTTTTTTATTCTTTTAAAAATAATTACGTGACGGTTATCCAATTCACAGTAATATAAATTTCTTTTCATTATAAGAGTAGAACTTCAAGATGGAGGAGTGTCAAAATTGATTTTTCATTGACTAATAGAAATATGCCACATGGACATTCTATGTAGGAGTAAAATGAATCCTATTGTAGGTCCAGTGACTACGAATCCCCTTCTCTCTCCCTCTCAGCTCTCCCTCTGCATCTTTTTTGTCAATTTTAGTCTTGTTTGGCTATTGAAACATTATGAGCAATTCATTTTTTTATCCTTTGGGTTTGCAAAAGCGATATTCGCCTCTTTTGAGCCAATTTTGGCCATCTGGAGGCTCTATTGAGCAGTAGATTTTGTTTTCAATTGTATTTAATGAGCTTAAACTCCAGCCCTTATCTTCTGGTTGGCTTGGATTTGAGATTCTGAATCTTTCTCTAAACGGTTCCATCCCATAAACTTGAAAAGAACAGCAATGGGAGGGAGAGGGAGAGGGAGAGGGAGAGGGAGAGGGAGCGGGATAATCATTGGATCGGATGATTCATTACAATAGGACTCATTTTACTCTTACATAAAAATGCATGGCATGTTTTTATTAGTTGGTGGGAAACTAGTTTTGGCACCCATCCAACCTGGAGCTTTTTTCATATTATATTTATATATATATATATATATATATATATATATTAGTAAGGAACCAAGTGGCATGCACGTGTATCTTTGTTACTAAATTATATTATATAAGACTATATTAAATATATTAAGTGATTTAATAAATAAGTAGACCTATCCAAATTGATAAAATATATTTTCTTATTTTATGGAAATTTATATTATATTAATAAAAAATATTATTGTTTTTTAAGTATAAGTAATGTTATTAATAACAACATTAACATTCTTATTACTATCAAACTTATTAGTAATATACAAATTAATATATATTAATTAACTTTACATCAAATATATTAAGTGATCTCTAATAAATACTTCATTTTATAATTATATTAATAAAAATATTATTCTTTCTTATTAATTATGATGGAATTTTTTACAATTATATTAATAAAAATATGATTATTTTTTTATTAATTACAGTGGAATGTATAATAACATCATTAACATTCTTACAACAACTAATTTAATTAACATCATTAAGAAATTGGGCCAAATTTATATGTGCCCAAATCGGTCATCAAGGGTCCAACGCCAGCCCGTGCCCCTATCTCAAATGCAACGGTGCCGTTTTAATATAAACAAACCTTATGTATCCTATATAAATGCATCTCTACACCAGTTTTTACTCCCTTTTCAATTCTTTTTCTTCTAGATCTCTCTCTCTCTCTCTCTCATTTTTTCATGATCTTCTACCTTTTCGTCTACCATTTATCTCCTTCTTTCTTTGTGTTTATTTATTTTTTTGTACAATCTTTTTTCGAAACTTTACGAATCTGAAGTTCTATTTTTCAGATCCGTAGAAAGAAAAAAAAAATTATTTCTATTGATGTACAATGGCTTCTTCTTTTTCATTTGTTTTATCTCTTTTCTGGCCGTTTATTTATTTGTTAGCATTTTCTTTCATGAACTCATATAGGTTTGAGATTTATTCCTCATATCTAGAATTTTTTTTTCCTTTTATTTTGTTTTATATCTGTATTATTATTTTTTTGTTGCTGTCATTTATTGGTTGGATATTTTGTTTTTTTTTTTTTCTTCTTACATATTCAAACTTCCTCCCTCCAGATCTAAAAGTTTATTTCTCATATCTAGAAGGTTTTTTTTTTTCTCTTATTTATGAGTTTTAATTTTACTACTTGGACTAAAACATATTGCATTCTTTGCATATCTAAAATTATTTTTGTTATGGCTAATGAAAATTTGTAATATGTAAAGTAGGAAATTCGGTAGGCTATTTATTCACGGCGTCAGGCCTCCAAATTGCAACACTATGATTTTTTGGAACTGAATACTTCATGCATTGATAGCTGCCATATAAATAGAAGTTTACTTGGACTTAGTCAAATAATAAACAGATCCACGACATTTAACTAACCCAATAAATACAAGGACTGTAAACAGGTGCTACACAACAATTAAAACGTGGCCCATTAAATACAACTTGAAACCACTACACAAAGTGGCTCGAATGATATTCTATGGAGCTTAACTGACTTAAATAAATCCTGGACTCTAGACTGACCCAAACAATTGAAATATGACCCAAAAACATTTAAAGTAAAGCCCGTAAATTAGGTCCAGAGTCGGCCCAATGCATCTCAGACAATAATTCTAAGAATTAGGGTTGCTTGTTCGACAGCTCATAACATATTTCCTTCCTTCAAAAGACCTTGCCCTCAAGATCAGGGAAACGCCTCAGCAACTCATCTCGATCCACCCATGTAGCATCGTCGGCATGCATTCCTTTCCATTGAACATGCATTTCAACACCTGCTCTGTGCCCCTTTTTGAAGATATGCTGCTCGAGTACCCTTTCCAATTCGAGTTCAAGATGTCCTTCGGATGTGAGTCTTGGAAGCTTTGTCAATGGGTGTAGTTGTTCTCCTAATGTTTTCTTGAGGCACGAAACGTGAAATACAGGGTAGATCTGTGAATTTGAGGGCAAATCTAGTCGGTATGCCACCTTGTCGATTCGTTGTATTACTGTATACGGCCCAAAATATTAAGGAGAAAGTTTTAAGTTCTTTCTTACGACCATTGACATTGGCGATAAGGCCAAAGACGAAGGTAAACTTTGTCCCCAACTTGAAACTCACGATCTGTCATTTGCTAATCTGCATAAAGCTTCATTTTTTCTTGAGCTTCCTTCAATTTTCACGAACTAACCTGTTTATAAGGTCCCAATTTCTAAGTTCATCTTCCATGGCTTGAACTTCTGTGGATCTTGGCTCGTACGATATCATCCTTAGAGGTGGTTGTACATATACTGCCTTGTATTGGGAGATTTTGGTGGAGGTATGTTCGGATGTATTGTTTGCGTACTCTGCCAGAGATAACCATCGTGCCCAGTCGCGTGGTCTATCTCCTGTGAAACTTTTGAGGTAGCTTTTTTGCCCTTTGTTGACTATCTCTGTTTAGTCATCTGTTTAGAGATGGTAAGTTGAGCTTAGCAAGAGCTCAGTTCCACTGATCTTGAATAGTTCTCTTCAGAACTAGCTGGTGAATATCGGATCCCTGTCACTCACAATTGTTAGTAGAAAACCATGTAATTTAAAGACAGTGTCCACAAAAACCCTGGGCATAGTGGCTACTATGTAAGGGTGAGATAAAGGCATGAAATGAGCATATTTGCTCAATTTGTCTACTACCACCAATACGACAATGCACCCTCCTGAGGGTGGAAACCTCTCGATAAAGTTTATATCGATTTCAGTCCAATTTCTTATAGGAATGGGTAAAGACTGGAGCAGGCCTGCTAGATGAATATTTTCCACTTTATTTCTTTGGCATATGTCACACTCACGGATGAAGGCTCTAACATCCCTTCTTAAACCAAGCCAGCAAAATTCTTTTTAATTCTTGCATATGTCTTATAAACCCCTGTATGACTTGCTAATGGGCTGCTATGGAACTGCTACAGGATCTCACGCTGAAAGGCCACCAGATTTCCAAGGTGCATCCTGCCTTTGTAAAAGATTAAGTCATCTCGAATCTAGTACAAGGATTGGTCTAGGGTTCCCTGACGACAATTACTAATTAGCTCCTACAACTAAGAATCATGGGGGTAAGCTTTCTTTCCTCAATCCAATTTGTTTGTAAAAGGCTTATGGCTTGGATATTTGCTTGTTTGGCTTGTATCTGTTTGGAAATTGAATCTAGTTGTTTGGGTGGTTTAGGTTGATATGGTGGATTTTCTGGGTTGCCAGTCTGGTTTGGTGTTTCTAATTTTTCAGTGCATGTTAATCTGTATAAAGCATCTGCTATCTTGTTGGTTTTTTCACTCTTGTACTCCACTAAAAGATTGTATCCCAACAATTTTGAGACCTATTTCTATTGTGCAAGGGTATCCACCCTTTGCTCCAATAAATATTTCAAAACTTGTTGGTCAATATGAACTTTGAAATGTTGCTCCAATAAATATTTCAGATTGTCATAACTAATGTCAAAAGTTCATTCTCATAAGTTGATAGCAATAGGCTCCTCCCCTTCAGACCTTGGCTGAGATATGCTATAGATTTCTCATCCTGCATTAATACGGCTCCCAACTTTTTCCTTGAGGCATTGCATTCAACAATGAACTTTTTAGAGAAATCTGGTGAGCTTAACACGGGAGGACTTACCATGGCTGCCTTTAGCCTTTCAAAGGCTGCTTGTGCCTTGTTGGACCATACAAAGATATTTTTTCTTAAAATGGCAATTAAGGGGGTTGCAATGGCTTTATAGTCTTTTACAAATTTTCAGTAGTATCCTATAAGACCTAGAAATCTCCTTAAGGCTTTCAAGTTTCTGGATAGTGGCCACTATTGCATAGCTGATATTTTATGGAGATCAACTTTAACTCCTTCCTTAAAAATTAAGTGACCTAAATATTATACTTCTGATAGCCAAATACACACTTAGATTCCTTAGTATAAGGCTTATGGGACCTCAAAGTTTATAAAACAGCCTGCAAATGTTTCACATGCTCCCCCAAAGATTTGCTATAAACCAATATATCATTAAATAAAACCAAGACAAATTTCCTTAAATAAGGTTTGAAAATCTCATTCATCAACCCTTGAAAAGTTGATAAGGCAATAGTAAGCCCAAAAAACATCACCATGAATTCGTAGTGACCCTCATGGGTTCTAAATGTCATTTTATGTATGTCTCTTTCACACTTTCTAATTTGATGATAACCAGATCTTAAGTCCAATTTAGAAAAAAATTCAGCTCCATAAAGTTCATCAAGCAACTCATCAATGTTAGGGATATGATACTTATCTTTCATAGTATTTTTGTTGAGAGCACGGTAATCCACACACATTCACCAACTTCTATCCGCCTTTCTAACCAACAAAACAAGGGAAGACTAGGGGTTTTGACTTCCTCGTATAATACCACTCTTTAGCATTTCGGCAACTAGCTTCTCTATTTATATTTTTTGGTAGTAAAGGTACCTGTAAGGCCTTACACAAGTGAGTTTTGTTCCTTCCAGCAGCTCAATCCTATGGTCTTGACTCCGGGGTGGAGGCAAGCCACTAGGTTCAACAAATACTTCTTCAAAAGTTTTAATAACTTGTTCCAAAACTGGTTCCTTGTGCCCCACAAGTTGCATCATTGATTCTTCTAGCATTTGCAGCCAAATGCCTTTGACAAAGCTTTTTTATAAATTGGGAATATGTTCAACTTCCTCTAGAGAATCACTAGGAGATTGCTAACCTTGTAAATTCACTTTAGTGCCCCTGAAATCGAATTGCATAATAAGATCAGTAAAATTTCATAAAATTGATCATAATTCACGCAGCCAATCCACTCCTAAAATCCCATCATTGATTCTTCTAGCATTTGCAGCCAAATTCCTTTGACAAAGCCTTTTTGTAAATTGGAAACATGTTCAACTTCCTCCAGAGTATCATTAGGAGGTTGCAAACCTTGTAATTTCACTTTAGTGTCCCTGAAATCAAACTGCATAGTAAGATCAATAAAATTCCATAACATTGATCCCAATTCACGCAGCCAATCCACTCTTAAAACCACATTACAGCCTCCCAAAGTTAACAAATAGAGATTAGCCATAACCCTGAGATTTTGTAGCTGAATAGGTATTGCCCTATAGTAATCTTAGCACAGAAGGCTATCCCATTGGCCACCTTAACTATTAGATGACTCTCTCCCAATGGCAACTTTGATTTCCTTACTACATATGGATCCACAAAACTATGTGTACTTCATGTATCAGTTAAAATAAAAGCTTTGTGATGGTTAATGAAACCTTCAATTCTCATAGTTTTTGGAGCTAAAGATCCTGTCATGGCATGTAATGAGATACCTAACAATTCTCCTAACTCTTCCTTATTTTCAGTGGATTTCTCGGGTTGGATAAGTGCCAGTTTTCCTTCATTCACTTTAGCTTCCTCTTCCTCAAGTTCTTCCAGTCCTAGCAGAAAAATCTTTGGCTTACTACACTTGTGTCCAATATAAAACTTTTCATCACAATTGTAACATTGCCCCTTTTCTCTTCTTTCTTGCATTTAGATTGGGGTAATTCTTTTAATGGAAAATGTGAATTTTCTATTTAGGTTAAATGTATTGAGGAAATTTTTGGTTTTGGTTTTAGGTTGTGAGGGAGGCAATCTTTATAGGGGAGTTAGTGCAATGATTCTGGAATTGTAGGTTGTGTTTGGTAAGGTTGGGTTGTATAGTTTACCCGAAACTCCCTTGTATTTCCTTGCCACTTCTTCTTCCTGCAATTTTGCTAAACCAAAGGTAGCTGAAAGTGTATTAGGCTTAAACACGGTTACCATAATTTTCAGTTCATCCTTACGGCCACTAACAAAAGTAGAAATTATAAATTCTTCTGTTAGCCCCTTAATCTTGTTAGACAGAACTTCAAATTCTGTTTGGTACTCTTCAACAATGGTTGTTTGCCTTAATTTGCTGAAGGCTCCTATGGGATCCTCATAAGTGGATGGGCCAAATCGCACCTTAAGGGCTTCGGTGAATTTATTCCAACCTCCTATAGGCCCTAAGTCTTTAAGCCATCCAAATCAAGATAAGGCCTTCCCTAAAGCTATATCCAATTTTTTATCATCAGGAGTTTGAAAATAATCAAAAATCATTCAGTTTTAAAGATCTAATCCATTAGTTCAAACCCATTAAATTTGGGAAAGTCAAATCTAAGGGTTCTTGCTTGTATACCCACATTCCCTTCAAATAATGGATTATGAGTAAACTGACCTTTCGTATTAGATGATCCTTCTCCTCCATTTCCTCCATCTTAGCTATTTTTATGGATTGCTAATTGCTCATAACTAGTTGTCAAATTGTTAAGTTGCTACAGTACGACTTCTAGCATGAGTTTTTGTTTGTTTTGTTCTTCCCGCGGGTGCACAGTTTCTTTGAGTATGGTGGTAGCATCGGACAGTAAGCTTGACGTGTACCCTCGGCCATGGTGCAAGAACGCAGTTCTGGATACCACTGTTATGGCTAATGAAAATTTGTAATCTGTAAAGTAAGAAATTCAATAAGCTATTCGAGGTGCCGGACCTCCAAATTGTAACACTATGATTTTCTGGAACTGAATATCTCATGCATTGACAACGCCATATAAATAGAAATTTACATGGACTTACTCAAATAAGAAACTGACCCACAACATTTAATTGACCCACTAAACACACAGACTGTAAAACAGGTGCTACATAACTTACTCAAATAACAAACTGACCCACAACATTTAACTGACCCACTAAATACACAGACTGTAAAACAGGTGCTACATAACTTACTCAAATAACAAACTGACCCACAACATTTAACTGACCCACTAAACACATAGACTGTAAATCAGATGCGACATAACAATTAAAACGTGGCCCATGAAAATACAACTTAAAACCACCAGACAACATGGCCCGAATGATATTCTCTAGAGCTTAGCTGACTTAAATAATTCATGAACTATAGACTGACCCAAACAATTGAAATATGGCCCAAAAACTTTTTAAGTAAAGCCCATAAACTAGGCCCAAACTGGGCCCAATGCATCTCAGACAATAATCTTAAGAGTTAGGGTTCCTTGCTTGACAGCTCAATATTTTTTTTTCCAAATTTAAAAATGTTTTTTTTTTGTTATTTCTATTTAAGTATTAATTTTTTCTTTATATTTGTTCGATATGTGTTTTCTTGTAGGATTGTTGTGAGCTTACATAAATATGTATTTTTTATTGATACCGTTATCTTGGTTGGATATCTTTTGTTCTACCCTTTTTTGATCCTTTTTCTTTTTCAAACTCACAAATCTAGAAGTTTATTTCTCAAATCTGGATCAATTTTTCCTTCATCTTTTTGTACTTTGAATAAGTGTTTTGATTTTTACTGGCTGGAGCAAATTTCTTTTCATCCATGAAATTCTTCTTATTCACATCTGTAAATGTTATTATTTTGTTCTATAAAGTAGGGGTAAAAATGCCAAAACAAGAATGAAAAATATATAAATGAGAGATAAAGCGTGAATATAAGTAAAGAATGAATGGTAAAATTGGAAGAAGCAATGCAGCATCATCATTTTGAAGAATATAAGGAGCGAATTGGGCAGATCAAAACGTGATTATTGCTTTTTGAATTCACGCTTTTATATATAGAAAATATATATTATAAAATATTATATATATAGTATATTATTTTATATAATAATTGTATAAAAAGATCACAGGCGATTATATATACAATAAAATTATTTCATATATATTTACTATTTATAAAATGTTAAAGAGATCACTTAATTTTAATTTTTCTAATTTAATTCATTTTTATATTATTTTTTTGACATAGAAGAAAAAAGAAGATAAATGTCCATGGATTGAATCAAGTAGAACTTAGGCTCCGTTTGGATTCATTTCATTATCTCAACTCACTTTCATTTCATCATTATATTTTTATAATTTTTTATATAAAACACAAATTTCTATATACTTTTTTCAAATTCTAATATACTTTTTTTAAATTTCAATACACATTTTTTAAATTTTAAAATAATAATAATAATAATAAATAAACTAAATCCATATCAACTCATCTCATCTCCAAATCCAAACAAGATCTAAATTGACCAGACTGATAGCTAAAGGTCCAGTCTGACCAAAACAATGGATTGAAAAAGTGTAGAAGTCCCCACTTTTACTAGATCATATGCTTTTTATTATGACATTGTTAGTGATAAGTGAAAAAATTAACTCTATATCACTTTCTCCTCTCGCCTTGTTAACTTGCTTTCCTCCTTCAACTTTATTTATTCTCTCCTTCATATCTTTTCTTCTAGCTTCTTAATGGCACCCTTATCATCGATTGGGCTTGAAATGGTATAATGTTATTATATATTTATCCTCAACAAAAAATTTAACTGAAATTTGTGTTGTGTATATGGTTTTTTACATCTATCAATAGACTAGTACAATAAAGGACGACAAATTCTTATCTAAATTATAACTGGAACTAACAACTAGCAAAATTCTCGACTAAATTATGAATTAGGAGTTTTTAGAAATTTTATTTGAATTCTAGAGTCTAAAATGGAAAAATAGATAAAGACGTATAAGATAAATTCTATAATATTTAGTATTGTCTTCATATAGTCAAGAGTCAATTATATGATATTATTTTTATTAGTAGGTCTATGAAGATGGTGTAAGGTCAAGTGGGACTGTCATGAATATGGTAAAATCATTTTTGCTTTGGACAAATCTCCATAAAAGATGAGGTACTACGATATATCTACATCACATTTAATCCACCACACTTTTCCACTGCAGCAATTGTACATAATAGTCTCTTTTTTTTTTTTTTAAGCCCTTCACTTTTTCTTTTATATATTTATATCTAAAAAGTGTCTATCTTAAATTAAATAGTAAATAAACAGTGTCAATTGTTTAACATTTATAATTCCAAAATTATCCTTAATTTATACACTACAGCCTAACATTTATCCCTTGAATGCCCTTCGAACTACCTACGCACACGGCCATGCCTCACTACTCCCGAATTCCCTCTAAAATCTCAAACCACAAACCCTAGCTTCTCTTCTCTTCCACTCCCTCTCCTTCGAATCCCCATGGCCCAGTCCCCTTCTCATCCTTCTCGGCTCCTTTGTCCCGAGCTCTCTCTTCTAAACTCAGACCACCTCTCACCGAGTTCCTCTTCTCATTCTCGATCACCCAAGCTCCTCTCTCTTTCATTCTTGATCTCTCTATCCCGAGCCCTCTCTTCTCAACTCAGACCACCGTACACCTCTCAAGCCCTAACCCGTACGATTTCTTCTTCTCATTCTCGATCACCTAAGCCCCTCTCTCTCATTCTTGATCCTCTCTGTCCCGAGCTCTCTCTTCTCAACTCAGACCACCGTACACCTCTCAAGCCCTAGCCCGTGCGATTTCAGTCTTCCACCATCTCCATTTCTTCTCCTCCATCTTCAAGTCGTGCGAGAACAACAAGATAAGTTAATCTTGATCATTTTCTTGGTAGGTGTTCGTATTATTGCATGATTTTATTCAAGTGGGTTGAGAAAATATTCTGTTTGGACATTCTAGCCGAGAATCCCCTTTGTGCTCCTCAGTTCGTGATTTTTCAGATATTCATTTCTCCTTATGGTAATTTGAGTTTAAGTTCTCATACCTTGTCTCTTTATTTTTTTCGTTTTTGTTGGCAGATTGGATGCTCAGAGTATGAAATGTTCACAACCGGTTCGTGTTAAGATTGAGCTGAAAGGTACGATTTTTCCCCATTTGTTGCTCTTCCTCTCGTGTGCTTTATTTGGAGGATCAGTTTTTTTATCCTTCTATGGTTGGGCAGATACCTTTTTTGTTGCTCTTATTCCCACAATGTTGCTCATATCAAATACATAATAATATGATCAGCATATGAAAGGTATGTTGAAATTTCTACAATTCCTAGGTACTTGGATTCAAAAGTATCCCTATTAGAAAATTGTTGCTTTCAACGTTTTACTGGGTTCCTTAACTGTCTTTTGACATCATTGTAGCGAGTATTTATTGCATTTTAATGTTTTCTTTATCCCTAGAAATTCTCTTATCATTCCAAAAACTCATTTATGTTCCTTAACAAGCTAATCCACCACATGTAAGTAGTTCTCAATGGAAACTCCCGATTTGTATCAAGGCAATGTGCTGTTAATAATATTGTAATAAACTTTTTTTTTATAAGTAATATTGTATTAAACATATATGTATACAATTTGTCTGCATTATGTAAATAGTGTTGTCATGAATGGTCTAGAGTTTTTATTAAGTACAATGGATACAATTAGTTTGCATTATGTGTTTATTACAATTCCTAAATTGCGTATGGTATATATTCATAACACACGAGTGTTATCACTATGCATTCCTACAGAATACTTTCACAATTATAGCATGATTTATATGCTTAAAATTCATCACTCTTTACTTTTTCTTTTTATTCTCTTTAACATCTTATGTTTTTAAACTGTTGTACGTAGGTGATCAATGAAACCCTTCGTGTGATAACATTTTCACCAACTATTTTCAGAGAGGCAAAAACAGATGTCAGTATAAATGGTCAGTTTATGTTCAGGATTTTCATTCTTCTTAGTTTTCAGTAATGATTAGTACTACTGAAGTCCTTTCAGCATGAAAACAATGGGTTTATCATAAGATTTGTTAGAAGTATCTTACTTTATCTTTAGGTTATACCATTCCTAAAGGTTGGAAAGTCCTTGTCTAGTTTAGGAGTGTTCACCTAGATCCTGTAATTTATGAAAATCCAACGGAATTTAAAACTCTGAATAAAAGACACAAGTCATGGCATATTCAAGAATATAACGATATAGATGTTTCATTAAGCAAATATTGAAAACGGTATAATTCAATAAGCAACTAATTTTGTGAAAATGATTTTTTTTTTTAATTATCTGTTGGTATTGTGGTCCAAGTTCTTGATACAGTTAATTTGAGGGAGTGGATCATATTTTTGTCTGGTGTTATAATCTTAGATTTGCAATCATATATTTGAAGAGGAGTTGATGTGAACTTCCTACTGATACCACTTTCTTTGCTTCTGTATTCAACTGATTTATTTACATTGATTGTTTTTATTTATTTTTACTACAAAAAGAAAATTCAGAGATTTTGATTCCATTAACGCATTGAAACGTGTTTTGAGCATGGGTAGACTGGATGGAGCTGATGCAGTGGCTCATTAGCTAATATACCTCTATCATTAGTTAAGTAGCGACCTGAAAGAATTAAAACATAAAAATCTTGGTTCTCTGATTTGATAGTCTTATGTGATATATTATTTTTGTTTGTGCTTATTGAATATTGATACCTACTATGAGCATTGGCGTAAATGTTTGAGCTTGGTGATCTTTTAATTCAGCATTGCATGCATTTGAGTTTGCTTGCCATGCCATGCAAACCCTTTAAAGTCAAAGAAAAAAAAAGGATGTCTAGAAAAGGTGTTTGTTGCTAATTTTGTAGGCTGATAAGGAAATTCAAACTTCATCAAAAGCAGGTCCATGGAGAAAGGTTGGCATACATAATTTTAGTTGACACATTCTATTAATGTTAAAATTTGATGAGAAGTTTCCTTTTTGTTTGATGATGCTGTTTTAGGTCCTTTTTATTGATAGTAAGCTAGCATTACATATTATTAGCCACTATCAAAGAAAGTTCTGTTTTAGAATAATTAGTTTCTTTTACAACATAGCTATATTCATATTCATCGACATAAATTGTGACTTGCATAAAAGTTACTGCAATACAAAAAGAAAAGCTAATCAAGAAGTTCCTATATAATATGGTATGAAACAAGTTTAAACAATATGTGTACACATGCATCATTTGGTTAAAGCAAAAGTGAAGTTCAAAATTTATTTTGTTTCTATACTTTGCAGGTAGGGTGACTGCAGAACGTATGGTTTGCAGCTTTGGGACCATGCTGTTGGATCTTCCGAGTGGGAAGCATATCCCACCAAGTCATGTAGGTTTTCTTCGAAGTTCTCATTCATGAATCTTTCTATATTTATTGATTGTAAAGTAGATAGATTTTGTGCAGCATGCAATGTCATATATTTGTTCAATATCAATTTGATATAAGGTGCATGAGTAAAATAATTGTCAATTAAATTTTAGTATATATCAAAATTTGGGGTTTCCACAATCTCTCTGTTTTGCTTGTAGGTACTTGACCTGATCCATGGCAAGAATTTTCTAATGTTGATGGATTCTGCTTTGGAGGCTCATTTCTCGAATGATGATGGAACTGAGCTATTTCGTTTAGCTTCCTGTTGTTTGTAGTACGAAGCTCGTGAGAGGCCAAATTCTAAGTCTTTTTTCTTATAGATATGCCTCTATAATTAATGTTGATATATGTGCAAATATTCATTTAAAAGTTTTCTTAATTATTCTATTCATTCGAATTCGACTTGTATACACTCAAGTTGATATATAGATCATTCACGTGATGCACATTTTGTGGCACTGTCGAACATGTAAACTGCCTTAACATGAAAATGCAAGTACTTCAATATTTTCTTACTCGACTATATTTGACTAAAAGTTTGAGTTGTTTTTTGTTTTTAATTTTTGTTTTTTATATATTTGGCCCACTTTAATAGATGGGAAGCATTATGGTGGTGTTATGACGTAAACATTTGTTTTCTTACCTGCAAACTTACAGCACAAAGATGTATGAGTAGTTAATAATTGAGCTGGACTTAACTCCTATGAAGCTAGAAGTAGGGCACTTATTCCATTGAGTCTGGTTTTGACAAGTTCTACAAATAGTTGTGGCAGTTTGTGTTGTAGTGGATAATTTCCCTATGTTGATAGATTGATATACTTAATCCTACTGAGTGGTATGCATGCTGGAACTGACTCTAATGTCCATGTATCAAGTAAAAATTAGTGTTATTTTGATAAATCTAATTTGTGTTCTAATGTATATTTACATGTTGTGGCCCGAGATACCATTTTATCACCTCTGGTTTTTTGACTTTATGTTCTTTTTCACATATGTGGCCATCTAAGTTGATCATAGGGGTAATTTTACAATCTGCTGAAACTTATTCTAATGTTCATGTGTCAAAAAAAATGTAAGTAAGATTTTAATAATTCTAATTGTCTAATGTATCTTACTGGATGGCTTGACCATAATAGTTGTTTTTTTTACCATATGTGACCTACTTGTAATCATAGTATTTTTTGCAAATGCCAGAACCTAATCTACTATCCATATTTCAAGTAACAAAATGACAAGTCTTTATTAATTTTGATTCTATCCTAATGTATCGTACTGGATGGTCTGACCAATGTTAACGTGTTTTAAGTTCTACCACGCATATTATACATAATATTTTTTAATGCTTATACTTGGTGTAGCACTTATAAAAAAAAATGCTTATACCTAGTGCAGTAGGGAACAATTTAGTAATATGGCAATGGGCTAGAATTTTGTTTATCTTTCTCGTTATTCTAAGTAAGTTTTTACAGCTATTTACTCATCTATTGAAATAAATTTAGTTGATACATTTTCGATTCATACATGACAAATAGCTCCAAAATATTCATTTTTCTCAGCATGCAATTCCACTTCTCGAGTTTATACAAGTAGACGACTTGCATCAGTATCCAACTAAAGGAATTTGCTAATATCTTAACTTTATTTTATTAATATCTGTGGAAGTTATTTTAATTTGATGATTATTATACATGACAAACAGATAGATGATCTTGAAGGTGCCAAGAGAGCAGGTGACGTATTTGTTATCCTTCCATGATTTATTTGGTTACCATAATTGGGTTCCCTTTAGCCTCTGTAATAAATGTTTCATTTTAGTCTTTATTTAAGATTTTTCTCCTATAATGGTCTTTAGTCTATGTAATAAATGATTTATTTTAGTTATTTTTTTTTTATGATTCATTTTATTGGTTTTACAGTTTATAATATTTTCTTCTGCTAACTTTGTTGGGTATTTGCAGTGACATGTTGCTATATATTTTTTTACCTCTATAAGTTATTTTTGGCAACAACATTTGGTAGGAAATTAGGTATTTGTGACCATCTTTTTCATAGTAAATAACTATTTATGATAGTATTTTTTTGTAAGTAATAATATTCTTTAACCAGTATTGGTGACTATCTTGTTCATGGCAAAAAACCATTTGCCACATAATTTTTTGTTTCAAATAATATTCTTAAACCATTTAAGCATCATGTGATATGTGTTTTTGCAAAAAAAAAAAAATGGTATATTTATGCAAGGTTTTTTAGATTTTTGGTTTCAAGTTTTTGGCTGCATGTCTCTTATGATTATCGACGAGTCCTATGCAATATAATATTGGGGTTTTGTTAGCTTGTTTATTGTGTGCTTGTGGATTTGTAAAAGAATATTTTTTTTCTTTTTTTTTGTTGTTTGTTTGTGTATTGTAGGTTTTAAAAAATAGTCTTTTTTTTCTTCGACTCTTCTGTTCAGTTTGTGGTGATGCTTTTGTTTGGTTATCTAGTTTACAGTTTTGTCAAAAAAATATATTTCTTGCAACCAGTTTGGAATAGGAAAAACAACTTTCTGCTCTGGGGTTTGCAGCAACTTTCTGCTCTTGTCCAACTAGAGATATATATACTACTATGTTTTCTTTTGTAATTTCTTTATAATGTTCGCTCCTATGCTTCATCAATATATTACGCTATAATTGATGCATCTTGCTCTCACATGGTAAATTATGGTTTGTCTAAATTTGTTTGAATCTATGGTTTGTTTAAACATATTATTATTTGAATGAAATATGTTATTTTCATTCACTTTTAAGTTTTTTTTTTATACTAGATATTTATATTATTTTAATTTATTTTATAGTGATACAAGACAACGTGCTTCGCACTTTGCATCACTCCTAGTGTATATATATATATATATATATATATATATGACTTCTACACATACACCTATACACCACACACTTTATTTTTTTTTAATTTTTAAAATTTTTATTATCATAAAACATTTAGAATATGAATAATGAGTAAAAAAAAAAATTATTTACGAAAAAGAAATTTAAAGAAAATTGAAAATAATTAGAACAAAAAATAATTAACTTTTTAAATTTTTTTAAATTTATTTTTCTTAAATAAATAATTTATTTTTACTCATTATTCATATTCTAAATGTTTTATAAAAAAAAATTAAAAAATTAAAAAAAAAAAGATGTAGTGGGTGATGTGTAGGTGTATGTTTAGAATTTCTCATATATATATATATATATATATATATACCTTTTATCTAAATTTATGATAAAATAAAAATAAAGATTTATTTGCCTCGATAAGTTTATTTAGAGGTCTTTATACTCCATATTATTATATAGCGTAGTTTAATTTAAAAGATAAATTTTAAAATTAAAATCTTACAAATCAAATCATGCTATAGTAGGTAATGTAAATACTTTTAAATAACACTACTCATTCTCCCACCCTTTTCCTTTCCCTTCCATGCACTTCCTCTTTTTCCTTCACGTTCGAATGCTCGAAGCTAGATTTGTAAATTTTGTTTATCTCCTCCACACAGTCCTACATCAATCAATTATATCAGAAAACTCTACCCTATTACAAGTGTATTTGATGCACATCGTCACATGCACACGTGATTATCCACTTTCTCTGTATCCTCGTTTTGATTCTTCTTTAGCCAATATTATCCAATAATTTATTTATTTTTTTAAAAATTGTTTTACAAAACTGTTTGAGACACTAATAAATCCCATAAACTAACGTAACACTATGTCATGTCAACTTGTTTTTCTCAATCTCCCGCATCTCTCGTTCCTCCTCTTCCTCAAGAACCTTGTGCTACTAAGGTTTTCTTTTTCTTTTTTCCTTATTCTCTATGCTAAGGTTAATTCAACTGCTTGCTAAGGGTGTTTTTCTTTTGTTTTGTTATTTTTTATACTTTTTTAGTCCCCAATGTCCTGTCACAATAACCACTGTTTTGTAATACTAACATCATTCTAGATGTCGTCTCTACATCCCCTTTTTGTCCACGTAGTCATCGCCGATAGTTTCAATCCCCAGGATGTTGCCCCAATGTTTTCCTCTACTGACATGTATACATCTCTCTCTATGAATATTGTCGCTAGAAGACATGCAAAGATTGAGAAAATATTAGAATGATAAGAAAAGGTTAAAGTAAAAAGTGACATTAATCACACGTGATACAGGATTTACATGATTCGACAACGTACCTAAATCTACAAAGCTGCATATGATCCATTCAAATAAAAATGAATGATACAATATGGCTATATAAGGATTAACCCTAATTAGCAAGACCTGACGGATTACTGAACTCTAGCCGACAGGCTGGATCTGGTCGGACCAAGAGCCAAAATGAGTCTGTCTTAGTACAAGTCTTTGATCCATGGCCTAAGCCTCATTGAAAATCTATCAAAAAATTATAACGAGTCATTGTAGGATTAGGTCATCCAACCGACATAAACAGAATCAGGTCCACACACACACAAAAAAATAATAATAATAAATAGAAAGTGGTGATAAAATCAAACAATGAGTTTAGTCACCAATAAGAATGTTGAACCTAACAATCTAGAGAGTGGTTGTCTAATAAATTTGCAACTAGAAGGGAAAAAGAGTCATGTGAATAGTGTAATTTTGGCTAATCTTTATTGAATTGTAATTTTATACTTGGTAAAAAAAATAATGCATTCTTAAATTTAGTTTTAACAATGTGAGAATCAACTTATGTTTTCTTTTCTTAGTTATCTTGTAGCTATTATCAAGATGTGATTGAGTCCATTAGTACTTTTTGAGATCAAATACTACAGTGAAGATTTTGATATTCTAGAAGGTTAGATGTTAATTATCAATTTTTAATTACATTGTTTTCTTATATTGTTGTATGATTTCATTATAGATTTTAACTATAGAATGAACTCTTTTATGTTTTGGTTAATGTAGATTAACAAGAACAAGCTATATTTTAGTAAGATCTCAATATATTGACTACCAAAATTAGGCTGAAGGATAGAAGGCTGATATGAAACTTGGGGCTCAATAAAAGGTTATTGAATGTTATATGAAGTATTCTATAGCATAGATTCTACTTATGACATATTTTATGCAAATTATGATAGCTCTTTAAATGTCCTGTATTGAATTATGACTCTTTGAATTGTAAATAATTTGAACAAATGTGATACAACATTGTTCAAATCAATGGTTTAACAGATAGTGCTTGATTGAATGAGATGTACAATGAGCAAGATCAATGGATACTTGCATTTGTAAAAGTTACATTTTGGATCAAAATGTCCACAACCCAATGTAAAGAGAGAGCATGATCGCATTTTTATGGCTAAATAGATACTATTACATCGTTGAAAATTTTTGTTAGGGATCATGATAATTCAATAATGAAGTAGTCGAGAATGGCATATAGCTAATTTTGGTTCATTCCAACGACATATTTATTACATTATGTTGAATCTAAAGTTTCAAGTTTCGTATCTACGTGTAGATTTTGATGATAACAAATAAATTCAAGTCCCAACCTCAAATTATTTAACGCAATGGAGCGAAGCGCACATCAAGCATAAAAGAACAAGTCTACAAATGAAGCTCATAGATTATTTTTGTACATTTCTTGATAAAATTCGAAATTAGATTTAGGCTAAAAAATTAGTCTTTTCTCATAAAACATTAAATTACATTTTTTTTATACATGACATAAGCATGATATATGCATGGCATCAAAAATGCTTTAATTTGGAAAATTATATTTTGCATGTGCATGACATATGCAATGATCTCATTAAAAACTTTATTTTTAAAAATTATATTTTACATGTGCATGACATATGCAATGACTTCATTCAAAAATTTGAATTTTGAAAATTGAATGACATATGCAATGACTTCATCAAAATTTGAATTTTGAATTTGAAAGATGATTGAGTGTGACTCATTTGCCTATAAATAGCTCACATGTGTTTTACAAAAATCACAACAACAAGAACTTACACATCTATTGTTAAGTTTTGCATCATTCTTTCAAAGCTCTCATTCTCTTTTTTCTAAAGTTTTGAGCCTTAATTCTTTTTTTTTTAGAGAGATATAGGTTGAGCTGTATTGTTTCTATCTCACTCATTGAGGAGTGTACTTTGATAGTCTACCCACTATCAACTCTTGTATTTATAAGAATGTGCGTGTAACTCTTGTGTGTGTAGAAAGTGTTCTACATGGAAAATAGTTAAATTACTAAGTGTGAGGTGATTGGAAGTGTAGAGGGTGTTCTATACGGATTCTTTGGAGCGGTGTTGCTCAAAAGTGTAATAGGTTTCTATCTCCACCTAAAAGAGATTGACTAGTGAATTTGGGATCCTCAAGTGGCAGTTTAAGGTGAGGACGTAGGCAGTGGGGCTGAACCTCGTAAAAATACTAAGTTTGCTTTCTCTTACCCTACTCTTTACATTTCTTACTGCTTCATATTCTGTTTATATTTTATATTGTGTGTTTGATTAATAAGTGTTAATTTTTATAATATAACTCAATTCACCCCCCTTCTTGTATTAGTCATCTGGGCAACAATTGGTATCAGAGCGAGGGCTCTATTATAAGATTAATTATCTATTGAGTTAAGATTATATGGCTAACATTGCAGCTACATTCGCTGAAAGTCAATCCAATAGTCGGCCTCCGTTATTTTGTGGAGACAATTATACTTGCTGGAAAGCTAAAATGAGAATATTCCTTCAGTCTCAAGGTCGTGAAATACGGAAATGTATTTTAACTGGGCCTTATATTCCAACAAAAATTGTTGATGGAGTAAAGGTCAAAAAGGAAGAGGAAGAGCTTGATCGCGAAGACGATAGACTTTATACTGTGAATGTAATGGCTATGAATTTTCTATATAATGCTCTCAATGGTAATGAATTTAACAGAATAATGACTTGCAGGATAGCAAAGGAAATTTGGGACAACTTGGAAGTAACCTATGAAGGAACTTCTCAAGTCAAAGAATAAAAAATTTATATTCTTACGCATGAATATGAAATGTTCAAAATGAATGATGATGAATCTATTTATTCTATGTATACTCGTTTTACTAATATTATAAATAGTTTGACATCTCTTGGTAAAGTTTATTTAAGCTTGGAAATAGAAAGGAAAATTCTCAACTCCTTGTCAAAACGTTGGGAATCAAAAGTAACGGTGATTCTTGAAGGTAGAGATTTTAAAAAACTCGAAGTAAATGAACTCATCAGGTCTTTTATTACCCATGAGTACACATTGAAAAGAGGAGAAGAAGAAGGAAAGCAAAAGAAGAGTTTGGCACTCAAAGCCGTTCCTCATGAAAGTGAAAGTGATGAAGATGAAGAAAGCGATGACGAATAGATTGCAATGATCACTAGAAGATTTAAGAGATTCTTGAAAAATAAAACTCCTCCAAGAAAACCTTTCAAAAAATCTTCCAACAAAAATACAGGTAAAAATGATTCATTAATTTGTTATAAATGTAAAAAATAAGGACATATTAAGGTAGATTGTCTCCTGCTAAAGAAAGATCGATACAAAGGCAAGAAAGTAATGAAAGCTACATGGAATGATGATTCAAGTAGCTCAGACAGTGACGCAAGTAATGAAGAATCTGCAAATCTTTGTCTCATAGCTAAAGATGATCTTGAGGTAACAAATCTTGAAAATCCCTCTTATGAAGAATTGAAAAATGCTTTAGAAGGGGTATATGAGGAATTTGAAAATTTAGGTATTAAGTATACCGCTTTGAAAAAGAAAAATTATTCTTTAATAAATGAAATTGATGTTTTAAGAAAAGAAAATATAGTTTCAAAAGATGAAAATGATGAACTGAAAAAGAAAGTAGCTGATTTAGAAAAGATTGTTGAAAATTTCACAAATGGAAAAAGAATTTTCGAAAAACTTCTTGGTAATCAAAGATGTGTTTTTGATAAGGTAGGCTTGGGATACATGCCAAGAGAAAAACTAAAATCCTATAAAAATTTCTTTGATAAACCCATTAAATCAAAACCAGATTTTCAAAATTCTTTTCTTAAAAAGAGATTTATCAAAGAAAGACATTATTATAATCACTCAAGTTTTTCAAGTATGTTACATGTTATTTATAATTTTTGCAATAGAAATAATCATAACTATCATGCTTGTCCTATTAGAAGAAAACATACAATGACTATTAGGGCCATATGGGTACCAAAGAAAATTATTTCTTCTAATACTGATAAATAAAGGACCCAAATAATATGGGTACTAAGAAAAATCATTTTAATTGTTTTTGTAGATATGCATGAAGTCTTTCGTAAGTAAAACAAGATGGTTTTTAGATAGCGGATGCTCAAGACACATGACAGGAGATAAAACTAAGTTCATTGATCTCACTTCTAAAGAAGAAGGACACATGACATTTGGAGACAATTCAAAAGGGAAGATCGTGAGAATAGATAAAGTTGGTAATAAGTTTTCTCTCATAATTGAAGATGTTCTACTTGTTGAAGGTTTAAAACATAATCTTTTAAGTATAAGTCAATTATGTGATAAAGGATTTACAGTTACCTTCAAAAAGGATAAGTGCATTATTTTGAATAATTATGATTGCAATATTTGTTTTGTTACTTTTAGAAACAATAATGTTTATACAATTGAATTTGAAAAAATTACCTCACAAGATACTATTTGTTTATCAGCTCAACATGAAAATAGTTGGTTATGGCATAGAAGGTTAGGTCATACAAATATGAAATTTATTTCCAAACTTTCAAAAAATGATCTTGTGAGAGGTTTGCCAAAAACAAACTTTTTTAAAGACAAAATCTGTGATACATGCCAGTTTGGTAAACAAACAAAAATTTCTTTCAAAATCAAGAAACATATTTCTACTATTAGACCTTTGTAACTAATACACATAGACCTTTTTAAACCAAATAGAGTTGTGAGTCTGGGAGGAAAATGTTATGCATTTGTTATTGTTGATGATTTCTCTAGATATACTTGGGTCATTTTTCTCGCTCATAAAGATGATATACATAATGCCTTTACCAAGTTATGCAAGAGAATTCAAAATGAAAATGACTATACTATTTCAAACATCCGAAGTGACAGGGGGAAAGAGTTTGTCAATAAAGATATTGAATCTTTTTGTGATGAAAATGGTTTTCTGCATAATTTCTCTGCTCCTCGAACTCCTCAACAAAATGGGATAGTAGAGAGGAAGAATAGATCTCTTCAAGAAATGGCACGAACAATACTTAATGAAAATAATTTACCTAGTTATTTTTTGGCCGAAGCGGTAAGTACTGCATGTTATGTTATAAATAGAGTTATGTTAAGGTCTAAATTAGATAAAACCCCTTATGAGCTTTGGAATGAGAAAAAACCCAACATTGGTTACTTTCATGTATTTGGATGCAAATGTTTTATACTCAATGACAAAAATAATTTAGGAAAGTTTGATGCAAAATCTGATGAAGGTATCTTTCTTGGGTATTCAACAAATAGTGAAGCTTATAGAGTATTCAATAAAAAGATTTTGACTGTACAAGAATCTATGCATGTAGTATTTGATGAATCTAACCCTTTACTCTCCAAGAAATCTATTGATAAAAAATCAGAAGGTACAAATAACACAAATAGTCTCAATCTCGACAAAGAGAATACTATGGAAGAAGTCCAACATGGAGACATCAGGAAAGATCATCAAGATTTAGTACAAGATGCAAACAAATAGTTGAAACATGTGAAAGATCATTCAGTGGAACAAATTCTAGGAGAACCTTCACGAGGTGTAAGTACTCGATCATCTCTTAGAAATATTTGTAATCACACTATTTTTTTAATCTCAAATTGAATCCAAAAATATTGATGAATCATGGTTTCTAGCTATGTAAGAAGAGTTAAATCAATTTGAAAGAAATAATGTATGGACACTTGTTCCTAGACCTAAAAATCATGTTGTTATTGGAACAAAATGGGTTTTTAGAAATAAAAAGGATGAGTCTGGAATCATCACTAGAAACAAGACTCGACTTGTACCCCAATGTTTCAATCAAGAGTAAGGAATCGATTATGATGAAACGTATGCACCTGTCGCAAGATTAGAAGCTATTCGAATGTTATTTGCATATGCATGTTATAAAAATTTTAAACTTTTTCAAATGGATGTCAAAAGTATTTTCTTAAATGGTTTTCTAAATGAAGAGGTATATGTTGAGCAACCTCCAGGTTTTGAAAATCATATTTCTCCTAATCATGTTTTTAAGCTCGCAAAAGCATTATATGGACTCAAACAAGTTCCTAGAGCTTGGTATGAGAGGCTTAGTGGTTTCTTAATTGAGAAAGATTTTTCTAGAGGAAAGATCGATACAACTTTTTTTATCAAATATGAACAAGATGATATTCTTCTAGTTCAAATTTATGTTGATGATATAATATTTGGTGCTACTAATGAAAAAATGTGCCAGGATTTTGCTAAGATCATGTAGGAAGAATTTGAAATGAGCATAATGGGAGAACTTGATTTCTTTCTTGGATTGCAAATCAAGCAAGCAAAAAGTGAAACATTCATCAATCAGTCAAAATATATCAAAGAGTTGCTCAAAAAGTTTGAGATGGAAGGTGCGAAGGTAATTGGAACACCAATGAGTCCAACCACCAAACTTGATAAAGATGAAAGCGGTAAGCCAGTTGACTCAAAGGTATATCGAGGTATGATTGATAATTTATTATATTTGACAGCTAGTAGACCTGATATTATGTTCAGTGTATATTTATGTGCACGTTTTCAATCATCTCCAAAGAAATCTCATTTGATTGTAGTCAAGCGTATTTTTAGATATCTTGCAGGTACCATTGACCTAAGATTATGGTATCCTAAGCACACTTCATTCAATCTTATTAGTTATTCAGATGCGGATTATGCTGGTTGCAAAGTTGATCGAAAAAATACTAGCGGAACATGTCATTTTTTAGGTCATGCACTTATTTCATGGTTTAGTAAAAAGTAAAATTCTGTTGCATTATCTACTGCTGAGGCAGAATATGTTACTGCAGGCAGTTGTTGTGCTCAAGTTCTTTACATGAAGCAACAACTTGAGGATTTTAAACTTATGTACAATCACATTTCAATCAAATGTGATAATACAAGTGCTATAAATCTTTCAAAGAATCCAATACAACATTTTCGGACCAAACATATTGAAATTAGATATCATTTTCTTAGAGATCATGTGCAAAAGGGCGATATTGTATTAGAATTCACTAGCACACATGATCAATTGGCTGACATTTTCACAAAACCCCTACCAGAAGATAGACTATGCATAATTAGAAGAGAAATATGAATGATGCATGCCATGAATATCTGCTAGATACTTTTATTCATTTATCTCAAGTGACCTACAGAAACTTGAGACGTTTAGCCTCATCATTCAAATGCATTTGCTCCTCATAAATCATCATGCTATCCTTGTTTAAAGGATTAGGCAATCGAAATGAAGAGGCAAGCAAGGATTTTAAATCCTTATTCTGTTGTTTTAACTCTACTACTTTTTTGTTAGACTCTTGAACAAGTCGTTGAAGAACATCGATCTTCTCATTAAACTTCTCTATCTCGTGAGTTTTGGACTGCAACCGAGTGGAAAAAACAAC
Organism: Platycarya longipes; assembly: GCA_036559045.1. Lineage (NCBI taxonomy): Eukaryota > Viridiplantae > Streptophyta > Magnoliopsida > Fagales > Juglandaceae > Platycarya > Platycarya longipes. Next base: position 42,406,138 of record CM071797.1, read on the forward strand.
AATGGAAGATGAGTATCGAGTTTCGAGGCTCACAAGCTCGTAAATGGCATCATGATCTGATTTATTAGCCAAATCAGTGTTTTGTTACTTCATGACACCTACGACAAATGCAGAAATAGATTGATCACGAGAAGCACTGAAGGAAAATTGATGAGCCATTGAAATTTTGTGGAGTGAGAATGAAGATGAACTACAGAGATGAGAAGAAAATTTAATGTGAATTAGATAAAACTAAGAATTACTTTTATAAATATGGAAATAAGTACAAGATAAACTATCATCTCTTCAAATCTTACTTAGTCAAGTTTACAAGATATGCCGGATGCATATTGTCAAAAGTTACCGAACTAAGCCAGCGAGATTTATTGCAGATTGTCTCTATTTCTCTCGTGAAACGTTGCCATTATCTGCTGATGTTGACTCTGTGCTTGAACTCTCACTCGTTCCGATTCCTCTATTCGAAGTTTCAGAACACGAGCTAATTCTGTCAAATCTTTATTTTCTTGCTTTAACCTCTTATTCTTTCAACAATTATTTGCAAGCTTTTGATGCAGAATAGATATTTGATCGTTAAGTCGATCAACCTCATTTACCCTCGCTAGTAATCTCCGAGACATGGTTGTAACAGAGGCAGCATATTGAGCACTGAGAGTTTTTGATGCTGCAACAACCTCAGAATCAGTGCTATTAGAAAAATGCATCTCTACTTCTATCATGGTGTTGACAACCTCATGAGATAGAATGACTGGTTGAAACGGTTCCTGATTCAAATCCGGAAGATTATTAGACGAAATTTTCTCCGCCATTATATCGTTTTGAATAAACAGAAACTGGATCAATGAGTGGTGTGAAAGTTTATTTGAGTATCCGATAGATGAAAATGGTCTTTTAAACAGCAACTTTCAAATCTCGATATATTTAATTTTTCAATAACATCACGCGGATTTGAATTTGCTTCCGCACCGACTGCTAGAGCTAGGCCTCCAACCTTTACAGGTTTTGTCAGACACGCATGGCTCCGCACCGAATTGCCAGAGCTAGACCTCAAACCTTTGCAGGTTTTGTCGGACACGCATGGCTTCACACCGAATTCTCTACAGTCTCTACTAACGCACCGTTTTATTTGTCTATTGGTTATTGTAAGAAGATGTCTTATTGAGCTAATTATGATTCCTTTTTAATGATACCAAAATGGGGAGAAGTTTTAGACGTAAATATTTAGATTTTTAACTCTGTTATATATGCTGGAATTATATTTATCTATTGCTTGAAAAACTAACGCATATTCTCAGGGGGAGCTTAAGCATTACTACAAGTCTCAAAATTCTACTAAGTATTTGTCATCATAAAAAAGGGGGAGATTGTTGAATCCAAGGTTTCAAGTTTCGTATCTACGTGTAGATTTTAATGATAACAAATAAATTCAAGTCTCAAACTCAAATTATCTACGCAATGGAGCGAAGCGCACATCAAGTATAAAAGAACAAGTCTACAAATGAAACTCATATATTATTTTTGTACATCTCTTGATAAAATTTGAAATTGGATTAAGACTCAAAAATTAATATTTTCTCATAAAGCATTAAATTGCATTTTTTTATACATGACATAAGCATAATATATGCATGACATAAAAAATACTTTAATTTGGAAAATTATATTTTGCATGTGCATGACATATACAATGATCTCATTAAAAGTTTTATTTTCAAAAATTATATTTTACATGTGCATGACATATGCAATGACTTCATTCAAAAATTTGAATTTTGAAAATTGAATGACATATGCAATGACTTCATCAAAATTTGAATTTTGAATTTGAAAGATGATTGAGTGGGACTCATTTGCCTATAAATAGCTCACATGTGTTTTACAAAAATCACAGTAATAAGAGCTTACACATCTATTGTTAAGTTTTGCATCATTCTTTCAAAACTCTCATTCTCTCTTTTCTAAAGTTTTGAGCCTTAATTCTTGTTCTTTTTTAGAGAGATATAGGTTGAACTGTATTGTTTCTATCTCACTCATTGAGGAGTGTACTTTGATAGTCTATCTACTATCAACTCTTGTATTTGTAAGAGGGTGCGTATAACCCTTGTGTGTGTAGAAGGTGTTCTACACGGAGAATAGTTTAATCACCAAGTGTGAGGTGATTGAAAGTGTAGAGGGTGTTCTACACATATTCTTTAGAGCGGTACTGCTCAAAAGTGTAATAGATTTCTATCTCCACCTAAAGAAAATTGACTAGTGAATTCGGGATCCTCAAGGGGTAGCTTGAGGCGAGAACGTAGGCAGTGAGGCTGAATCTCGTAAAAATACTGAGTTTGCTTTCTCTTACCCTACTCTTTACATTTCTTACTGTTTTATATTCTGTTTATATTTTATATTGTGTATTTGATTAATAAGTGCTAATTTTTATAATATAACTCAATTCACCCCCTTCTTGTATTAGTCATCTGGGCAACACATTATAATCCTTGAGAAACAACTTTAATAGGTATACATAAATGAAAAGCTCCAAAAAGTTCCAACTAGAGTTTAGAGAGATTATGAGTTGTTTATTTTTCTTAAAGAAAACTAAAGGTACAATATTGACAAATTAAAAAATTTTGAGCACTTATGATGATATTGTAAAATATAAGTATCATGTATACTTTAGTGATAATGGTGATAATGACTGTGAGGTGATGTGCACCTATAACCTATTTGAGTTCATGAATACTTTACGTGGACATGCACTTATTGTCTTCACCATGTGGAAGAAAGTAGTGTGGTTGTCATTCAAGTATGTTCTTGGCCGTTGGATAAAGGATTTGAACGGGAAATGCTACATTATAAAGTTATGAGAAGTTCCACGATAACTCGGGGAACTCCACGCCCTCACGCGCCACTCTGGTGTATGGCCCTCACGCCCTATTCTAGTGGTGCGTGTTGTTTGTTTCTTCACTGCAGATCTACTCTTCCGATGTCAGTTTATCCAAGTTATTATTTTTCCTAAACAATGATCTGGTTAAAGGGACTACAGACTTCTCCAATGAATATTTCAATATATTCAACAACATTATATCTGTTTGCACTGCCTATGGCAGTGACTTACCTTTAGTTGTCTTTTAAGACAATAGCCTATTTATAGGATTTGCCGATTTGGGTAAAGACTACGAAATTGGTTTTAGAACCCATTTTTTTTCTTTTTATCATCACTTTTGCACCATGGTTGTTGTTTTAAGGTATTTGTCAGGGAGCCTCACCCCCCTCTAACATGTATCATATTTTATTTTAATAAAATTTGCTTGATTAGAAAATAAAAAAGTCCCACGACAACCCTCAAGTGCAAAAGTTCAGCAACTTGTATAACAATCGCAAAAGTTCAGTAACTTGAATAACAATCATTAAGAATAGCTTTACTTGATTCAAATTATCATGTGATCTATATAAAATGATAGAAATTACCCTTTGTCCCTTACAACTTTTACTCAATTCATAACGTAATTTCTAAACTAAAAATTGCAACAATTAGCTCCACCTACTTTTAAAAATTCACAATATTCTCATTCTGTCAACAATCTGTATTAAATCAAACAGAATGATTGACGTGTAGCTCACATGCACTTGCAAAGACAAAAATATTTCTTTTACTTTGCTCCTCGAACTTTCACGCGATTCTCAATTTGCCTCTCACATCACATTAAATTATATTTTTATAATAAATTAAGTTAAATATTTTATATTATCTTAATTTAAAATTTTGGGATAAAAGACTAGCAAAAAAATAAATATTTGAACTCAATAAAATACTAGGATATAATTTTTTAATTTTTAAGAACATATTTGAATAACTCTATATAAATCACACTAAATATATAAATATATATAATTATATATATATTATAGTAAATATATATAACTAAATATATATTAGTATTATAAATAATGGTTATTTATAAAATATAGTAATATTATATATATAACTAATATTTAACTAAATATGTATACATATAAATATATAAATATATAAATAAATATATATTTAGTTATTTATATATATATTTAGTTATTTATATATATATATATATTTAGTTATATACCATATTACTAAATATTTATATACCATATTACTATCTCATTTTTATTTTATTTTATGTGATATATTTATTAATATTGAATAATTTTATATTAGATGATTATTTATTATCTAACGATATTGATATATCATATCTTATATAATAGATAGAGACAACTTATTTTCTCTCAAAGAAAATCCTAGAGACACAACTTATTCACAGCGTCGATAGAAGAAGAGGGGGGGGGGGCTTCGGCTCCCCCTTCCCTTCCCTTCCCTCCCCTCCCCTCTCCCTTCTCTCTTCTTATCTCTTCCCCATTCTTCATTCTTTTTAAGGCAGCGGTTACCGTTGATGTTTGGCGGTGATTGAGTAGTTGGTGCTTCATCTCACAGAGAAAACCGACACTTGGTGTTACGTTTGGTTGATTGGTAAGCGTTTTCCGATTGGTGCTTCTTCATTTGGCTGATCTCTAGCGTCTAAGGAATGCCACGCGTCTCACCGCTGGACTTCCAAGACGTCAATCTTCTAGATGACGGCAGATTTTTGTTGAATATATCTGAAGTGGGAGATCAAAACCATCACGCGCCGCCACAGCCATTCTTTTGGTGTTGTTTTAAATTCCTCCAAAGTTAAAAATACGCATCTATATTTGTGTACAGATATGATTTTTTTCCCATGTGTTTATTTTTCATTTTGTTGTTTGTTTTGGTATAATAAAAAATAAATAAATACACACTTCATCTCTAGGATCTATGGTTTGTAGAGTCTATCCTCTAATCCGTTTTAAAATAGGTGTGGGGTAGGTTTATTAGTTGTTACTTTGTCTTGAATAGAGTTGTGTTGTCTCTCAGACAATAATCTAAAGAGGTTTGTAGTAAAAGTTAAACCATGTCAATTACTTTGTGAATTGGGGAGCTTGTAATTATATGGTAGACTTGTAACGCATATTTCAAATCTGATTGTAATGTCCATTTATTAATTAATGCAATATGTAGCATGCGTTTATTAAAAAAAAAATGATATTCATTTTTTATATAAATATCGCGTATAAATATATAAATCTTGCATAAGTCTTTATAAAATAGTGACTTCAATTATGAAAAAGTATAAAAAAAAATTATCTTTTTATTATGGAGTTTTTTTTTTCCATCATAATTTGAATTTTATAATTTATTTATTTATTTTTTATAAACTGAAGTTTTCAAAAAGTATCAGATAAAAGTGAGAGAGTTGTTCTTTCACTCCCATGGGATCCCGATTGGGATCTTTGCCTAATGTTAAAGATTTAATTTTTTTTTTATATAATTCTAATATTTTTATATATTTATAAAAAAATTTAAAAAATCATAAAATAATATATTTTTGATTAATATAAAAAAAATTAAAAATTATTATTCTCACCATCGAAATTCCCAATCAAAAATCTCGGTTTGTGAGAATAATATTTCTTAAAGTGAGATAATAGCTGTTAAGTCACGGCGATCTTTCACCCGAAGAGGACAATTATCTTAGAGCATTTTCATTAGATTGATTAAAAGATATCTTTCAAAAAGTTGCATAAATACCAAAATATAAATATCACAATTAATCAAATATGTCAATAAAATGCATAAAAAAAGATTCAAAAAGTACTTATTATGAATAGCAAAATTAAAACAATTACCAAAAAATTAAAATTTTAAATAAAATTTTAGTTTTATTATTCATAAAAAGTACTTTTTAAATATTTTTTATAAATTTTATTATCATATTTAATCAATTGTGATATTTATTTCTTAATATTTATATAAAAATATATTTTTTTAAAAATAATTTTTAATCAATAAAAATGCTCTTAATATGTACATTCTCTGTGTTGGGACCTATCAATTCCTTCGTACCGTTACTCCTTCCCAAATAATCGACCAGCCGCCACAACGGTTAATGGACAGTCCAGATGGTGGGAATAGTGAAGCAAGGAAAAAGTAGATGTCTGCTCTACCCCACACCAGACTTTTTCTGTAAACGTGTCAGTGAATCATTGACCACACAAAAGAGCCTCTTTGACGCGCAAGCCTTTCCAGCCAGTAGGAACCTTGGTAAAGTTAGCTTTACTGTGGATCTTGTAGCACAGTACTGATTTCCTCGTCGCCGTTCGATTTCTTTAAGAGACATCGAAAGGTGACGATTGTGATTCACTGAGACCGTCGGGCGGAGCAATTGAGCCGTGTCCGAAAGAGAACGTCAACCAGAAAACCATGTCATCGTTCTCAGGGTCAACCCGCCCCTTCGACGACGACGGGTACGTTGGCTACGATCCTCGCCTCCCGTCTCAGCGATTCCACTCCTTCTCGGCCTTCGATGCCGACTCTGTCAAAGACTCGGCCGGTGACTCTTCCCCGATCTTCGCCAACCAATCATACGGTGCCGGAGACGACGTTTTTTCCACGCAGCCGCTACCGGAGACCCCATCTCCGCCTTCTATGTACTCCACCGGCGGAGGATTCTCGGAGTTATCGCCGGAGCAGAACGGCGGGGGCTTTGATGAAGGTTTTAGCTCATCGGATGGTCCGATCTTGCCCCCGCCGGCCGATATGCATCCGGAGGAGGGCTTTGCTCTCAGAGAGTGGCGCAGGTGAGTCCGTCGTTTCAGTTCTACGCCACTTCTGACTTCGTCTATGCGATCATTAGGTTCCAGTGAGATAAAAATTGGATTTTGATTTTTTTCTTTAACTCTCTGAGCTCAATTCATCATATATATTTTAGTTATATTAAAGAGCTGTTCATAGAATTATCTGGTGGTTTTGATTATAACCAGTGAAATTTTTGGGATGAATGGCGCAGAGAGAATGCGATTCGACTGGAAGAGAAGGAGAAGAAGGAGAAAGAGATACTGATGGAGATAATCGAGGAAGCGGAGGAGTTCAAAATTGACTTCTATAGGAGGCGCACTGTTACAATTGAGAACAGCAAAGCTGCAAACAGAGAGAAGGAGAAGGTGAGTGGCCATAATTCAGTACTGCGAATAGTCATAGAAATCATGTGGTACTTGTTGGGATGGGAAAATCTGAAATTTAAATGAAAATGATAATCATAACTTGAAGAACTGTAATCTAAATTTAGGAAATCTAAGGACATATTTTAAATGGCAATTATGGATCACTTTGGGGCAGTAAAGAACTAGAGGTTTGGTTTCTAATAGATAAATGTTTGGCCTACAAATAAAATTTACAAAAATAAACTAACAAATTGCCATAGTTTGATGTGGTACTTAGATTATAATGCTCTTTTTATATATTTTATTTTGTAAGATTTTTTGTAGATCTAGCACTTATCTTCATAAAATTTTAAAGAAATGGGTTTTTACAATGAAACATGACAAGTTGGCTGTCTGACATGTCCACTCTAAAAACTAGACACTCGGACAAGGCTAAATATGTCCTTTTTTTTGTATTAATGATAGAGAAATTTATCATTGAATGTTTGTTTTCATGCAAAAGAAATATACAAAGTAAGACAATTAAGAATAAATAAATAACTTGAGAAATATTTTTCCATCATCCCGTCATCAGCATCAGCAGTTTACACAAACACTTGATAGAACACATAATAGAAACCAAATTTATATCTACACCCTCTCACTAACACATAACCTTCTTTCAAGCAAGACATGATCTAATAATAAGACATCATAGCGCGTAGAGATATAGGTACGGTTCATCGCGTCCAAGCTTGTTCAACACGGATAGTCGGATATGCCATACTCTGATTTTGATGAGGTTAGGCTAAAAGGACAATTTACAATTAATTAATATTAATAAAATTTCTTTTACCTATATAAAAAGAAAAGTTTACAATTAAAATTTAATGGATGGATAACATTGCAACTTTTTAATAATTTATAGTTTAGGTTGCAACTTTTTGTAATTTGAGGTGCAAGTTGCAAAAGTAGGTGATATTTTAGGGGTGCAAAATATAGTTTCCCTTTTCTTTTTGTCCAGTGTCCACCGTGGGAAAGCACAATATAGGAGATGCACAAGAGAAAATATCAGACTTGGAGGGCTGCCTTTGTAGGGCAGTAAGATTACAATGTTATTGGAGTTGCTAAACTGTTGACTAGACTGTTAAAGGTATATGCAATAAGCCCATTGGAAAACACAATTTATGTTTTTGATCCTTGTTGCTTTAATTATAGTGGGAGCTCATTATGGAATCAAGTGTTCTCAGAGCTGGCAGGTCTAACAATTCGAAAGGATGATAGTTCCAAACAAGTAAATGTTGCTGAGTTTATTGGAATACAAAAGTTTTGCACAAGTGGATTGCTTAGAATTACATGCTGAAAATATTTAAATAGGGTCCAGAGTGATTTTATTGAAGACGGACAGAAATGTCTAAGAAAGGTTGTGGTTTTCATAATCATTTAGCCAGACACGCTAGCTACCATCATTTAGCTATCTATATCTAGTGGAACTCATTTCAGTAATGCAGGTAAAGCATGGGAAGACTTATGGCATGAGCTTGTCTCTGAAGAACGTTGGGTAAAGGGGAAAAGAAAGGGAGGGATAATTGCAAGCCAATTTTATTATCACGTATATATGAGACTATATAATCTGATGGGAAGTAATAAGAATGCTCATTTACTCCAAGAAATGAGCCTATTTGCATGTATTTTTATTGACTTTGGATGTAATGTATCAGCTATTTTTGGCAAGTCGGGAGAAGTTCCATGCTGACGCTGAGAAGAATTACTGGAAGACAATCGGAGAACTTATCCCGCATGAGGTGCCGGCCATAGAGAAAAGAGGGAAGAAGGACAAGGAGAAGAAGCCTTCCATCGTTGTGATCCAGGGGCCCAAGCCTGGGAAGCCAACTGATCTCTCAAGGATGCGTCAGATACTTCTGAAGCTCAAACACAATCCTCCTCTTCATATGAAGCCCAAACCACCAGCACCACCACCTTCAACAGAAACCAAAAAGGATTCTAAAACCACTGGTCCCACAGCCGTTGGTGCTAGTGTTGCTTCTCCCAAGACTGCAGTTGCAGCAACCCCCGAGGCTTTAGCTGCCGTTTGAGAAGGAAGTGGCTATTTATTCAGTCTTCTTATGTATGTAAAAAGTATGTTGCTGTGACTCGGATATGCCGGGTTTATATGATGCTAAAAATAGCTATGATAGGTAGAAGTGAGTCTTTATGTGCATACTAGTTTGGGAGTCTAGCCAATGTAAAAGGGTACCTGCATTATGTATCTATCTATTCTGCTTGTTTGCTGTTTTGTTGGCGTTGCCTTTTTTAAGCTGTTAATTTTTCTGTGGCGGGGCATGGTTTTTGTTTCCTTCAATGTTGTCTAGTAGAGATGATTTGCCTATGCACTTATCCTGATGATGGGGCTGTTGACAAATTATAGACCACTTGCCATTCTCAAAACATAAAATAAAATAAGATGATGAATTTGAAGAGATCTTACAGGTCTCAATCAATTTACTTCATCAAGAAAGACAAGTTTCAATTGACAGTCAGGTCAAAAACAACATTAGCTAACAAATACAAGAAGCGAGTACGAAGAATGGGTGAACGCATCATCTTGGAAGCAACACTGTCTCATTTTCAGAGCTATATGAGTGAGTTAAATTTACAGAAGGATTTGCCGGTTGCTTTTGCCTCTCCGCCAGAGATGTTTCCAACAAATTAATGCCATTCGAGTGACCGGAAGAACGAACCCTAAATGTGTTTGGCTCCGTTAGTGCCTTTTCATTGAGGTGCACTTCCTTGGAAAGCATCTCTACAACTTGCTTCATGGTGGGTCTTTGGTGTGCACCACCTTGGGTACAAAATAAGGCGACCTTAATGAAGCGCATCACCTCAGCCTCTGGATACTCAGTCAGTTCAGGATCAACAATGTCCAGAAGTCTTCCTTCCTTTCTCAGTTTCCATGCCTGCAACATATAAACATACAACTCAGCACATTCTACAAGTATGACTAATGATAATGCCAAAGAAATGGCTCCAAATGACTCATAAAGTGAGGCTGAGGTGGATATAACTAATGAGGCTAGAAACCAAGCCTCATTAGATGGAATGTAACATTGGATCTTCCCCTTCCATTCGATACGAAGTCACTCGTCCAAAAGAAACAAAAAAAAAACTGGTAATAAGTTTAGAAAGATACCCATTCCACCAGAACCAGTAACTCCTCCCCAAATGCCGCCTTATTGCTGCTTCTACCACTAACTATTTCAAGCAAAAGCACCCCGAAACTGTATACATCTGCCTTCCTTGTAAGTTGTCCTAAAAGTGCATACTCTGGGGCCAGATATCCACTGCATATGCATAGGATTGTTAGTGAGATGCAAAGAGGGAGCAAGAATAAACTACAACACATTACAATTAGCATATCACATGGGCAACTCTCCTGTTCTCCCACTACCTTAAAACAATTTCATGGCCAATGGAACCAACCCTCTCAATCTCATCTATTTTCGTTCACCGGTTAATTACATTCTCGCCAGTATAGTTTTCTTTGTAGTAAATGCAGACAGTCTTTTAAATTTAATTTTATGAGTTCTGTTATTATCTTTGCCTAAATACAACTTGGAAACAGGGCCGGCTCAATATGTATTGAGGCCTAAGACGAAATTTAATTGAGCTATTCATAATTATATATAATATAATAAAATATAAATTATTATATAGAAATAAAATGAGATTTTATTTAAATCTTAAAAAAAAATTAATTTAAATTTAATAAGATAATTTATATAAAACGAGGTCTTAATACAAATTTTATACCTCAATTTAGCATGATCTTAATAAAATTATTTAAAAATAGAAGTAATTCATTGTATTAAATATCAAATTTAGTATTATGAGACCTTGTATACATTGAAAAATATAAAAAATATTTAAATTTTATTTAATGAGATGATTTTTTATTTTTTAAAAAAACAATTAAATAAAAATTTCTGATCACTTCTATTTTTGGGGTCCTTGTATAAGGTGAGGCCTTAGACAATGGCCTAAATGACCTTATGATTAAGCCGGCCCTGATTGGAAAAGCACCAGTATTCAAATATATGATGTATATAACAACAGATTAAACAGCACAAGTAATGAACTATCTCATTTGAATAAGACCAATCATCAGCATGGTTGTCAAATTCAGTGTGCTAGTGCGGGGAACAATTACTTGAGAATCCCATTAAACTGAATTTGAAAATTTGAAGTGAAGCAAATGACTACAGATAACTTCTCCTAATACATGGAAATTTATGAATGATTTTTGCTACAAGCTCATAAATGGGACTGTACCTATAACCTTTGCCTTCCACCTTTGTTTACAATGGAGTCATTTGGCCCAGACGCAAGTTAAAGCAGCTGATTTATGAAGCTTTACAACAGAATCGAATGCAATGTTTGGATATTACTTAACTATCTGAGTACACTAAAATTCAGAGTCTAACAGGTTTCTAAATAAATAACCAAGCAACTCACAGAGTAAAATAAAATGCAGCACAAAGTAATGCTTACATGGTTCCTGCCACTCGAGTACTAAGATGAGTGACATTGTCCGGAAAAAGCTTTGCCAGCCCAAAATCTCCTATTTTCGGATTAAAGTTTCCATCAAGAAGTATATTGCTAGCTTTAATATCTCTATGGACAATACGTGGTTCAGCTTCCTCATGCAGAAATGCAAGACCAGAAGCTGTACCCTGGCATATAGCAGCTCTTGTTGGCCAATCCAAATTAACATGTTTACTTTTTGAACCTGAAATAATTTTTTCTGGACATTAGCAAAACCCTGAACAGAGACTAAACCTTACCGCCATTACATCTGTGAAGTTAATTCATCACCTGAACAAATCCAATAGGTTAATCCAGTTCTTTTACAGATAAATAGGTAAAAAAAAAAAAAATCCATCTAGAGTAATACATATAATCAGTCTGGTGCTTCAAATCCAACTGTTTAATTCAATTAATTCAGTATTACCTTCCATAGTATATTCCCAACCAACACCCAAAAATGCATCTAACAACAAATGAGATGGGCAAACTTTCATAAATGGTACGAGTTGATAAAGATCAGGCTAACAAGTCATCAAACATCTAGTGGGTTCATTATTTCAAAAATGTTTAAATTCATCCAATAAACATGAACCCTGAAGATCTGATAGTTACCTAGCAAAACGCTTGCAAGGCTGTTATTTTCCAGATACTCATATACCAATATCCGATGATTGTCCTCAACACAGCACCCAATGAATTCAACAAGGTGTGGATGTCGTATGCTTGATATCGCATTAATCTCTGTCAAAAATTCATGAGTTCCTTGTTTAGATCCTGTTGAGAGAGATTTAATCGCAACTTGAGTACCATTTCTTAAAACCCCCTGCAATTAAATAAAAGGAAAGTTGTGTAAGAATCCACCAAATAGAGAGGGGAGTGAAAGGAAGAGCTAGTTAATCTCACTCTATAGACAACTCCATAACCTCCTCCACCAATTTTGCTTGACAGATGGAAATTTGCAGTTGCTGATCTCAATGAGTTATAAGAAAAGCACTTCACATTACTGGTAAGAATTCCTAAATGCACAAAAACAGCAAGCAAAAGACACATTAAACCATGTGGTGTGAATTTTCCATGTGTCCATATATTAAATGGAAAAGCGAGGAAAACCATTAAACAGCATCCAGTTTCTAACATGTTTCTTTCCCCAAATATAAGTAGGGTAAAAAAGAAGAAGACAGAATGTCTGTAAAGGTGGATTTTTGGTTAGCCTGATACATATTCATATAATTTTCAAACTTTCTTAACTGGTTTAGATGGTATTTGAGTGAATAGTGTATAATATGCTCAAAAGTGTCTAATTGCGGACGTGCTTATCATTCTGCAAGCAATTTATTAATTCATGTCGCACCGTTCCGGTTTCATTATCAAAATTCAGGATTAAGAAAAGTTTCATTCCACAATATTGGTGCTGGAAGTGATCCAAGATATCAGGAGATTAGTGATTTAGGCTAATTCTGGCTTGACTCAAATCTGAAAGAGGACCAGTTACCAAATCCATAAACACAAAAGGGTTGATTTAAAGAAAGAAGAAATCATAAATATACATAAAAAATCAGTCCTTTGGTGAATCAAAGAAATCTAAGGTTGAAATAACTTCCCAAAGGAGTTCAAGAAATAGCGGAAGGGGAGAGGGCCATCTGGGATGTGTTACAGAGGTATAAGGACACTGCCGAATCAGCATTTGAATCAACTTCAGATGGAAAATTTTAAGCTTCACAAAACTTTATTCTAGCGTTTGATAAATACAATGAGATGCAGCACCAAAACTTTCCTAACCCAAAAGTTGCAAACTACATGTCTAACAGAGCCTTTATGCATCAAGCTTAAGAAGAGAACCGGAGTCCAAACTGGAAATATGATAATGGATTCTAGATAGATAGTGACCATTAAATTAAAACGGTCTATGCTGCAGAATCAGGAAACCTCTAATAGGGGATCCTGAACCGAGATGTAATCAATGAAATGAATTCATTTGTATCTAGTTTCTTACCTTCTACCCGTGTCTGATTTCCACCATCCTTTCCTTTACAGCTGCTGAAGGCACCAAACCATCCACAACTCATTGCTAAACGGTTGGGGGAGTTCTTACACACCTAAATTCTTCATCATAACTCCTTTTCAATTCCTAATTCATCCTGAAGTAGATTCAGAAAGCTAATTAATCAAACTGTAACAAGTAAACTCTTAATCCACCCCCCACCCCACCACCACCACCCCCCCCCACAACCACCCACCCGAAAAGAAAATAGGCATGAAAATCAAAGAATTACATAAAAGTCTAACATGGACTTAGGAGTGTTACCAATTCCAAAATGCCCTAGCCAAAAAGGAATTGGATGGTCTTATTCTTGTGGGTTTGTAGGAGCAGCAAACGCCAAAAGCCAGGTAAATTGTCGAGGAAGAAGTGGGGATGAAGGATGAAATCCATTATTGTATCAAAATGTAGTGAAATATGAGTACCACATTTCAAAGCCTTGATAATTAGAGAAAGGTCAAAGGTCTCAAAGCTACCTCAAAAGGTTATTAGGACCTTTTTGTGCACTATTTCCTTGTCTTGCACGTCGGAGTTTGGCTTTACCATGTGAGGTGAGTTTGGCTTTACCATGTGAGGTGATAGACATCAAACCCTTCTTGACACATACAAGAAGTTGGGTGATTTTCAGGCTTATATTTGCTTAAAAAAAAAAAAAGACTCTATGGTTGGTATATTTCTAAAGAAAACGGCTATTGCATGTTGGGTCTGCAATCACCCGATCCGTCGACTATTTTGCCCAAAAAACAAAAGAAAAAGTCTTAATGGTTAAATTATTTCTTAAGAAAACGGCTATTGCGTCTCCAATTGGCAATCACTCGGTCCGTCGGCGGAGAGAGTTGAAATATTTGGATTGCTGGGACTTCTATTCATGGTCGGCATTTTACTTTCTATTTTGAATAAAGTTGGCGGAGAGAGTTGAAATATTTGTATTGCTGGGACTTCTATTCATGGTCGGCATTTTACTTTCTATTTTGAATAAAATAAATAAAAGCCATGTCGTGTGGTGTATGTGAAAGAGATGGCACGAGTAGAGCTACTCAAAAATATTTAAAATCCGTCAAGTCAAAAGTAAAAGTAAAAATAAAAATATTTTATTATATAAGTATTTAGGCCCTGTTTGTATTCGGAAGTGAGTTCAGCTCATCTCAACTCATCTTCATTTTATTATTATATTTTTATAATTTTTTATATAAAACACAAATTCCTATACACCTTTTTCAATTTCCAATACACTTTTTTCAATTCCCAATACATCTTTTTCAAATTCCAAAATAATAATAATATTAAAAAATAAATTAAACTCATCTCAACTCATCTCATCTCTGAATCCAAGCGGGGCCAAGTGTTATAGAATAACAATTATATCATTTCTCTTTTTTACTTTAAATAATCATATTTAAGATTAGAAATTTTATTAAATAAAGTCTCGAAACAATATTATTTTATAAAGATATCTTCATTTTAAAATATGGTGGTGCAAAGAGTTATATATGTACCTTTTAGTCTTACAAAATCGTTTTTCTTTTAACTTTTGAATTTCTGATACTTATATGGTAATATTATCTCTAACATTATTTAATTTTTTTATACCTAATCATTTGAATCTATGTTGAGTGAAGAGATGTAATTGATTTGAGCTGAATCGAGCTTTTAAGTTATTGAATCGAGCTAGACTTAAATAATTCGAATTAAAAACTTGTTGAGCCGAGCCAAATTTGAGATGATTAAACACAAGCTATAACCGAGTTAAATTTTTTATTGATCTTTATTTGTACTATTCAATAAGCTTAAATTGAGATGAACCAAGTTGAGTTATTATTCCAATTTTATTTATACTCTTATATATATATATATATTTGAATGAATTGAACAATTAAATATATCAAATTACAAAAAATATATATTAAATCTAATGAGAATTTTAATAACTATATAACCCTCATTTTGAACTATAAAATTATAATATCTTTATGAATAAATTTTTTATATGATTATACACTCTAGTATATAATGATACTACCTAATCCTATATACTAACTATTACCCATTATAGAATATATTGTAATTAATCACTTGAGTACTTAATTAGATAATATATTATTATGAACTATATTTAATATATAGGTATAAATGACTATACTTGGGTAATTGGGTTATATATTGCATATTTAATTGCCAAGATAAATATGCTTATGTTATTAAATTTAATATGCATAGAAGTATATATATTTGTTTATACTTTTCAATGAGTTTGAACCGAGCCGAACTAAGCCGAGTTATTACTCAAATTTTGTTTACACTCTTTTTTTTTTTTTAATGAATTGAACAATTAAAAATATCAAATTACAAAAAATATATATTAAATCTAATGAAAATTTTAATTACTATATTAACCTCATATTGAACCATAAAATTATAATATCTTAATGAATACATTTTTTTATATGGTTATACATAGTATATAATGAAACTATTAAGTCCTATATTCCTATATTCTATTACACATGATAGAATATATTATAATTAATCACTTGAGTACTTAACTAAATAATATATAATTATGAACTATATTTGATATATAAGTATAAATGATTAGGCACAGGTAATTGGGTTATATATTACATATTTAATTGTTAAGATAAATATGCTTATGTTATTAAATTTAATATGCATAGAAGTATATATGTGTATAAGAATACTAATATATATAAATCATATATATCCAACAATTTATGGACGAATTTTAATCAAGTTTAGCTAACAAGCCTAGTCGAGCATGAACGAACCAAGTCAAATTATTTATCGATCTTTGTTTGTACTTTTCAAGGAGCTTGAATTGAGCCGAACCAAGCTGAGTTATTATTCGAGTTTTGTTTATACTCTTATTTATATATTTTATGAATGAATTGAACAATTAAAAATATAAATTTACAAAAAGATATATTAAATCTAATGAAAATTCTATTACTATATAAACCTCATATTGAACTATAAAATTATAAGATCTTTATGAATATATTTTTTATATGGTCAATAAGAAACTACCAAATCCTATATGTAACTATTACATATTATAGAATATATTATAATTAATCACTTGAATACTTAATTAAACAACATATAATTATGAACTATATTTAATAAATAAGTATAAATGACTGGTCATAGGTAATTGGGTTATATATTGCATATTTAATTGTCAAGATGAATATGCTTATGCTATTAAATTTAATATGCATAGAAGTACATATATGTGTATGAGAATACTAATATATATAAATAGATTATATATATCTAATGATTTATGAATGAACTCTAATCGAGTTGAGCTAACGAGCCTAGTCGAGCATGAACGAGTCGAGTAAAATTAATTAGATATTTTTAATTGCTCAATTCATTCAATATATATATATAAGAGTATAAACAAAACTTAAGTAATAACCCAGCTTGGTTCGGCTTGGCTCAAACTCATTAAAAAGTACAAACAAAGATTTTTATGGATACATTTTTTTTATATGGTTTTACATTGTAGTATATAATGAAACTACCAAATTCTATATACTAACTATTACACATTATAAAATATATTATAATTAATCACTTGAGTACTTAATTAAATAAGATATAATTATGAACAATATTTGATATATAGGTATAAATGATTAGGAATAAGTAATTGAGTTATGTGCTGCATATTTAATTATCAAGATAAATATGTTTATGTTATTAAATTTTATATACATAGAAGTATATATATGTATAAGAATACTAATATATATAAATAAATTATATATATCTAATGATTAATGGACGAATTCTAATTAAGTTGAGCTAACGAGTCTAGTTAAACATGAACGAGCCGAGTCAAATGTGAACAAGCGAGCTTTGTTGAATCTTAACTAAGTCAAGTCGAGTTTAATCGAGTATGTATCATTTACTAATTAAACGAGTTTCTATTTTTATGATATATATATTTTTTTTACGAGTCCAAGTAATTGTATAGATTGATTGCAACTCTTCAACTTGAGTCCTTACCCTTTTTTAATTTTTGTTTTAGTCTTATTTTTATTTATTTCTTTTGACTAATCATAAGCCTGATATAAATTGCCATTATTGCAAAATAGGATAAGTACAGGTGTTTAATAGTGATATGTTATCGGTAAAAGCTAAACCCTCAAAATCATTATTCTTATATATTTTATTAATCGATTATAAGACTCTTTACAAGCTTTCAATCATAAAAAACTTTCAGAATCAAACCACTTTAGAATAAGATTCAAATATGAATAAAATAGAGCAAACAATTAAACACCAAACAAAGCAAAAGCAGTTTAAGAAATGAGACGCCCCAATTTTCTTAGTAGTTTCTCCAAAATTAGGATATTTATATAGGGGATATTATAATATAAATATAATATTAGGGAAAGTCACATTAATTCACAGGTGACCTGCCCCAACTTGTGACAAGTACAACCTCTTGCTTCTGTTTGAATGTGTTAGTAATAAGGCTCACGAGGTAATGTAGTCTTAGTGTTGCTGATTCTCCCCGCTTGACAACAAGCAGAGCCATCCAGCTAAAAGAGTTTCGAGGAAAAGAAAGAAAAGGGGTCAGGTTTGGTAGTTCAGATGTAATCAATCTTTTGTCACCTTATCAAGTTTAACAATTGATTGTTGTTTTATTCAGGTGTTTGCTTATGAAAGACATAAATTTGATATCAATTAAAATATAAACGAAAATCTAGATGAAGAAGATAATTACGAGAAGACTAATGTTAGGTTTGGATGTTGAGAAATTTTGAGAAAAGTTATAAATTATAATAAAAAATATGTAAAAAATAATAATAAAATATTAAATAATGATTAAAAAAAGTAATAAATAATAATAATAATAGATAAAAAATAATAATAAAATATTTAAAAAACTTTCGTCACGCAAGTATAACCTAATTCACTTTATTTTGGAACTCATCTATTCTGATCTAACGTATCATCAAACAACAGAGCACCAGAATATCCAAACTCTATTTTATTTTTTAGTTTTTTAGTAGTTAGGACAAGATCGTGGCGTAATAAGATCCTCATCGTTGTTGAAAAAAATGTTGTTATCATTTCTCGAGAGAACGTGAATATGATGAATGTCTGATGTCCGAGATTCCACGGCTTTCTTTAATGCTATTTTTGCCTGTTGCTATCATAACAGGTAAAAGAACGTTTAGTTAAAATATGATGCCACACTGCATGCATCTTTATAATTTTTATTCATCTAAACTAGTATGTAGAAAGGCTGTACAAAAAAAATCGGTGATTTTGCCCGCCCGCTTTTCTGACTCGACTCAAAAATCTCGACTCGTTAAGTATGTTATCCATATCGGTTAATTGCTCAATACGCTTCAGTGTAAATTTATTCTTCACTGACCTTTTCAAAATGGTTGAACGCCTCAAGCTCCAACCTATTTTGCGCAAAATCCTTCCAATCCTTCCGTTCCAAAGACCTCACCAATCTCCTAGCTAATCTCGTCCGATTTCAGTATAAGGATTGTAGAGAGAACTTGAAGAAGTCGAAGATCCCAAATCACTTCAGGATTTACAAGTGATTTGCTCCACTAGCTTTTCTTTGATGAGCTTACTTCCAGATCCAATTAAAGTTAATAAAGATGAGATATTTGATAAAAGAAAATATGTGGAAAAAACCTCATCCAGATATAGTTGGATTGCCGTTGCAATATTTCGAGCTTGGGTTTGAGTGTTCTTAGAGATGATTCTAATATTTTTTTCTCCTCAATCTTTGGTTTTACTTTGAGGTCATGGTTTTTGTATTTCTTAGTGTTCTCCTCCACTTCGTTCTATTGCTAGGATTGGGAGCTAAGGTTCTTGTGGACAGTGAGTAAAAGTATGTCTTCCTAGGTAATGATGGAGATTCTCGAAGATTTAAAAAAAAAAAAGATGTTAGTAATCGGCCAAACGGAACATCTCAATGTCGATATCGGGTCAGAAGTGCCATTAACGAGTCAGATGAACAGTCCTAGACTATGTAGAACAGATTTTTATACATATTATAAAACTAGTATGTAGAGCACATCATTAACAATACTTAAATGATAAATTTGATTTGTAAGACTCAAATTTTAAAATTTATTTTTCAAGTTAAATTATGTTATGTAAACACTTTATTAGGTGTGCTCTATACACTAGCTTGAAAGTAAAAATCTTTTAATATTTAAAAACTTTCCAACTTGATTTAAACGATGATTGAACAAATATTCAAAAATTTGATTTTGCTCTAACTTCAAGAAAATGGAGTCAAAGTCAGATTTTTTTTACTTTTAGTCGCATTCGGAGTCAAAGTTATGTTGTTGGACCTTCGACTTTAAGTTCTGGCTCTGGCTTCGAATACGATTTTACCATCCGACTCCAATATTGTATGTATATTATAAAAATATGTATTTATTTATATAGTTATCATATATACTAGTATGAGCTAATTATTATAAAGTAATATACTATAATATAAATAAACTCATGATAATTTAGTATATGTAAACATCATAGTATTACTATCATACATAATCAAGTATATAAATAAATTAGACACTAGTATTTAAATAAGCCTAGTATAAGAAGTTAATAACACATACTAATTTCTAAAATGTAACAACATGTAATTAGACACTAGAAAATCTAGTATATAATTAAGTTAGAAATAAGTTAGACATTTGTATAATAACATGTAACATTAATGTATAATATGTAATTAAACAATATATTATAGTCTTGTATATAAAAAAATAGACACTAGCATAGAAATAACTAAAAGTCTAACGTAGAAATAAGTTATAAATAAATTAAACACTAGTATAATATAATAACATGTAATAATATTATAGTATAATAACATGCAATTAGACACTAAAAATAATATGTAATAGGATAGTATGATAACCATGTAATTAGGCACTATATAAGACTAGTATAAAAATAAGTTAGATATGAAAATAAGTTAGATATTAGTATAGAATTAAATTAGCAAATGATTTAGTTTTAATTTTTAATCTTTTGAAAAAGTTGAGATTTGAAAGCGAATGACAAATTGTATTTTAAAATGAACTATATATGAAGTTTACAAAAAAATGACTAACAAAGCGAAAATTTGACTCACAAGGTGAAGTCGGAGTGAGCCTACACAAGTCAAAGTCGGAGTTAGAGTTAGATTCTATCGGATTTAAGAGAATCCGACTCTGACTAAATCAGTGCTCACCCCTATTTCAAAGTATAAATACATGTATGTTCAATTTGTTCAGGGTTTTGCGACCTGCAAAGAGCAGAAACTAAATCTTGGGTCAACTTCGTAGATAAATGCGAGGGAGCTCTCCACTTTCAGATTTTCAAATTCCGGATATAAGTAGTCCTCTCGACTAATATAGTTTAGATGATAACATGACTCAAAAATCTCTGCAATTGTTCATAACGGATTGTTGCTAAGATATGTTGATAGTTAGCCTACCATGTACAAATAAAACATCTCCAAGCAATGACTAGCATGCACTGTCTTTTGGATTGATAATATTTTGGTCACCTACCATGAGAGGAATTTCCTCTCTTGCTTGGCTCACGATCGTCTTCAATTTCACTCTCATCTAAACAAAATGATTGATTTTTAGCATTCGGGTCCGAACTAGCATTGCTGTTAGTAGCAAGAGGAGAGTCAACAGCACTACCTGTCATTTTTGCGGGTCTTGATCTCACCCTGTAGATAGACGAAGCAGGAATGTTTGTTGCAACTGGGCGTAGGTCCAATTGGATGCTTGGTCCTATATCCTGCAAAGCAAAAATCCCAAACCAAACCAGGAATTGCACTTAAAATCATATTCACATCATCTATATATACATGCATTCTGTGGGAACACATGAATAAGCCTACATTTGAAATCATTCAGCATATGCTAATACACCTAGCTAACACGTAACGGGTGGTATGTAATTACAAGAAGGATAGAGGTGCCATACCATATGCCTCAAAGCCATATCCAAAGATTTCTTTGAAAGTGTTCTTCCAAAGCCTGAACCGTCACTGAACAAGGACTTATTACCTTGATTATTAAGTGTAAAGCAACCATCATCTTGCTTTAATGGTGCAAGTTTCCTCATGTTTACTAATCTTTCAACCATCTTTGCTCCAATAAGCACAGGGCTATCCATCTCGCTGTCATTTCCCCTTGATCTACTATTCTCTTGAGTGGTGATTCCATTGCTATAGGCACTGCCATGAGAAGCTCGCCCTCTAGAAGAAGAGCATGATTGTTTTCTCGTTTTCCCGCTTGAAACAGAGTTGATGGAAGATGACCTAGCACTTGGAGCTTCCGGCTTATCCTTAAAGGCTGAAGTTGGCCTCTCTGGAAATGATGTCCTTAAATTTGGAGGAGCCTCAGTGGAGAAACAAGCCTTCTCAGAGGGTTTCCAAGACCTAGACTTAGTTTTTAAAGAACTTCCACATGATAACGGATTTTTTGAATTTGTGGGTGCTGACTTTGGTGCTGAAGTAGATCGACCAGGAGCAGATAAACTAGGTGCAGCTGATGGGGTCAATGGTCCACGGTTTGGTGTGGCTGATCTTGATGTTGACTTCAAAGCTGGCATGGAAGGTCTGGAAGTTGGTGTTAAAGACCGAGAAGTGGATCCAGAAGTTGTATTTCTCACCTTCGGAGCCACATTCTTAGTGGAACCAAAGGTGACTCGTGAAGTAGGTGTGGAGGATCTTTTGGGTTTTGTTGCAGAGGGTAATGTGGGCCGTCCCGTTGGTGTTGTGGGTCCAGGAGCAGTCAAGCCACCGGATAATGAAGGCTTTTCATCATCATTGCCTGAAGAATTTTGTCCAGATGGTAAATCTGGCTGCTTTGGCAGCATAATGCTCCTCGAAGCAGCTTCTGCTGGGATCTTACTTAGCTGCATTCCCATGAAATAGAACACAAGGAAACACAAATTTGCCGATTATAAAAGAAGATGTAAAGCTATAAAAATACAAACATTAGAGGGGACTGGGAAGATATACGCTCAAAAAATATGAAGAGCAAAGTAATGGTCTATGAGTCAAGTGTTAAAACTGTACATTCACAGTCCTGTCAAGCCAGTTGACAAGGCCCTTAAGCATCCAGAACTAGAATCAAACCTCTTACCCTAGATTTCTGAGCAGTGGGAAGAGTATTAGGAATCTCAATCTCACTCAATACAGTTTTCTTTGAATCCTTCTCCAAAGAAGGAAAAAGTGAGGTTTCCAGCGGTATAAGCCTGAATTCGAAAGAGGGTTGTCATCAATACCATGCAAAAACTGCCAACATATAACAATAACGAATCTGTTACAAACAGTATACGTATAGAGATTGAAAGAAAAGAATAATGATGCGATTGTTAATTTATCTCTTAGACAAATATTGCCTCTCACTCGTATAGAATTCTGCAAAATGGAATAAAAAACAATTCTGTCCTCAGGATACAACATTGTTTATATAGTATGCAGATTGCAAATTATGAACACTAACATTTTGAACGAACAGATGCAATAGCAGCAGATATAACATTTCGGTTTAAAAGAATGTGACAGTTATTGTCTGAAGAGTTACAAAAATAACTGTAATTGACAGTTAATCACAACTATCAAAATGATAATCAGACATAGCATTTCGCTTAGCAAAGGAATTTCGTCACTTGCGATGATGCGAAGTGCTAAGTGTGACTAAAGCGTCTATGCATCGCGCGCGTACAATTAGTGCTTCGCACTGGGTGACACTTCCAGAGTGTCTACCCTTTTATTTATTTTATGTATAGTGAAATACATTCACTTATAAACTATTAAATATTTTTCTGTCTAACCAATGTGAGATTAAGAAAAAAAATACACTAGAGAAAATTTTCAAAAAAAATAGATAATTTAAAATTTTAGATAGAGTATTTGAAATAATATTTAAAAATTAAATTTGAAATATAATTTGAAATAATCTAACATTCTCTCTCTCTCAAGTGCGTGCACACATACATAGGAGTGCGTATGTGAGAATATACCTATGTATGCATGTAACATAAAAGGTTATTCATAGCATAGGTTGAGAAGGTCATTCATTTCCACTGGGGAAAAATTAAGCACTCCAAAATCCAAACCAGATGACAATATCAGGAACTACTCAAAAACCCTGCATTCGTGCAGACAGAAATGTGCATGAATAAAGCTTAAAAATAAGTACCTTAGTATCTTCTTTATGATACCGTTAGCTTTGGTGGAACTTTAATCATAAAAGACTTTGAACGAGTGGGAGAGCAAAAGTAAGAAAATGCTTGAGCAACAAAGTGACCATACACAACAGAAATTATTATGACCAAGACTTTCAAGAGCAATCAAGAACTGCGAAAAAGTTCGATTGAAATTTTGAGCATAAGATGTACACTGTATAGCATTTGCAATTCCGGTGGCCAGTGAGGTCCATCAAAAAACATCATTCATAAAATGGAAATAGGATGCTCCGAGTTTTTTGGCTATTCAGCGAACTCTTGAAATCAATTATTAACACATAAGTGCGTTTCTTTTAAACAGCGTGGTCTAGAATTTAGCGACATTTTGCTCCCAATTTTTTCAATCAGTTTGAGTAGAAATTGTAAACGGAGTCCCAATTGATGTTTAATTATTTGATCACGGTAAAAAAATGCTAAAAAAATAATGAAAAGAAATGTAGGAGTAAGTTTAAACATCACCCATCATGATCAGATTTGTCATTTTCCGAGTTCCAGAATTCATCGGCACGGGCCTTGCGGGGTGGTGGAATTGACTCTGCAAAATGCGACATCGTCATCAACAAAAACAAAACAAAACTCCGACGTACAAGTTACAAGAAGAATGCTAAAATAAATCCAGAGAGACCCAAAAAAGGGACCTAAAGAGTTGTGAGGGAGGAGTAGATTATTCTTCCGATTGTCCATGTCAACAAACAGTGCGAGCTCTTCTTCTTTCTCCTTCGTCATCAGATGTATCCGGAAAAAGCTTCTCTCTTTCTCTCTCTCTCTCTCTCTCTCACCCTCGGTTTCCCGGTCTCTCTGGACACTTTCAAAGTACTCTCTAGAAACGAAGGCCACGAGTAGTACCAAAGCTCAGCTATATGTTTCAAAAACGAAGACGGATCTGAAGAAAAACTTCAAATGCAGCAGTTGAAGGAACACTCGCCAACACAGAGTGATTGTTGACGAAAACGGAGCAGTTGGGAGTTGAGAGTGAAGCCTTCGGGTTTTTCTTTTTCCACAAATGGAAGATTTGAATTTGCAAGTTAACCAAAAGGAAACGGCTACAGATTTGAGTAGAGTTACGAAATTGCCATTTCAACACAATTCAAAGAGACAGCACACTGCCCAATGAAACATCAAAATACACGTCGGGATATTACTTTATAAAAACATTCTTAATTTATAATATATGTTGTGTCAAATATTTTAAAAAGGTATTATGAGTTTATTATTTCTCAATTATTATTGGGTCATCTATTTTTTGAAAAATAATTAAAAAAAAAAAGGCATTATGCAACGTCAGATAAAATTAAAAAAGAAAAACATATATTCAGCAATAAAATAAAACAAACATAGAAATACAAGTGTATTCTTAAAACTGAAATCTAGAAAATATTATTAAAGTTAAAATAATAAAAATAAATAAACTTAAAAGTATAATAAAATAATTATAATAAATAAATCTAAAATTAGTTAAAAACAGAAAAATCAGTTAATTTTCTTTTATTTCAAATGCTTAACAAATTTGAAAAAAAATTTGATGAGTTTACTCTTTTTTTTTTTATGAGTGAAAGTACTTTTTTATTTTTTTTTCACAAATTTTTTTATTTATTTTTGATTAAATATAATCAGATTTTTTTGAAAAATATATAAAAAAATATATAAAAAAATATAAATTTAATAATTTATTTTAGTGACATTTATGCCAATACTCTGATACAAATTATGATTATAAATTTTGAACTGATAGGATAGGCATTAATTGAAAAAATTAATGGTAGTAGGTGAATAAGTCACAAATATTATTGAAGCTCTCACTAAAACCAACCTTCCATATCTTTTGGGCACAATATCAAGCGATCCCATCAAACTCCGAATGAAAAAAAGACTACACTTGGACAATATTATTGGGGAAGTCCAAATCCAACCTGGGCCACGATTCACGATACATCTCAGCCCAAGAAGGAACAAGTTAAATGTTAGGTTATACTTTATACACCTATGAGATTGTGGTGGAAAATATTATTTTTAACTTAAAGTTTATAACTTAAAATTTAATATAATAAGATTTATTACTAGAAAGTTATTTACTGTTTGGGATCTATATATCTAAAGCACTTTTAAAATAAGTTACGATAATTTTTTTAAAAATATATAATTATCTGCAGAAATTTTTTGATAAAATTTCTATTTGGTTCTTATTGAAAAAATTGATTTTTAACTTTTTTAACCGACTAAAACGTTTTTACTAAAATTATTCAAACATGTCATTTTTCTTTAAAAGTGATTTTAACTGCTTAAAAGCACTTTTAAAATCTCGAAACGCAACCCTAAAATGCTCTTAGAGCTTATTTAGGATTGCGTTTGAAAATTTAAAATGTTTTTAATTGCTTAAAATTATTTTTTTTAAAATAACATATTTGATAAATTAATAAAAAGTGCTTTAAGGCTTTAAGCACCTAAAAAGGCTGAAATTTTGCTTTTTTTAATAATAATAAAAAAAAAGTATCAAATTGAGATTTTTATAAAAAAGTTCATGTGGATAACTATGTATTTTTAAAAAATTCTTATAACTAACTTTAAAAGTGTTTTAAATATATGTTTATCAAACAATAAACAACTTTTGAAATATAGAATTTATTATTTAAATTATAAGCTATAAGTGCATATTTAAGATTGCGGTGAAAAATATTACTTTTAACTTAAAGTTTATAGCTTAAAACTTAATGTAATAAGTTCTACTACTAAAAAATTATTTATTGTTTGGGATTCAAATGTCTAAAGCACTTTTAGAGTTAGTTATGATAATTTTTTAAAAATATATAGTTATCTGCAGGAGCTTTTTAATAAAAGTTTCAATTTGGTGCTTATTAAAAAAGATGATTTTTAATTTTTTTAACCGATTAAAACGCTTTTAATAAAACTACTCAAACATGTCATTTTTCTTTAAAAGTAATTTTAATTATTTAAAAGTACTTTTAAAGCCTTAAAACACAATTTTAAATATGCTCTAAGTCTTCAAATTATAAATTATATTTCTTACTACAACTCCAAAGATACACTTACATGTTAATGCATCTTTCTTTGGGTGGGCCAGACAGAGGCTATACGGTATAAGTATACATCCATAATCCAACTCATTTGTTTCACCCATCAACCATCCCACCTTACCTTAGATGCACAAAGTTAAAAAGAAAAAACAAATATCAATGGTAACTAAGGGTACTTTCAATAGAGTAGTTAACTTTTTTTAAAAAAATTGTACTTTTTGTATAACTTTTCAAAAAATTTGATCATATTTGATCAAAAGCTACTAAAAGAATGGTAGAAAAATGTCAAAAAGTATACTTTATTTTTAAAAGTAAATAATAAAATTAAAATTTCTCTACATTTAAAAAAATAATAATTTAATTTTACTATTCATTTTTAAAAATAAAGTATACTTTTTGACATTTCTCTATAATTCTTTTAACAGCTTTTGATCAAATATGATTAAAAATTTTGAGAATTTATGTAAAAAGTATTATTTAAAAAAAATATATTTAGCTATTCCATTTAGAGCACTCTAAACATTTGCAATTAAAAAAGTCACTCACTTAGCATAGGATTCAGGCATCATCAGCATCGCTTCCATCAAGTTGAGCTTCATGAACTGAAATGTAATAATTGCTGCCATCAGGACCCAATTCCTTAATCCTGCTCAAGCAATAAAAATTACATCCCTCTAAAAGTTAAGGGTGCAACAGGCACCAACCGTGGTTGGTTACCTCTCGAGGATATATATTTCCCTTCCTTGAACTTCTGGCTTTTCTCATGTGCAGCCAGCCCTCCTGAAAATAAGGAGCAAAATTTAGAAGACAAAAAACTTGGAAAAACTGGGTTGTCAAGTAGAGAAAGATTTTAATTTTAAAAACAGATCTCACATATTTCCATCCCAGAAATGATCCGCATCCCACACCAAAGATGTCAACAACAGTGTGCAATCCAGTAATCATGATGCAGTGAAAAGACTGATACAGAAATGAAGCAAAGGGTTAATATTAGAGCATTAACAATGAAGGAAATACACGCCATTTCCTTTTAAAAGTGATCACAACTAGCATTCCCCTCTCTCTCTCCATTCCTCACTCGTCACACGCACAATTACTTCTCATTTTCTATTTTCCGGCAAAGCCATCCAAAGACGATCTCCATGTTAGACAAAAGCATTAAACCAGCAAAACCCACGAGACAAAAATCAAATAAAGTCTTGAAAATGAATGTAATACTGCTAGCTACAGCACAAAAAAGGAAAATCAAATAAACGGGTTATCACAATCCAGACTTCTGTTTCACGTAGAGGGAAATGGATGCGAAAGAGATGAAAGTAAATTGGACTTCATTTCTGATCTGTAATAGCAGTTACAACTTTACAGAAGAAGGAAGCACAGAAGCAATCGAACCGTATCATTTAACGGAGGACGTGTCCCCCTCCCCTCTCTACATGTGTACCATTTTTATACGGTAGCATCCAAGCGAAGTGAAATTGGGTTCCCCGTCCTCCGTTCAAAAAGAGGCCTTAGTTAATCATTTCTTCCAGTATATCTTTAGCCGATTGCGCAGCATTCTAATGGAATTCTTAACGCTTTTAATGTTTGATTTTACTTGTATAATCTATTTATATATATAAAAGTGGAATCACGAGATCACATTTGGCAGTAAACCGTATTATTCGGCTAAATCTTGACACGTAAAACACTGCCGCATCACTAATAAGAGCATGTTTGGGATTGCGTTTCAAAGCTTTAAAAGTGCTTTTAAGCAGTTAAAAGCACTTTTAAAGAAAAATGATATGTTTGGGTAACTTTATTAAAAGCGCTTTAGTCGGTTGAAAAAGCTAAAAATCAACTTTTTCAATAAGCACAAAATTAGAGCTTTTATCAAAAAGCTCCTGCAGATAACTATATATTTTTAAAAAACTACCATAACTAACTCTAAAAGTGCTTTAGACATATGGATCCCAAACAATAAATGACTTTTTAGTAGTAGAGCTTATTACATTAAGTTTTAAGCTATAAGCCTTAAGCTAAAAGCAATATTTCTCACCGCAATTCCAAACATGCACTAAGTTATATAAAACGCTCGCATGCATTTGGTATTCTACCGATTCACACGCTACCACTTAAGAAAATTCTATAGTCAAATTACATTCAGACACGTAAGTATTGTTCAATTGAAAATTAATTATACATTTAATTGACACGATATTGGTACTATGACCTTTACCTAGAAACCGGTTAAGTGGCATTCAAACCACGTTATTCGATGATAAAATCATAAAACCGCTAAATGGACT